>OX940802.1:12051960-12417528 GCA_954870605.1 Acer campestre | reverse complement strand
AAGGATAATGTAAATGGATAGTTGAGAAACATCTCTGAATTTTATTAATCAAAAGCTCCCTTTCAAACCCTAATACAATCTACTTAAATAGAATTGCAAAACTTGACTAACAAGAAAATCCTAAACAAAAGGGAAAGAATCCTAAATGGAAAAGAAATCAAATCTCCTAAAAATCAAAAGAATCCAAAAACATTAAAAACCTATCTAGAAAAGGAAATTGGATTTGATTTAAAATCAAATCATAAAATAATTAATAACCTAATTACATATAAACTAAAAGGAAATAAAATAAACGTACGGAATCATGACAACAATTAAAAACCATAAAACTCGAAACAGCTGTCTTGGCGCGCTTGAAACTTAATGGCCGAATTTGGATATGTTGCGGCCCGTTATAGAAGACGGAGTCTTCACAACATTTGTAGGGCTCGTCTTGGGCTTTCCAGAAACATATTATAATAGACAATCCGACTTCATATGATCTCTGTAGAGGTCCACGAAAATCAGCCCAGATCATCTCGACCAGCTCACAGCGTCCAGTTCTCGTCCAGTTTAAGTCTTCGCGCAATAATCTAGATGGCCGAAATTGGATATTCTGTAGCCCTTTATAGAAGACGGAGTCTTCATAACATTTGTAGGGCTCGTCTTGGGCTTTCCGAAAACATATTATAATATCAATTTTGAGTTCGTTTGCCCTCTAAAAAGACCCCTGCAATTTGACCATTCTGACCATTTTGACCATTCCGACCAAGCCAAGTCTTTGCTTCCTTCTTTCCCCACCCTTTGACCTCGAGTCGATTCCTCCGCTCCATGAAATCCAAACTTTTGTTTGCCGTATCATCTTTGATGGCTGCATCAGAAATTGAAGTGAAGAATGAAGTGATCAAATGTCAAGAAAAAAAAGATGGTTGAAGATGCTCTTGTGTTAGATAGTTTAATGAATGATTTTTCTAATAATTTGTTTTTCTTGAAGGAAACAAACAAAGGCAAGGAAGAGGAGTTGGCAATCATGAAGGCCAAAGAGTTTGGTAAACTTCATGGAGATTCAAGTGACTTAGGATTGGTAGATGAGCAAGTGGAGTCTCCTACAACTAAAGGCAAGTCACTAAGGAACAAAAGGATTTCAAAGGCCAAGTCTTCCAAGGTCAAGTGCAAAATCAAGAAGAGTATGGAGCCTTCACTGTTGGTACACTCTCACCTAAATAGTAACATCTCCAAATTTATTCCGGTTTGCCATTTTTGCAAAGTTGCCATGAGTATATTAAACAATGCAAACTAAGGGATGAAATGCATGCTAGTGAAGAATGAGAAAATCTTATATGAATGTTTTCATAGCATAATAACACTTTGAATGTTGTGCATGATAATGGTAATCATGTGAAGAAAAGTGCCAAGAAGATTTGGGTGAAAATAAGTGTTTTACATGATCATATGCATAGTCTTAATGATATCTTTGTTGATTTCAATAATGATGTGTTTAACATATGTAATATCTTTAATAGGGAAGATAGTTGATGTTTCATTTTCTAGATATAATATTGCCATGAGAAATGATCATGATGGTTTTTGTGTTTGTGCACCTAAGACCAAATGGGTCAAGGGTGAATGCTCTTACCATTAGTGTAAGTTACACACATGAGTTAGCTTTAAGATTAGTGAATTTGTTAAGGAACTTAGCTAGCTAGCTAGCTTTCTTTCTCTATAACTTGACATGAACTATCTCATAGTTCACAATTCACTATAATAGTCAAAATTCATTGATTAACTTTAGAGAAGTTGAATTCTTGAAATCTATATGGTAATGAATTGTGTGAAAACTTTTAGAGAAAGTCATTTTTATATGTGCTTGAGTTGAAGTGTTGAGTCTTTATTCTCTTGGGATGACACACCAACAACTTGTTGTCATAAGAACAAACAAGCTAAGAGAGCTCATCAAAAGAGCGAAGGATTTGCATTTGATGAAAAAGCTTGCTAAATATTTCTATATCTTCGACTCTATGATTGCATTACATCATGTAGCATGTCATATTAGAGAACTAGTATAGCATTCATATTGTTCTCGTTGACATTTTCTCTCTAAAGATCTTTTAGTGATTTGTTCACAATAATCTTGTACATGATCCTTGAAATGCTTGTTTGAATGATGACTGTCATACTTTTGAAAAATATGAGCTTCATTTTCTTTGAAAGCTACTCTCTTGAGGATTAATGATCTTAAGTAAGTTCTTTGTATTGCTTTTAGATCATATGCTTGTGAACCATAAAATTTGGTTTTCAAAAATGCACTTTGCTTCTCATATATGTTTAGTTGAGTAAGTTGAGTTTGAATATATGTAAGTTGTGGAATGTGGATACACCTTGAAGTCTTATGACTAGTACATTAAAGATGACCTATGTTAGGATCCATTTTACTTCAGCAAATACATAGAACTCAATGAGCACCTTCATGGAAAGGGCTACACACTTTGGTTGTATAGCCACCCAATGTAGGAAAGGGCTAGACCATTGTGTTGAGTGAAATCCGTCATGAAGTGTATATGTTTATGTTAGAAAAAGTCAAAGAAGTGTTGAAAAGAATCAATAAAAAAAATCTTTGATTCAAAGCTTAAAAGAAATTTAAAAAAAAAAAAAAAAGGCTTAAAGGAGTATAGTTGAAAATCAAGTTTGCTCGAGTTGTCAAATAGAAATGGAATAACGATCCATATGCACACACACACACTCATATGTTGAAATATATTCTCTTAAAAGCAAAAATACTGGATGATAATCTGTTTGACCTTTTATGGAAAAGCTTAAGATGAATAGATGTTGATATGGTTTGCATGTTGATAATCAAATTACTTCTTTTCATATGCTTGAAGCAAAATTCGCACACACACACACACTTTTGCTTATAAGTAGTTGAAATTCCTTAACCACTTATAGTGAAAACTATGCCTATAGGCCCAAATTCTACCATTTCTTTTTATTTGCAAGCAATTTATGCACACTTAGAATCTTTAAGAAGTAGATAGCTTTAACAAGTCAATATAAATATGATTAAGCAAGTGTTATAAGCAATACAAGTTAATATCAAGTAATGAAACTAAAAGCAAAAATCAACACAAGTAATTTTTACGTGGTAAAACCTCAAATGAGAAAACATCCACAGGTTGATATCACAACCGCCGACAAACCGCAATTCACTACGACAAATAGGAGATACACACTCAAAAACCAATCAACACATGAAACACTCCCCAAGCTATCAACTTATATTCTACCCTCGGGGCTAGTGAATCACTTTGCTTACTCCATATCCAATATGTGACTATCACATCTCTAGGAAGCAACTTCCTATCCAAGATGCTCACGTCTCAAGGAAGATTCCTTACTTGTCTATCCGAATCCTCCTGATCCTAGACAAGGCTTCTTTCTTAGTTATCCGGATTACTACGATCCTAACTAAGACTTCTTGCTTGGCTATCCAGAACACTTTCCTAGCCAATTCTTCTTGCTCAAGTCAAAGCTTCACTCACTTCAATGAGAGACTTCCACCTTATACAAGGTAATGATCTAAGTGAAGTGCAAACAAGCAATATGATGCAATCACAATCAAATGGAGCAAGTAGATAAACCAAACTCTATGAACATGCAATTAGAGAACTAGATTAGGCTTTCAACAATCAACCACAAAGATATCTAGAAACCTAAGCATGTGAACCAAACAAGAACTAGATTAGAATAATAGATATCACAATCAAAGTATTCTAGTTCCTAGAACATGTGACTAAACCTAGAAATCAACAATCAAGCTCAAGAACACAAAGTATTTCTAGAATCAAGTTCATGCTCATCAAGTTTTAGTTAAAAGATGTCCAACCAAAATCACAAAAGCTAAACTCAAAATTCAATCAAACAAACCTAAAAGTTGAATCAATATCATTCTAAACATTTTTCCTTAATCAAATAAGAAGATTCAAGAAGTTGATCACGAAGGAAAATAAAAAGAAGATGATTCACTTACAAATGATGAATCACAAGTAGAGATCAGATTATTGCGAAACATGAAGACATCATTTGACTCTGAAAATGCATGGGGTTTGTTCCTCTCTTCTAGACCAACAATTTCGGCTTTTGGATCATTCAAATCAGAGTTGAATTGAAAGAGATATCATCAAAACAAAAAATCAAAAAACTTGGAAAAATTTATGCACTTACGTTTTTCAATATTTTCTTAACACATGAAATGGGAGAGAAAGAGGATATTTAAAAGAGAGGGGAAGAAGACTTTCAAGTGGCCAACCAAGAGATGCCACCTCTGCCTTCCCCATGGAGGCATGTGAGCCTCACAGGGGCAGAAGACATCCCTTCCCGAGAGGCTCACGCGCGTCTCACGAGAAGGGGTGCAAATGGCATTTGGCCATTCTTCACCTCCCTTGTGTTCTTCGACCATGTTTCGGACTCTGAATTTGAATTTGCCTTCGAATAACAAACCGAGACTCCCTCACACACAAGGAAAACTATGAAACTTTTACCAAAAGATATGAATTTGACTTGATACATGAAGATGAAGACAATGCATGGTAAGTGAACAGAAAGTATCGTAACTTCCTATTTGGAACCTGAAAACTAATGAATGAGTAACCGAAATGATTGGAACTCAATAAAGAATACTATGAAAACATATTCAAGTCCAAAATCCATAAAACATAAATAAACAAACACAAGAACACACATATATGCCATTTCCTAGATATAGTCCTAGAACATGCAATTTTACAAAATTTGTCAAATTGAAACTAATGCATGTGCATACAATCATAAGTGTGTGAATGTGTTATACCAATTTAGTGCAACGATGTAGGGACACAAATATATGCATTGTGTGTGTGTGCGCTTATGCCTTGCAAGAGGAAGAAGAATCTCGATATCTTAGCATCCAAATAAGCACATTTCCTCTTGAAGGTGAAATTTGTATGAGAAGTTGCTTTTTTTCTTTGAAGCTCATAACAACCATGAATAACCTAAGCAACTAGACATTACAAAGAAAGAGAGTTTTGATATAGAATCAAGCCAACACAAATCTAAAACCTAACAGTAGTTTGATATTCTTGCAATTTTAGAAGAATTATAAGAGAGATTGAAAATCTTAATGTATCTCTCATAGTTTGTGGAGATTATCTTGTTGGATTTCTTTAATTTTCTTGAATGTGTGATTGTGTGGATTTCTTTGTGAATAATATTCTATCTTGATCTTGGATTGAGCACTTATCAAGGGGGAGTATAGTATGCTAGATTTTGTTCTCTTTTATGATATGTTCACATGTTTCAGGTTGATAAATGTTGGCATATTGTTGGTTTGTAATGATGAATCTTGAAGATGCAATTTCATATTCATTGACATGCATGATGATTCTTCATAATGTTATATGCCTTTGTATTGTTGGTCTCAATTAATGCATGAAACTTTTTATAATAATTGTATAATTGTGTTTGCAATCAACTTCTCCTTGTTTGAGGTTGTATAGTAGTTGAGATTGTAATCAATTCCTTCATTCTTGAGGTTGATATTGTTGGGACCCCAGTTTACCGATAGCGCAGCGGAAGGAACATTTTAAAAATTATTTCAAAGAAATATTGTGACTAGTAAAACCTAGGATCTATTTCTCGGAACAGTAAAGGAAATCAAAATCAAAATACATAAAAGAGAAGAGAAGAAACAATTTTCTTCATGCTTGTGTTGGAGGCTCCTTCTCTTTAATACGATCTGCTCCCTGATTTGAACCACAAGATCTTCCTTGTTATGACCCGGGATTGATAACGGCATGTGGGCGCGACACGGTACTCAGAAACGAGGAGGATGAGGAGACACACGAAGCAGAAGGATGAAAAAACACACGAAGCAACTCTTTTTCTCTTAATACGTGAGTTTGTGTTCTCTTCTTCACTTAATGCGTGAGTTTGTGTTCTCTTATCATTTAATGTGTGAGTTTGTGTTCTCTTCTTCACTTAATGCGTGAGTTTGTGTTCTCTTCTCATCAGTTGCCTAAAAATATAAAAATATAAATAAATTATATCTATATTTTTTAAACTGATTAAATTTTTATTAAATCTTTTTAAAAGATATAAGATATCTTTTAATAGATATTAATAAAGTTTGAATTTAAACTTTTTAAATTCAAATTCAATATTTAATTAAAAATAAAATAATCACATTATCTTATCTTTCAAAATTAAATATCAAAGAACACCCTCCAATAATGATTAATTACATAATTAAACAAACTAATTATTTAATTAACACAATTATTATTTTCCATTAATTAAATAATCTCATTATTCAACTAATTCCCGATTAAACACGTGTTACTTTCGTAACACAATTAATTGGACAATCCAATTAATTAACCGTGACCCTTGTTACCTAAATCGATCGGGCTAGCAAGGGGACCTAACAGACCCACAGTATTTTGAGCTCCAATCATCTTTAGAAATAATTAATTAAACACTTTAATTAATATTTTTAATTAATATTTCATGATTATTAACTTCGGTGTTATTCCACTAAAAACCCAAAGCTGCAGTCTCTCAACTGTAGACGTTTTTACACAAATTAATAACTCTTGATGTCCATCAATATAGCTATTACATATAATATAATCTTCCACAAGTAGTTCATAATTAGAGCTGGGTCATAATGTCCGTTATATCCCTCTAATTATATCTTTCCATTAAGTACCATTGATCCTCTAATGAACAATAAATCCTACATTCCTTACAAAATCATATGAATAGGAATCATCTGACACTCAAATGGTAATGGATCAACAACTCTTGTTGACTGAGTACTAGTCTCACCAGGCTCCAACTCATTCAATACAATTTTAGAACGAGGTTTATGGTCACTAATATAGTTATCCTCAAGAAACGTTGCATTTGTCGATACAAATACTTTGTTATCTTCAGGACTATAGAAGTATCCACATTTGGTCTCCTTAGAGTATCCTACAAACAAGCAGACCATAAACTTGGGATCTAGCTTTCCAGTTCTGTTCTTCAGCACGTGTGCTGGACACCCCCATACACGGAAATGTTGCAAACTAACTTTATGGCCATTCCACAACTCTAGGGGAGTCTTAGGAACAGATTTGGATGGCACTACATTCAAAATATATGCTGCTGTTTGTAACACATATCTCCAAAAGGAATTTGGTAATGATGAGAAATTAATCATAGATCTCACCATTTCCATTAGGGTTCTATTTCTCCTCTCCGCGACACCATTCTACTGAGGTGTACCAGGAGATGTGAGTTGGGACACTGTCCCATACTCGACCATAAAGTCTTCAAACTCTTGGTCAAGGTACTCACCTCCACAATCCGATCGTAGAGTCGATAGTCTTTCCTAACTGATTCTCAACTTCAGCTCAGAATTCTTTGAACTTTTCAAATGTTTTTGACTTTCGTTGCATTAGGTAGACGTATCCGTATCTTGAGTAGTCACCTATAAAGGTGACATAATACTTATAACCACCCTAGCTTTAGCATTCATCCGTTCGCAGACATTTGTATGTATAAGCTCTAGCGGGATTTTAACTCTAAGCCCTTTTCCATTAAAAGGTCTCTTAGTCATCTTTCCTTCTAGACAAAATTCACAGACAGGTAGGTTGCCAACCTTTAACTCTATTAAAAATCTGCTTTTAACTAGTCTGTTTATTCGGTCAAGGTTAATATGATCAAGCCTTAAATGCCAGAGATAGGTTTCGTTTTCTAGAGAAATCTTATGCCGTTTAGTTTTTGGTTTTTCAACCTCAAACATTTCGGTGTTAAGCAATGTTGTATGTATTAATGGTCTTAATACATACAAATTGTTTTCATTAATTCCTGAACAAATATTCAGACCATTCTTTGCAACAATAACTGATTTATTATCAAAAGAAACAGAATATAATCGTTCTAACAACTTAGAAACGGAAATTAAATTCCGTGTAAATCCAGAAATGAAAAATACATTTTCCAACAATATAAAATTATTATTACAAAAACGCAATCTAATTACACCCACTACTCGTGCCGACATAACATCCCCTGACCCCACACCCATAGAGAAGACTCTCTCCTCAAGCTGTGTCCAATAATCAGTCCACTACAAAGAAGAACAAACATTTTTAGTGGCCCCTGAATCAACTATCCAAGATGAAGAATCATCTTCCACTGATCGAAACTCTTCGAAAGAGTTGTCAGTATGATGCTCACCTGATTGGGTTCATCAATGGCCCCGCCATTGATTTCTGCCATGTTGAAGTAGGACATCATGTTCAGGTAATGTTTCCGAACTGATGTACCCTCCTTCATACGAGCAAGCATAGCGGAACGAATAGCTTCGTGCCGCTTTTGCTTAGAGGGTTGCCCGAACATAGCCTACAATGACTCCATTATTTTGAATGCGGAAGTCATTGCTTCGTGCTTTGTGATAAGCACGTCTATCATACTAGCTAATAGATATGTTCGGGCTTTCTCATTAGATGAGACCCATTTCTCGTATGCCTCACGAACTCTTTGTGCGGCATGGGTAGTAGGTGCTGAAGGACATTCCTTCGTAAGCACAAACTTAAGGTCCTTGGTGTCCAAATTGCATTGATATTGTATTTCTATTTAGTGTAGTTATCACCAGTTAATTTGTCATTGGCTATGATTTGTAATAGTGCAGTTGACATGACTGAGAAAACATAAATTAAGAATTCATTCAGTCATACATTCGAAACATCTATGAATGTTCGGCATAAAATTAAACATGATGCATTAAAATGTTTAATAAACAAGAAAAACCCTAAGAAAACAATGTTTCTATGCCACGACAATCCAACATACCACAAATAAGTGCTGCCTTAGGGTCGGTCAAGTTCTTGCATGTTGGATCAAGACCTTCTTAATCAAATGATATACCAGAATAACTCTTATTCCAATATCATTCAACCATCGTTTATTTAGTCAGGTTTTTAATTAACCAATTTAATCAAAACCTTGTGAGTGTAACCCATCATTTCAGATCTCTAAAGATTAACTTGAGAATTGTCGCCTTAGGGTCGATTAATCCCGAAATCCCCTCAGAAATCCTATCCATTAGGAAGTCAACCTTGGTATTGATTCTTATGGAAACCCTACTTAGGGAGGACGAAAGCAAAGCCATCACGAGGCCCCACTCGAATCTCACGATGTTGAACTAACGATGGAGACCACGGGATATAATGTCATATATCCCTCTCCCACTTACTATTTTATAAAAAAGGTTTTCTGTTAATATTAATGCACCTAGATTAAACTAGATTAAACGGCTAATATCAATCTAAGCGTCAAGTGCATTAATCACAAATTATTATAATCCTATTCTAATAACTAATAAACTAATTCGATTTTTAACTCATAAAAATCTAGTTCATTAGTGATAATTCTAATATATGTAAACTATTTACTAAGGCTAGAATTATTAAATGTGTATCTAACAAGTTTTAACTATTAAAACTAAACACATTATTAGGCCCAATTATTATTTGGGACTTAATCGAATTAATCCTAATATATTTAAAGGACCCTACTAATCTAAGTAATTAAACTCTTTAATAATTAGATCAATAATTAATGAGAATTTACCAAGTTTTAACTATTAAAACTAATCCCATTAATATAAAGCCAATTATATGAATTGCTTATTTTAATCATATTAAAAATAAAACACGTAATATAAATGGCTATGATGTATGTATGACATATCAACATATATATGTGTGTAGGCACAACTAGTCTAAATGACATTTGTATGCAGGGCAATGCTTAATCATCACATAATTAAAAGCATACATGAGTTGACTGAGTGTCGTGGATTATTTAACCTATAACAATAAGAATCTAATTACAAAATATACCCAAGGCATTCCTTGGTCTTCAAGTAATCTCCAAGATTCTTCAAGTCTTTTGGGTTCTTATTTATTTTGGGCTTTTAACCAAATCCAACTTGATTAAATAAAAAAATTATTTTATTTAACCTAAAGCCCAAGTGTTACTTTAACACTGTACTTGAGGCCTAAGGTAAAAATAAAAAATAAAAAAAATAAACAAAAATAAAAAAAATAAAAAAATTCAGCCCAAAATCTTTTAGCAAATTCAGAAATCCTAACGTTGCGAATTTTCAGCCCATAAATAGCCGTCATTCATGCACGTAGTTTGCCCACACTAGTACCACGGAACAGTACCGTACAAACAACTGCATGAACAGTGCCCATGAACAGTGCTACCATGCATGTTTCTGATTTCACTCTTTCACCATTCGTTTTCTTCGTCGGATTTCATCGTCCATATATTACATTAAAATTATAGCATAATTTACAACGAAGAATTTACAGCATATTAGAATAATTAAAATTAATTACAACCCATCAAAAACTACCTAAATCCATGACACCATACAATTAACGATCAACTATGTTTTAAAATTAAACCATTTAATTAAAAACAACATACAATCAATTAAAATAGTGCCTACACATCTATACATATCAGGAGCATCGAAATCGATTCTCCTGTTCTGAAAAATTGGCTCTGATACCAATTGTTGGGACCCTGGTTTACCGATTGCACAGTAGAAGGAACATTTTAAAAATTATTTCAAAGAAATACTGCGACTAGTAAAACCTAGGATCTATTTCTCGGAATAGTAAAAGAAATCGAAATCGAAATACATAAAAGAGAAGAGAAGAAACAATTTTCTTCATACCTGCGTTAGAGGCTCCTTCTCTTTAATACGATCTGCTCCCTGATTTGAACCACAAGATCTTCCTCGCTATGACCTAGGATTGATAATGGTGTGTGGATGCGTCACGGTACTCAGGAACAAGGAGGATGAAGAGACACACGAAGCAGGAGGATGAAAAAACACACGAAGCAACTCTTTTTCACTTAATACGTGAGTTTGTGTTCTCTTCTTCACTTATTGCGTGAGTTTGTGTTCTCTTATCATTTAATGTGTGAGTTTGTGTTCTCTTCTTCACTTAATGCATGAATTTGTGTTCTCTTCTCATCAATGGCCTAAAAATATATATAAATTATATCTATATTTTTTAAACTGATTAAATTTTTATTAAATCCGTTTAAAAGATATCAGATATCTTTTAATGGACATTAATAAAGTTTGAATTTAAACTTTTTAAATTCAAATTCAATATTTAATTAAAAATAAAATAATCACATTATCTTATCTTTCAAAATTAAATACCAAAGAACACCCTCCAATAATGATTAATTACATAATTAAATAATCTAATTATTTAATTAACATAATTATTATTTTCCATTAATTAAATAATCTCATTATTCAACTAATGCCTGATTAAACATATGTCACTTTCGTAACACCATTAATTGGACAATCCAATTAATTAACCGTGACCCTTGTTACCTAAATCGATCGGGCTAGCAAGGGGACCTAATGGACCCACAATATTTTGAGCTCTAATAATCCTTAGAAATAATTAATTAAACTCTTTAATTAATATTTCATGATTATTAACTTCGGTGTTATTCCACTAAAAACCCAAAGTTGCACTCTCTCAACTGTAGACGTTTTTACACAAACCAATAACTTTTGGTGTCCATCGATATAGCTATTACATATGATATATTCCTCCACAAGTAGTTCATAATTAGAGCAGGGTCATAATGTCTGTTATACCCCTCTAATTATATCTTTCCATTAAGTACCATTGATCCTCTAATGAACAATAAATCCTACATTCCTTTACGAAATTAGAAGAGCGCTCATATTGTTCAAGCCCCGAATCAACCCTTAAAGGAACTACCATCTACTTCTCGCAAGAAGGAATGGATTACACTATTGTGTACAAACCTTCTCAGCCACAAGCCAAACCACGATCCCAACATATGGAGCATATTAATCGAGAATGCAACTTTGACCTCACCCATGGTATATCAAAGACCACGATCTAACCTGAAGGAGTCGATAAGACACTCAGGATTAAGATCACCCATATATAGCTATCATTGGTTGATATATATGAATCTCATCGTTAAATGGATCTTAGTGAGAGATTCATATAGATCCTGGCCCAATCCTATATGATCACCTCATACAAGGTGCCTCCATTCTCATATCTCCATATGAATGATCCAGGATAGGATCACCGTACACTACGAAATGGACCGCAGCTATAGATAAACCACAAATAAAGTACCCAGCTTTATTTTCTATCTACAGACTCTTTAGATTGCTCGTTTCAAACTAAGTCCATCTGTATATGACACTCATATACTCAGTTCGAAATTACATCGGGCAATCTTGGATGTTAAGTGCACACGTTATATATATATATATATAAAGTATGACACAAAATGAACGAATATACTACTTCTTTTATTTATGTTCAAATCACATTTACAAATTACAAGCTTTAAGGAAAAAAAACCCCAACAGATATGAGTGTAGTTGCAATCAATTCCTCTTTGTTCGGGGTCAATTGTAATTGTTGTTGCAATCAATTTAATTGATTGCAGTTGCAAACAATTCCTCCTTACTTGGGGTGATAGTAGTTATGGTTGCAATCAAATCTCTTTTTGATTGAGGTTGATATGATTGTTGTTGAAACCAATTCCTTCATATTTGGAGCTCAAGAAGAGCTCTTGAAAATTGCTAAATATTTGATAAATGAATTTGAAATGATAGACATGAGAAAGAAAATTTTGTCTCGACCTAAAGATCGAGCATAGATCAAATGGAATGTTTGTCTATCAATCAGAATATGTTGAATTTTTTTTTTTTTTTTTTGTTGAAAAGATTCCATATGGATATTACTCAACTATTAAGTAATCATTTGGTTGTTAGAACTCTTGATCCTAAGAAAGATCCATTCCAACCAATAGAAAATGATGAAAAGATACTTGGTCCTAAACAATTTAAATAACGCTTCATAAAGAAAGTTTTTGCTTATACTCCCTCAAACCATTTATGATGCTATTGCATTTCACGAAATAAACATCTGTATGTATCAATTTAGTAATCTAGAAGATTACTTCAAAAGAATTTTTATCAGGGTAAGCGTTCCATCATGGGGCATATCAAATGAAGTATATTAGTTATTTAGGGGCATATGTGCATTGTACACTTTTTCCTTTCAGTCAAGTTTTTGTCTCATTGGATTTTCCTGACAAGGTTTAAATAATTTAATTATCTAAGCATACCCAAAAATCATTTGATCCACCAATCATGTGTTGGTGTGAGTGGTTCGGCACTCTTATCCCTTAAGCAAGGTCGTGGGTTCAACCCCCCTTGTGAACGGAGCTGCACATATTGGGAGCACTTCACCCCTTAGTGGGCCGACCCGGTGCGAGTCCGGATTAGTCGGGGTGTGGTTTGGGCTGATTGCACCGTATGGTGGATCCGCCCCACCCGGAAACCGGATGGTGTAAACCAAAAAATCATTTGATCCATAAAGATCATCATAAAAATTACATTTAGATCATCGAATATATGTTGTCTTGATCAAGAAGATCATTGTAAATATTACTTTGATCTTGCTAATAATCGTATATATGTTACCTTGATCCAGAAGATCATCATAAATATTACTTCAATCCAACAGATCAATAAATATATTTGCTTAGGTTTTTATCCCACTGGGTTTTTCCTAGTAAAGTATAAATGTGAGAAATGTTTTGAAGAAAACAATAATTCTGGACATATGTGCACTATACTCTTTTTCCCTTTGATCAGGTTTTATCCCACTGGGTTTTCTTGACAAGGTTTTTAATGAGACAGTTTTGAGAATGTCTAGCCCCACTAGATCCAAAAGATCATTAATGGTACCCATTTCTACACTTGGTTTTTCCTATCGTTTGCATTCGTTTTTCGGGTAAAACCGGTATATTTAATGTTTAAATAAGCTTGTGTATGTTCTTAGGCTTCCAAGGGTTTTATTGTAGAGAAATAAGGAGTTGGAGGCAAAACAGCAATTTTGAAGGTAAAAGCAAGATATCGGTCGCTGTACAGTCGCCCTACGTGCAACCCCTTGAAGAGCCACCCAACTCTATAGGATGAGCGTTGTACAGTCGCTCTACGTATAGCGCCCTCAAGAGGATAGACACTTTATGGTTGCTATATAGGCGCCCTACGTACAACGCCCGCATTGGCTGAGGAATGTCTAGGGGTTCACCGCTATTCAAGTGCCCTAAATACCGCGCCTAAACAGCGACCACACTGCCACATCAGCTTTCTTCTAGGTTTTCGAGCCCTAGATCCATACATTATAAACACCTCACTTCAGACCTATTTACAAAGATTCCAACACTCCAAGAATACACTTTTACCTTCCAAATCCATAAAATTGTCACATCAAACCTTGAATCCTTCATCCAAACCTCAAATCCACTTCACTAAACACTTAACCCCCATCTTTTCCACCTAAATCCTTCATCATAACCCAAACTTGGAGCATAAGAAAGGAGCATCAAGAGAAGGAGCAAGCCAAGCACATTCAACCGACCAAGAGAAAGGAAATCTACATTTAGTTTATCCTTAACTTCTCTCTTTTTTATTTAGCACTTGTATCTTGTTATGGCTTGCATAAAAACCATACCTTTTGTAGCTATGTCTTGTAATATGAACTAAACTCATCTTGGCTAAGGCCAAGATGAAACCTTTTCCATAAATCATCAATAAAGGCCATCACTTTATCATTATTGCTTGTGTTGTGTACATTTATTTAATGCTCTTAATCATTATTGAGTGTGTAGCTAGCATTTGGTAATCGTTTGGTTGTTGTGTGATGCACCGAGAGGACAAGCATACAACGTGCTCGATGAAATGAGTGATAGGAGTTGGTCAGATAGAAATATGTGATGCTAGCTTCTAGGATTCAATTGTGTGCCATAAATCTTAACGAATTTGTACGTAATTCGGATAACCATTGAGAAATATGTTGTTGGTGCATATGAATATTGTCTTTATCACATGAGAGAGGGTAGGGATTAATTGAGGGTATCACGAATCTATATACACACTTGCATATTTTATTTTAATGATGTGCCTAGAATTGATGAGAATTTGATAGGTGGATTCAAAGGTCTTAGCTTCATTCACACACACACACACACACACAGATATATATATATATGTATGTATAACCAAGTGCTTGAGTTTGTTTTCTTGCTTGCTTGTTTAGTGTCACTAATTGCATTATAATTGTAGCTTAGTTTAATTTTAAATTAGAGTAGAGTAATGATGTCCCTCTTGATTTCAATTGTCTTGATAGTAGTTGAATTAATAAATTTCAGTAATCAATATATCAATCCCTGTGGAACGGACTTTATTCATCATTGTGCTTCACCATGGCCCCGTACTATTGCAGGCGCCCATTTTGGTGTGATCAATCATTGTATGTATTTTGCCTAGATTTTTTCCCATTGGGTTTTTTTCTAGAAAATTAAAATACAAATTGTAGAAATCCAAGGGGGAGTGTTATAACATGTGGCTTTCACCACTTGTACGACACAAGATTTCCCACTGCCTCTCACTTAATTGAGCTTTGCTTAATGTTTAAGTAAGTGATGTAACTGATGATTGTAATGGGCAAGTGGCTGAGTGGGAGTGATTCAATTGAAGTGTTTAAATATAGAGACCAACTTCATTGTAAACGTTAGCTCTAAAAGTTCAAAACAAAAACTCATCGGTTAATATTCTCTACTTCTCTCATCTCTTATTTATTTGTTAATCTCATCTCTCTCATCTCTTTGTCATTTATTTATTTCACATGTTCTTGGATTTATTTAGAACAAGTTTATTTTAAATTATATAAACAGATTTAAATTATTTTAAACAAATCATATAACCATATGTGTGTGTGTGTGTGTGTGTGTGTGTGTGTGTGTGTAAAATACTCTAACGAGTAGGTGTAGCTCAGTTGGTTAGATTGTGTCGCCCCTGACAACAAGGTCGAAGGTTCAACCTCTGATGGAGGTGTTTTTATTTTTGAATTAATGGTCAAAGGCTTTTTGGATGGAAAACTTGACAGAAAGGGTAAAATGACCAATATTTATGGTTTCAGGGGATTAACTGGCTATTATTGAAACTAAAGGGACTGATCTTTCTAATAGAGCAAACCTCCGGGGGGAAATGAAAATTAATTTGTGCTATGCACGTGGCCTTTCTACATTTGATGGTGGTTAAATGGATATAACAATCTATTTTATTTATTCGATATCATCAATTTAATTGTCATATCGGTAGTTTGGATTAGACCTGACACAGTTCTGGTTCAAACAGCCGAACCGGAACTGAACCATGAAAACCAAAACCAGAACTAAAAAATCTGGTTCCGGTTCCAATTTTCATGGAACTGCCCTGTTCGAACTGGACTGGAAACAACAGTTCCTGTCCTTTTTTTTAAATAAGTTGAACTTGAATCGTTGGATACCTTCATCAACCGAATCACCTTCATCTCACACACAAATCACCCAGATTTGATCACCCGAATCACCTTCATCTACCATCTAATCTTCACCATCTTCTTCTTTCGGCCATCATTAACTTCCCTTGGATCGATCTTCTTCTTTCTTCCTCGTCTTCCTCAGCTTCTTCACTTTTTCACTTCTTCGTCTTTCTTCTTCTTCTTGCTTGGATCGATCATTGATCGAGAGTTGAGAGAGAGAGATGAGATTAGGGATTGGGAATTTTGGGTTAGGTGATATATTCTAATTAAGTGATAAGGTGATTAGGGATTGGGGTTGGCCGGTTGGGTCACGTGGGTGAGTAGGTGTGTGTAGGGAGGTGATTGGTTTGTTAAAAAAAAATAGAGTTTCAAAACCGACGGTTCCACCGGAACCGAAACTAAAATTGGTTCCACCTAACCACAGAATCGAAACCGGACCAAACCGGAACTGTGTCAGGTCTAGTTTGGATGTGTTGATATGCTACAATTGGTACTTAGAATTCTCAACTAATTTGATAATTAGATGGCACGACGATTTATTTGAGATGCTTCGTCTAAGTTCTAACTAGTTTAATTTGTCTTCATTGAGTACCCACGTACCGTTGTGAGCATAAGTGGAATACTTGGCTCTAAAGACTCTTTAATAAGTCCCCGAAACACAAAAATATGTCTGGTAAAATAAAAAAACTCGAGATTTATTTTCATGGGTGTTTTAAGAATATTTTTATCATAACAACATTTTAAGTGTTATTAAAACTTCAGTTATTAAGTTTGTAAGGATTTCCGGTTTTTGATTGGCTTATTTCGTGGGCAAACCACATATTGGGGTTGTTTGTAAAGGGTAGCTTAGGTGATAGGTGATCATGCTCAATGGCCCTACTCAAGACCTCAAGGATGACAAACACTCCAAAGGTATATCTCTAGTGCTTATTTTCTTATTTAAGAGATTTAGTTGTACACACTCACTAGTAATGTTTGCATATGTATGCTTCACTTTTGTGTGCATTCTCTTCAAATGTCACATTAACACACTTGCATTTTTTGTTGTATCTTGTTGTGTGTTTTTCATGTCTTGTAATTTGTTTCCAGACATTGTTCGAAAACGTCCCCGCATGCACGAAAGTGTGCTTGGGTTAGCGCGAAGATCGCCTTCGGAGAATGCCCTTGGCTTCTCCTTTGGTTTCACCATCAGCGGTGAAACGGCGATTTGATCGGCGGCCATGACTGCCGAATGGAAACCACCGTTTCATTCCAGAGAGCTCTGGATTGGATCTATGGTTACGATCGGCGGCCAGGCTACCGAATCGAAACCGTCGAATAGACCTGATGCATTTATTATCTCGGTCTCTGTTCGGCGGTTTCGAAACCGCCGAATGAAACCGCCGTTTTAGATATTTTTAGGTCGGTTTCTTTTTGGGTTCTGATCGACGGTTTCCCAAACCGCAGAATGTGGTCGCCGATTGATCCCCTGCTTCTCGGGTTCAATTCAGCGGTTCAATTCTGTGGCCACAACTACAGAATGAAATAGCCGAACGGTGATTTCAAGGGCAGTTTCGTCTTTTCACATGCCATGTTCTCTTTGTCTATAAATATCACACTTTCTCATTTCTTTGACTAAGTTCTTGACTCCTAAAGAACCCTAAACTCATTTGAGAGATTTTGGAGAGATATTTCATAGAGAACTCATTTCCTAAACACTCAAAACCATATACATGTGCATCAAAGATCATCTAAGCATTTTCTAACATAGTTAGTTTGCTTATTTGAATGGGTATTGGTCATCACACTTCCCTTGGTATGTTCTTCACTTTTATCCATTGATATTTAGTGTTTTATTTATCAAGGCATCTCTTTTATTATTTGAATGTTCTTAGATTAATATCTTATATTCAAAATAGAGATTGTTTGTGATGACATGATTGAGTGTTGTATTATGATAGCTATCTAGGTTTTTATAATCTATTTTTAGCTAAGCTATTTGACATATCATTTAGCTATTGATATCTAGGATTGTTTTTATTGACATATTATCATCCTAGATAAGCATATAGGGTTGCCTAGCTCTTATTGCATGTATTGAGTATTTTTATATATTCACACATAGGTTGTATTATCTCTTCATTGAGAATTTAAGTCTTGTTGGCTAAGGTTGCTTAGGCCACAAGCAAAATGGACTAGAGCCACTTTTAAAGGCCGCGTTGTAGAAGTGGGGGGTTATAGACCGGAGTGTTAGACGAGGTCTACATAGGTTGTAAACTCTATTTCAATTAGTGGATTTCGAGGTTCGAGTGTGGCGCACTATACAGCCCATGGTTTTTTTCCCAGTGGTTGGGTTTTCCACGTATACATCAAGTGATATTTAATTTCCGCACCATATTACACTTGTTGTATTTATATTGACTATTAGGGGTATTTTCGTAATATTAACCTTAAACGAAAATTTGGTAAAATTTAGTTAAAATCTATTCACCCCCCCCCCACCCCCCCCCCCTCCCCCTCTCTAGATTAATATATTAAACACACCCGAGTTTATTGTATTTGCACTTTCAAAGTTGGTGCTAATATTAAAAGCAAGAGAGTAAAGAGTTCTAGGATGCTATTCACACCTATACTATTGAGGTTGTGGGTTCTGGTTACGCTTCCTCCCCCGAACCCTGAATTCATTGTAACATTTAAAAAACACCTGGTGAATGGAATAATGTGTGACCGGTGACAACATTTGTGTAAAGGATAATTATGTTAAATAGGATTGTATCTCTGTATTTATCTCCTAGTCTAATTCCCTTGTATTTATCTCTTAGTTAATTTCCTCTTATCTGTAGGATTCATAAGTGCACTTGAACTAAGTTTCTTTAAGCTATCTCTTGTATATATACCTCATAATATTCAGAGATCAATATACATAAAACATATTCATTCTTTACATGGTATCAAAGCCCTCAAAACTGAAAAGAGTCCAACGATCCAACATGACTAAAACCTAACTGAAGATGTATTCATGGCGCAACCGCCTAGATTCATGGATCTGGCTCTTCCATATATTCAGAGATCAATATACATAAAACATATTCATTCTTTACATGGTATCAAAGCCCTCATAACTGAAAAGAGTCCAACGATCCAACATGACTAAAACCTAACTGAAGATGTATTCATGGCGCAACCACCTAGATTCATGGATTTGGCTCTTCCATCACACATATGTTGTTTTAAGAAAGCCATTTACGGCCTCAAAGAGGCACCTCGGGCATGGTACAATGAACTCTAGCAATTTCTTCTCCAAAATAGGTTTGTCAACTCTCACTCTGACACTTCTCTATTTATCTTTAATACTGACGAGTGTGTGTTATTTTTACTAGTATATGTTGATGACATTATTTTCACCAGAAACAATGGAGAACTTGTTGACAAATTTGTTTCATCACTTGCTCAGTGCTTTTCGATCAAGGACCATGTACCTTATCTTACTTCCTTGGAGTCGAAGCTATACCATGTTCGGCTAGTTTGTTTCTATCTTAGCAAAAATATGTGACCGAACTTCTAACCCGCACCAAAATGATTGATTCCAAACAAGTCGCAACACCTCTCCCTACAGATCACGATCTCAAGCTTCTTGATGGCACATCCCTCACGGATGCCACTGAATTTCGTCAGGTAATTGGTGCATTACAGTATCTATCTTTCACCCGACCTGACATCGCGTTTGCCGTAAACAAGCTAGCTCAGTTCATGCATCGCCCAACAACTGGCCACTAGTCTCTTACAAAACATCTCCAGCATTACCTACATGGAACAATCAGTCATGGGCTTCTACTCCGTCGTGACACGCCGCTCATGTTACATGCCTTTTCTGACATGGATTGGGCCGGCAATCAAGATGATCAAACCTCAACCAACACATATGTTGTCTTCCTTGGGTCAAATGCTATATCATGGTGCTCTCGCAAACAACACTCTGTCGCCAGGTCCTCAACTGAAGCTGATTATCGGGCGATTGCTACCACTGCCTCTGAGGTTATTTGGCTCTCCTCTCTATTGCATGAGATGCTAATTCTCATCTCCGGTCCTCCAACAATCTATTGTGATAACATTGGTGCTACTTATCTTTGCTCTAATCCCGTTTTTCACTTAAGAATGAAACGCATAGCCATTGATTTCCATTTTGTTAGAGAAAAGGTTCAAAGCAATCAACTTCGAATCACATGTGTCTTCCTCTGAT
Source organism: Acer campestre (assembly GCA_954870605.1). NCBI lineage: Eukaryota > Viridiplantae > Streptophyta > Magnoliopsida > Sapindales > Sapindaceae > Acer > Acer campestre. The sequence continues at coordinate 12,396,834 of OX940802.1, read as the reverse complement.
CAATTGGTAGATTCCCTTACCAAGTTGTTTTCTAGGACAAGATTTTGCCTCTTACAGTCCAAGATCGGTGCTTCTGATATGCCCACTGTCTTGTGGGGGCATGTAAAGGATAACTATGTTAAATAGGATTGTATCTCCTAGTCTAATTCCCTTGTATTTATTATCTCTTAGTTAATTTCCTCTTATCTATAGGATTCATAAGTTGACTTAAACTAAGCTTCTTTAAGCTATCTCTTATATATATCTCATAATATATCCAGAGATCAATATACAGAACATATATTCATTCTCTACAATTTGTATGTACCAGGCTGATCGATATCTTGATAGTTGCCACATGCAGAAAGACAATTAATGGATAAACAACCACTTGTTCGATAAAATCATAAAAGTAGGAAACAACACAAAAGCTTGTGTACGAAGATCCCCCAAATCGTCCCTTCGAGTTGGAATCTCTTGAAAATGAAATCCATCTTGCCCGGTCCGCTATCAGGAAAATACATGTTTTTCTTTAAAATACATGTTTTCATTTAAAATACATGTTTTCATGTGTGAACCATCTAGTAGTGTCTGGTTTTATTATATGTTGTACTTGAGAGAGCTTATTATGGTATTTTAATATTATGACATGATTTCTTTATTTCTCCTTATTATATTTACGTTATAACGAGTTCTATGATATCAAGAAAGCAAACATCCTTGGTGCATTTTGATATAAAAATATCTTGATATTTTGAAAACATATCCGATATTTCCAATAGCCATCGAAATTGATATTTACTTTCTTAATACAACTATCTTGATATTTTGAAAACATTTGTGATATTTATGATATTCATCGAAATTGACATTTACTTGATACAAAGGACTAAGTTGAAATCTAAGTTGAAATAATATTTTTGGGTTGTTGCCCGTCATTTTTCATTTTAGTCTTGAGGCCCATAGTATGCTGTATGCCTTTATTGTACGCCTCTCTTTATTTTTCTCTTTAAAATTGCGCAGGATTTATAATTTTCTTTTGCCTAAAAAAATGTGAAATTTGTGTTGGTGAATTCAAAGTAGTGAAAACAACAGATAAAACTGCTTTATTTTTTAAATTTTTTTACTTTGGGCGTTGTTAGACTAAATGAGAGCACTTTACCATCAAACCATATTACACCATGTTTTTTGATTGATTGCATTGGATTACATTAACAAGACGTGACAATTTGGCCTTTCGCTTAGGCACAAGCCGGTTATATGGAGATGATCCTTTTGAACTTTACAGATAAAAAAAAGGTGCTTTCTTTAATTTTCTGAGGTGTAGTGTATCTATCCACTTGGCTCAATCTTCTGCTGGAAATTTATTCCCCAACAAAAGGGGATGCAGCATTCCGTAAAATGATTTCTAATCTCTGAAAAGCAAGAATTGATTAGATTTTTCTGAGAAGAAATATCATCTGCCAAATGAAATGGATACTGTTGTTAATATTTTCTTTTTTCTTTTTCTTTACATGATTAAAAATGGAATATGTGTTTGCTTCAAAAAAATAAAATAGAATATGTGTTTTGATTAATTATATATAGTAAAATTATTCAAAGATTGACATCACATTGATTATGTATGTGGTGGATTTCAGAAGGTGTAAATCATGAACTATTTTTCCATTTTAGTGGATTTTTACAAGAAATTAAAATCACCGAAAGGGGATTGTGTGCTAAATCTAATACTGGAATCTTGACTTGGTATAGAAAGGTTGTTTAATTAAACATTCTTTTTTCTTCAGACAAAGTCACAAAACCAAAGATTTTGGAATTAATTATTAAGATGTTGTAAAAGTTATTTCAGATCATATCTTTTCAACAAGTTTTCAAATTATGCGGTTGTCTTTATCATTGAATATTACATTACCACTTAATTAAAAGGCTTGATTAGTGAATAATTTATTACTAATTGAAAAACCCTAGTCACATTTTAAGCTATACTGCACGTTTACTAATTAGGAATAAAAATGAGTGATAATTCATTAAAAGAAAAAAGAGTTATTGAGATAAGTTTTTTTCGTCCCAATAAGCCAAAATTCGTCCCTAGATACCCACTAAGACGAAAAGAAAAAAAAATCCCAAATTCTATCGCCTTAGGTGGGTTGCAATATTAGGACGAAAATTCAAATTCATCTCTAAATATTACTTATAGCGGAGAAACATAAATACTTTAAATTGAATGTCATTTTGGAACGAAATCTAAATTTCGTCCCAACCGATATACTATTGGAATGATTTATTTCGTCCTTATAGATTTTGGAAGGGGACGAAATACCGACAGTGAGAGAAAGAGAAAGAGAGAGAGACAAAAAAACAACAACAAAACAAAACAAACAAAAAAACAAAAACAAAAAAAAAAGTCAACAATCACTCCCACCACCAATTGGCCCCACTGAACCCCATCACATGCTCTTCGTCCAAGACACACTCCCATCACACACATAAGGTGGTCTAACACGTGCAGCGCACTCTTATCTCACAATTAAACTACGTGGAGTTGAGAACCACCGACCTCCCTCGTATGTCGAGCTTAAACATAATGTAGAACATGTTATAGATTCCTACATGGCTTTAATGGACTATCCTAAATTCGAGGTTAAATAATTTCTACTAATCCGAGTGTCAGAGTCGGAATGATGTGAAATTTTCTTGGTTGTTGCGACTTGGTGAGATCTTCAATAGTCATCACTTTGCGGTGAGGTATGGCCTTTTTTAGCCAATTCCTTCGTTTAGGTCCCGTAATTATCGTTTTTGCTATTTTAGGAAAGTTTTGTTTTGGTCATAAGTTGAGTTTGACAAGTCAGAATCGTCTACCATCAATTTTGGCTTACTTAGGGTCGTTAGTAGTATTTATTTCCATAATTATCTCAATTTTACTATTTTTGATCATTTTTGTTAATTAAGCCCATTTCTTATCTAACAAGGATTAGGGTTAAGGATTGCTTGCTTTAAATAGGGTTGTAAGCTGAAAGGCTTATTATCTTTTATTCAATAAAAATTCAGAGTTTTCTCTCTTTTTTCTAGTGGATTTCAGTTTATCACAGAATATAGACATTGGTCTTATTCTTTTTGTATTTCACGCTGTGTCAAAACCATTACACCACAACTTTAAATTTGATGTTTTATGTAAAATTATTTTTATATAACGTCAATATGTTACTAAATTTATTATTTTTATAAAAATTAAAATTTTAATGAACAAATTATTACTAAATGATTTAAATTGATTTCAGTAATCTTTACGGATATTAAAAAACGTTTATTAGATAATGTTTTACTAAACTATTATTTTTTAAATTAGATACCAATCAAGTCAAGAATCTACTGGAATCAATGAGATAATGATTATAAGAAAAAAAATCGGGAATGCAACTCTCACTTCAGAAAAGATTTCTCATCACATATGCGATTTAATAAGTAAAATTGGACTTGAGTTTTTATTATTATTATAACATATTTTAGATTCTTATTATTATATTTACAAATAAAAAGAATATATATATATATATTTACTTTATGAATTCACCAATAGTAACTAATATAAAAATGTGAAGAAAATTAATTAATAATCTCAATAAAATTAAATAATTATTAAAACTAAATAATTGTTTAAAATTTAAATAAAATAAGGAAAATAAAAAAGAAAACTTTTTGGGATCAAAACTAATTTGTCCCGATATAGGGCCTATTGGGACAACATATAATTCGTCCTGATAAGTTTTCTATTGGGATGAAATATATAGTCCTTACTCATTATTGCCTATAGTTTTAGAGACGGATAATTTATTTCGTCCCAATAGACATCTTTTGGGGATAAATTTTTTTCGTCCCCAAAAGTCTCATCAGGTTTACACTTTCGAGTGACGAATAATTTATTTCGTCTTAATAAACATCTTATTGGGACGATTTTTTTCATCCCTAAAAATCTCGTCAAATTTACGATTTTTAGGAACCAATAATTTATTTCGTCCCAATAGACATTTTTTGTCTCAATAGCCATTTTTTCTTGTAGTGATTAAGTTTCATTGGAAAGTGAATCGGAAAATGAACTTAATTCATTAGCTTGGAGGGGAAATTAAACACCCTTCCCAACATTAACTTAATTCTCAGTTTGTAGTAAAACACGATATTCATAAAGGACAGTAACCCACTTTTAGATGCTATAATAGTGTATAAAAGCATTTCCAAGGGTCTCTTGAAGACCCCTTTATTTAAGAATGGATATTGTATTGTTGTAAGAGGTCATTAAAAGGGTATGTATTTTAAGAATACTCCGTTAAATGGTTCATTTAATAATTTTTTATTATTATCTTATGTCTTACTTTATAATTATTATTTATAGTGAAAAAAAAAAAAAAAAAAAAAAGGAGTTGTTGGTAATTTAAAAAAAAAAAAAAAAATTAGCCATTGGACAATAATAGAGCTGTTGGGATTTAAAACTTAAATATATGCTGCTTTTCAAAAAATAAAATAAACTTAAATATGTGGGGGCCACTTAAAGGGGCTGAAGCTATCTTTTAATTAAAGGGGTGAGCTCCACCAGATGTCAATTAAGGGGGCCTTTAGGGACCTCTTGGAGCTGCAAAAATGATGTTCCTCCCTTAATTAAGTTAAAAGAGGTCTTTAAGGAAGACTCTCGAAGATACCCTAATCACTTTTGCAAAATTTTAAATGAAACTAACAAAGCATGTGATTTATTCTAACTAAATCTAAATGGAATTTCTTTTCTTTCATTTCCATAGTAAATCAACAGCTGCAGATAATTAAAGTGATTCTCTATGGTACCATAATTTATTAGAATTTATGATCTTACATTTCTATTAGAGGTAAATTACCTTTGATTAGTAATTAAGCATCTATTTTTCTCTCTCAATTTCTTCTTTTTGTTATTATATATTATAATTATTGTTATTTTGTTACTACTAGCTTTCGGTTTTCTTGAAATGAAAATATGCGAATCTTGTTATGGAGAAAAAAAGTGCTACCCAATTCAATTTGGATAAACCCAACTTAATTTTCCACCTCACCACCATATGCTTTATATAGATAAACAAGATATTCCAATCTTGAAACTTGAAAGAAACAAAGAAAGATTAATTACCAAAATATCCATCCCCATGATGCTCTGAGTCTAGCATGCACATTCATTATATCAATATACAAAAATAAAATCAATTCCTTTCTTGACAAATTTTAAACATTTTCAAGGTACATTTGTAACTAATCTTCCCAAAGATTTCTAATGGATTTCAAAATATCAAATGATTTTTTATTTATTTATTTATTTATTTTTTTTTTTTTGGCTGACTTCTAAACCACACCTGAATTTTAAACAATTTCAAGGTATATTTTTAACTAATCTTCCCAAAGATTTCTAATGAATTTCAAGATATCAAATGATTTTTTTTTTTTTTTTTTACCAACTTTCTAAACCACACCTGAATTTTTAGTATTCTACGAAGCAAGATCTTTGAAAATATAATGACTTACTATATATATATATTATATATATATAAAGGTGTTTCTCTAATGCGGACTTCTTGAAAAAAAAAGTTTTAAAATGTTAATGAAAAAGATAATTATTATATCTATAGAGAGAGATAATGTGGTTAATAATATGAGAAGTACTTCCTTGTCATCACATAATCTTCATTTTGTTATAGAGATCATGGGCAACTTGCTATTCCATGCATATATAGAGAAAAATATGCATGCAAGTTGAACTTGGCAAAATAATGATTGGATCAATTCACAGATGTCCAACTTGTTCCCAAATCCCAACCTTGTAAAACATTGGCTATACAAAGTCTTTATCATATAATAATTATGGGCAATTCTGGAATCCAAAACATCTTTTGGAACATTTTAGTTCCTTTTTCAAGTATTTGATCTGATTAGAAACAAAGCAATCCAACATATATACTGTTGGCTACTTTTATAAATACCCCCACATTGGAGCTAAAGTTTCTCACAGCAAAACCACACAACACATTCTCTCTTCACATAAAACACTTGCATTCACTTGTCTGAATTAATTAGCCATGGAAATGGTGTCAAGATTGGTGGCTGAAAGACCGGTTGTGATTTTCAGCAGGACCACTTGCTCAATGAGTCATGCTATTAAGACACTCATACTCAACTTTGGAGCAAACCTTACCATTTACGAGCTCGATGAAATCCCCAACAGCCAGCAGGTAGAGAGGGAGCTGGTGCAGCTAGGTTGTCAGCCGAGTATTCCAGCCGTGTTCATCGGTCAACAGTTAATTGGAGGTGCTAATCAGGTGATGAGCCTCCAAGTCACTAACCAGCTTGTCCAGTTGCTTATAAGGGCCGGAGCTATATGGATTTGAAACTCATGACACTACTGTTTTGCTAATGATGATCATCAGCGCTCCATATATATTAATAAGCTACTTTTCACTTATTTTGTGTCTTCTACATGTAATATCCTTTTAATTAGTAAAGTTTAGACTTGCTTAATTAAATTAATTGTGTGCTGCATTGATCCATTAATGTTTCTCTAGCTATCTCAGACATTGCTTAATAAGAATAAATCATATCTGCATGTTCCTATAGATTCAAGCTCGACATTAAATCATATCTGAGTAGTACTGAGATAATAACCAAAGTGTATGAGAGACTATAATTATAAAGGATCAAAATTCCTCCAATTTCTCTTTCCAAAAAAAAAAAAAAAAAACCCTCCAAATTCACCACCCCTGCCAAGGTAAATGATAGAAGGAGAGTTCGACAATTCATAATTAAGCAGTAAAGTGATTAAAAGATTACTGGAAAAGTAGTATATTTTAGAATTTTAACACATTTTATTATATTCTGGGGATGGGATCCCTTTATACATATAATTAATGTGATAAATTATGCAGTAAATGGATCGAGCATAAACCTGGTGAATTTTCATTAGATGCGACTATGAATCAGTGTTTTAGTAAGCATTAGGTGCTAGTCAGTCAGAGACCCAGCTTCTAGGCCGACTAGTCCACGGGGATTAATCGGCCGGTTAATTTTTTTATTCTTATTTTTACTTTTCCTATATAAAAGATTAAAAATCCAATAACAAATAAATTCTTAAACCTAAACAATGTTAGACTAAACAATTAATGAGTGAAAATACTTAAACAAATAGACCCAACAACAGATCAGGCCCAAAGAAACCCAAAGAAATTGACACCGGACCAATAGGCCCAACAATAGATCATGTCCTGATATAAAACTTCATTGGTTTATCTCTCGTCCCCAAATCAATTTTTTTTTTTTTTTTTTTGGTTGTTGTTGTGAAAAATAAGAAATAAAATAAGAAATTTTTAAATAATAATAATACTGATTAGATAATAATATAGGTGTAGCTATGTAATTGGGGAGTAGTAACTTAATAAAAAAATTTGTTTGAATTCACTGAAGACGGGTGGTCCAAAAATGGCACCGTTTTGAACTTAGTAAAAAATTTTGAATTTTGAAACCCTAGCCGTCGTCAACCCTTGCCTATTCTGAGATGCTGACGCCCCTCATCCGCCTTTCATCCCCGCTGTCAGTTCGCTCCATCCCGCCTCTTGTCAACCCTTGTTTCTGTCAAATCATTTCGCTCTGTCACCAGCGTATCAGTTCGACCCTCGCCTATTCTCAAATCCAGAATCCTCTCATCTAACAAATACAAACACTAGATGGACGAAGACCGGACAAGTAACGACGATGAACGATGGCGAACGGCCGCAACCTAGCAATGGCAGATAGTAGCTTTGGAGGACGATGGACGACGATGGCGACATATCTGGTTTGTTTGGTCAAGAGGTTTCAGGTTTGGTTGAAGATTGTTGACAGATTAGGTTTGTTTGGACGATAGACGGCAATGACTACACGCTGGCCGCCTAATATGGTCGACTTTTGGCTTTTCGCCATGGCAAGAGGCCGCCTAGCGGCTAGCCGGCGATTAATCAACTGATTTGGCCGATTTTTCGAACAGTGCTATGAATATGTTGTTGTCATATCAATTGTCCCAGGCCGAATTCACTTGATTATATTATTATTTTTAGTTTTCTTTTTTTTGAAATATTATAATAATTCAGGGTTTGATGAGGGAGAGAGACTCGTACTTACAACATTGTGGTGAAGGTGTGGGGGATACCACTAGACCAACCTCATCTTATCCATTTTTAGTTATTTGTTGATATTACTTATTAGCACAATACCCTTCTTTTCTTTTCATTTTTTTTTTTTCGCTTATGTTTTACATTTTTCTAAGGGATGTGGATATTATCACCCATAAAACTAATTAGTACACTCATTTTTATAAGTACAGTCATTCTTTTAAGTACACCAATGACTAAGATTTAAGAAAATAAACATTACTATAAACACTCATTCTAATACCAAAAGTACCCTTATTGAAATGAATATATTTATTTTAATACATTTTATTTATAAATCCTCTTAAATTAATAACACACCCAATTCTTTTTTTTTTAAAAAAAAAAAAAAAAAAAAAAAAAAACTCATATTATTTTTGGAATCAAATCCTTTTCTAATGATGATCCAATTTACTTTTGGAAATGTCTCGAATGTAGGAACCTTATGAAAAAGAAGATGTAGGTTAAGAGATTTTCAATCTGAAATTCTATAATATATACAATTATCTTAATAAATAAATAAAACTCATTGATATCTACTGATATCTTAAAAAAAAAAAAAAAAAAAAAAAAAAAAAAAAAAAAAAAAAAAATTGTTTATTGATAGAGTTCATAATTAAACATAAAAGAAAGATAAAAAAAAAAAAAAAAAAATGCAAAATAATACATACCTGTATGATTGGGGTCTTTGAAAATTCTTCTTCCATTACTTTGTTATATGATAATCACGTGATGATGAGAAAAAATTAGAATTTAATTAGGGTTTATCATAAGTTTTTTTTTTTTTTTTCAATAAAGAGATATAGTTAAAGATATCAGTGTAATTAATGAATGTATATAGTATTAAGTTTATTTTTAATTAAAGTAATTTGTCCTTATAAGTATATCTCTATTGAGATTTTGTAATCAAAATTTTTAATAAAGAGAGTTTCTCCTTACAATCCAATGTTTTTCTTTTTACACTTCATTTCTAAAGTCATTTCATTTTAAAAAATTTAATTTAAAAATATTCTAAAGACAGTACTTTCTTTTTTCCAAAATTATCTTTTTTATCTTTTGGCACTCCTATTCTAAAGACACTCCATTTCAAAAAAATTAAATTTCTAAAAACATTCCATTTTATTTTAATATTACCCATTTTGAATACTTCTTTTTAGAAAATTTGAAACGGGAAATGGAAAAGAGATGTAAAGTAATAAAATAAAAATAAAACTGAGAATAAAATTGAACAAAAGTGGGGATTTGAGTGCCAGTGCGTTCCGTTGACATAGGCTTTTGATTTTTTTTGAACAATAAAATTTTATTAAAAAAACCAAAACAAAAAAATAAATAAATAAATAAATAAATAAAGGAAAACAGAGGCAGCATCAAGCTGCAACCAAACCCAACACACCGAGAAACAAAGCAAAAACCACGCCTACAAGAAACAAGGTAAAGCAGACAAGAACCACGAGAACAACGCAACCCATGAACAAAGACAAGGAAAACGCCCCAAATAGCAACAAACAAAAGCAAATTACAAATCAGCCCAATCCACAAAATCCCCAACATGACTAGATCCCATCTTCGCAAGGCTATCCGCGAAGGAGTTGAAAACTCTCGGCTCAAAATCAACCTCAATATCACCCACCAAAGTCATATAACTTCTAATATCCCTTAAGTGTTGACATGCTCCAGATTTCCAACTGACTCATTATTCACCCAATAAACAGCGACCTTGGAGTCACTAAACACTGTGATGTGCCGCCCTTGAAGGTTCGAGCTCGACAGGCATAGGGATGCACATTGGGGAAATGAGGATGGATATAGGTCCCCCCATCCCCATCCCCACTTCTCAAACCCTTCCCCATCCCACCTCCCTCTCCCCCCCCCCCCCCCCCCCCCCCCCCCCAATTTCCCCAGATGGGGGAGTTTTGGGGGGAGGTCCCCCCATCACCATCCCCATTTCCCCATTATCCCCGTTTTTCCCCGTTTTTTCCCGTTTCCCCCGTTTCCCCATTTCCCCATTTAGCTGAAAATTACAAATTAAACTAAAAAAAAAAAAAAAAAAACATTCCATTACAAATATAAGAGAAAATACATTACAAAATAATGTCATATATATATATACACAATACAAAATAATGTCAAAGAAAATACATTACAAAATATATATAAATATATAAATATATATAATTATTTTTATAATATTTTGGAGGAAATGGGGAAATGGGGATGGGGGTACCTCCCCCCATCCCCATCCCCATTTCACTATATTAGTGGAGGAAATGGGGAAATCGGGATGGGGGGAGGTCTCCCCATCCCTATCCCCATTTCAATTTGGGGATGATTTTCATCCCCATCCCTCCCCATTTCCCCATTTTCCCCCAAAAAATCTCTCCCAAATGGGGATGGGGAAGCGGGGAAATGGGGATCCGGGGTAAAATGTGCAACCCTAGACAGGCATAACTCCACTTCTTTTTTTATAGCCTTTAACTCCGCTTCATTAGAGTCTAAAATCCCACACAATATGCAAATCTAAATCACTCGTGTCATTTTTTTTTTCTTTTATTACTCTTTACCTGCATGTGTGATTTGGATTTGCGTATTGTGTGTTTGCAGATTTTTCAACAATAATTTTTTATTTGTTTGTTTGTTAATTTATCGGTTAATGCTAGACATCTCATTTTTTGTATATCATAAATTCACAACCAGTGATGTATCAGTTGGTAAATTAATATACATTAATATGATAATTTATCTCACTTATTAATTGTAATTATCAATATATATATATATATAATCACTTGATGAATCCGGGGTATAATAAAACCCAATGGCCCAATAAAATTTTATTATTAAATTACCCTAATAGCTTCTTCTCCTATCATGATAAAACCTAATGAAATTATGAAAATGGCCCCATAAAATATATGAAACTTATTTTAACCACAAATGAAATTGCGCTTGTTAGTACGTAATTACATTGTAAACCAAAATTCATTTCAATCTAAATTACTGAAATTCCCCCATATGCATGCATTTTCAGTCTCCCTTATTTTTCCATTTCTGAAGTCAAAACATGAAATTAGTTTTAAACGCGCTAAACATGAAATCATTTTAACGAGTGGCATTTTGGGTATGGATGACAATTTGACCTGCACCCACGGATACCCGCTCAAACCCAACCCTGGAGGGTTGGGTTTGGGTGGTGATTTTACAACCCATGGGCGGATTTGGGTCTGAAATTTAAACCTATGGGTTTGGATATGAAAAAAAAAAATCCTACACCCGAACCCATTAACCTGAGTTTGAAGTTATGGATGACTAAGGGGGGTGTATTGGTTCAAGATTTTATTAGACAATTTGGGGAAGTAAAAGTCTAGTGGTATTAGATTGAGACTTTTTAACAAGTTAGATAAGTCCGGTGGTATTCGATCAAGACTTTTAAGATTTTTTTAAAAAGTCCATATTGTGTTGTGGTATTGGATCTAGACTTTTAAGATTTTTTTTAAAAGTTCATATTGTCTTGTGGTATTAGATCTAGACTTTCAAGAGACAGCAAATTGTCTGCTGATATTGGATTGAGATTAAGACTTTTAGGATTTTATGACAAAATGGATTTTCTAGACTTTTTAGTGATATTTATAAATAGCTTTAACCCAAAATTGTCTTGTCCTCTCTCTCAATACTTTCCAGACTTTTTATTTTATTTCAAATATTTGGTGGGTGTATTGATATATAATAAATGTGGCGGCCAAACATGCAAAAGATAACATAAAAATACACTTGAAAGTCGAATTCCAAATGACTGATAAAATGTCTCTATGAATCAAAGATGGTTTTATGCTAGATTTCCACGATCCCAACACCACCACCGGTATGTAAAATCTTTAGGATCATTATTAGTAAAAATTGATCAAATGCTTTATCCACATCTATAAAAGATGGATTTAGTAAAAAGTAAAGATAAAGAGGGAGTTGATTTATATATATATATATATACACTTGATAAATAATAATAATAATAATAATAAATATAAATAAAAAGCTAGTTTATTATTGATAATATCACCCTTTGTGTAGATTGAGTTCAAAGACAAAAAAAGATGGTTACCATTTCTATTGATTTATTGCCTGAGCGAATTAATATGAGTCTTGCATAAAACCATGCTTCTATAAAATTTAGATACATGTTTTTTTTCTTTTTTTTGAAATCTGATAACGGAAGGGTATACCGAAACCTGTCAAGAGCAAACACTAGTTGACCGTTTGGAGTTTTTTTTTTTTTTTTTTCTTTTAAATATGTATAATTAAATCTTATATATCAATTTTTTTGTTATTTACATGTATATTAAAAAAATTCTTGTCATGCCCCGACCCCCCAAATTTTACCAATGCATACATAGTCTGTATATCAACTCATCTCATCGGACTTGAATCATCTATCACTAACATGAAAGGTGGACGTACACTGTACACACCACTAGAGAAAAAAAAAAAAAAAAAAAAAAGATTAAAGAGCAGTGAATATTGGAGTTTGATAACATATGAATTAATGAAGTCCAACAAGCCAAACGGAAATACTTCAGTGTTCAAGCTATTTTATTTCTCTATTTCATGTCATTTCTGGTGAGGTCATGGGGGATGGGTTGTTGATTATTATATTTATTTCATATGGTGACATTTTCTGCACCATATGAATCAGCTGAAGGTTATGTGTTGGTTGGTGGTATTTCAAAATTTTATTACTTCTCTTCATTGCTTATACGTGTTTCTCATTCAATTTTTGTTGTTTAATAAGTACCCTTAACAAGATTATAAAGCACTGGAACTTGGAGAGAAAATTGAATGCTACAATTGACTCTTGAAAGTCTATATTTTTAAGAGTCCAAAAAGTCTAGAAATAAAATCTAGATAATCCTAATAGTATATAAATAAAGTCTAAAGTCTATTTCAAAATCCTAAAAGTCTAGTCCATATAATCCTAATAATCCTAAAAGTATAATCCTAACAATCCTAATAATCCTAATAATCTTGCAAATCCATAAAACCCTTGCACCCAAAAATTGTCTATTAAAATCCTAATCCAATACACCCCCCCCCTAAGTTAATAAATATTCTACTTCAGGAAATACTACCGGTCATTTATATGTAAATGACCGTTGAACCCTTAACCATGATTTTACGACGTGGGACAAAGTCTTTCATATTTGACAGCTGAGTGCTAATCCCACATAAAGAGAGTTCAAGAGGAAAGTAGAAATATTTCCATTTAAGAAAGCTGTTCAGCAATTGTCAAACTTATTAACCAGTGTGGGCCTACTCCTTTGAGATGTCCTATACTCCTGTTGGGCCATAGTGTGTATAAGTAACTTTGTGTTTTTACCGTTTCGAATTTTTAAAGAGTATTTTAGGTACTCTATTGCGGGTTTTCTTGTAGAGTCCATGAACCCTCAAAGTTTCGCGGGTTCGCTGGTGGGGTATGGGTTCTCTCATAATCTGCGGGTTTCATTCGAACCCGCTTAATTTTTATAGGTTCACGGTTGGGTTTGGGTGATAAGATTGTTCGCATGTTCGGGTGTGAATTTGGTAAATTTGTTCAAACTTGACTCATTGCCATCCCTAATTATAGGTAACTACAAATAGGGGCGAATGTAGGGGGGGCCCATAGGGGCCATGGCCCCAACAACCAATAATAATAAAAATTATTCTATTATATATAAAATGTGATATATATATATATAATAGGTGATAATATTCTCGTCTTTTTATTATTTTAATAATATAAATTAACTTATAATTTTTGTTTTCATAGTTCTAATGACGATGAAAATAGGAGATAAAATCAATCCATTTTAATATTTTAATTTCTTATTATTTCATACATTATTATCTAATCTAATGTGTATTATATGAGTAATGCTAGGCTTTTTAATATTTTTCCAAAATTCTTTTCTAAATGTATGTAGTACGTGAGATGTCAACATCTAGTAAATCATAAGATTATGTGGTGAATGATGTGATGTTGACATCTCACGTTCTACAAATATTTGGGAAAGAATTTGGAAAAAAAAAATTAGGAAGCCAAGCATTACTCATTATATATATAATATATATAAATATAAGTTAATTTGGTTTGACATGAATATTATAAAATTAAATTACAAGTATGTAAATAATTGTGATTTAAATATATCGATGGTATAATGATATTTTAATTAAGCTATTGAAATTTATATTTTATAAGCTGGGAACTATTAAAATATTTTTTCAGTTATGCATACCGTTAAGAACATGCATAAATTTTACAACAAAATAAAAGATGTTTTCTTATACACTTTTTGATTATGTAATTGAAATGGAAATTAAGAAGAAAATTAGATTGATTTGGTATAAATAATTTTCTAGATATAAAATAGACATGTTACATTTTAATTAGTTAACGTCTATGTTATTTATTTATTTGTATCATTACTTTTAACACCAAACGGTATCACATTTTGTTGAAAAGTATCGGGTGCGGGATTCCGCACTTTTTCTTGTACAAGATTCCTACTAACCTAAAATATTAGTTTTGGTACGTCTTGGCCCCCCAAAGCCAAAATCCTAGCTTCGCCTCTGACTACAAACATGTTTATTAACAATTAAAATTTTATTAGCTAGTAGTTAAAAACAAATTTTCAATATTTTATGAGGGTTATTTCTAAGATTAGATTTATCGATTCGAGGTGATCAACCTTATGATCTCCCTAAAGTTAATTTTAATTTAGTCTATCTTGACTAATTATTCCTTGATGAATTAATCATAATTAAATTGATTTGGGATCATGTTGTCACACAATGTAATACCTCAAAGTCAAAACAAATCGTTGTTGAAGATGATCCATAAATCAAAAGATAAAGATCATGGAAGATCAGGTGGGATATATCTTTCCAACAAAAGTAGCTAGGGTATACGCAGAAAATTAAAGCACTGCAACACGTGTTACACACCAAAACCCTGTTTTGAGGAAAACGACAAAGTATGGGAATTGATCAATAGTAGTGAATGAATCATCAAGTAAAGAAAGAAATCAAATCATCATCATCTCTATAGAAGATGCCATATTGCCGGCATCTAGGGATAGTCTCACGAGGCAACCGTCTAAGGTTTCCATTTTTGAAGGGTCCCAAATTTCAATTTTAAAATAAGCATTGTATTTAAAATAAGTCTGGAAGCCTACGTATATTTTTTTATTTTAAGAAAAAAAAGAAACAGTTCATATATCACATTATCATTTAAAGGCCCATCTTTTTTTATATATGTTTTTGAGTAACGATATTTGTAACCCTCTAAAATTGTATGTACACCCCAAATCAATATATTTTTAAAATTCAAATATTATCCTTAAATAAATTTATTAAAATGATTAAGATAAATATATCTTGTATATCATATTAATAAAATATGTAATATTTTTGAATATTTAACAAATATTATAATTATTCATACGGACATAAAAATAAAAACATTTTTTGATTAAAATATTATTTATTAATTAATTTAAATTTAAATTGTGATTTTTTTAAAACTATAAATATTAAGTTACTGTTATAATTTTTCAAAAAAAAAAAAAAAAAAAAAAGGTAAATGGTATATAAAAAATATCTTTGAATTTAATTTAAAAACTAAACTAAAAAGTTATAAGAAAAGTATAAGAAAAACAAAAAGAAGAAAAGCCTCCTCCTCCTTTTTTTTTTTTTTTTTTTTTTTTTTTTTTTTTTTTTTTTTTGAAGGTCCCCTCCACCGTCATGAATCTGGAAAATGGAGATTTTTCGTTTCTAGGAGCCTGGGAGGAAGTGTCCTCCATACTTTTTTTTTTTTTCTTTTTCAATTTTCATTTTAATTATCTAATGACACATAATTTAAAACATTTATTCAAAAAATAAGAGAAAGGGCATATTTGGTAATATGAGGGGGTGTGTTTACAAAATATAATATTTTTAAAATTTTAATGGGGTGTACATACAAAAAGGGGTGCACATGCATACAATTTTTTAGGGATGCAAATATCGCTACTCTATGTTTTTTTTTTTTTTTTATAAAAAAAAATGCCCACCTAAAAAACACAATTATTATACTTACTGTATCACAACAGATCAAATTGCATATCAGACATTTGAAAAAACAATTTGAAATCAATTCTAGGGTTCTTAGAAGCTCTCTTCATGCGAAAATCCAGACACAAAATCTCAAGAATTCAAACAATTTTAAGTAATTCGCTTATAGAAGAGTTGAATTCGTTGGAAAGTCGAGGGTCTCATTTTTATAGTTCGTCTCAAGCCCCTAAAATCTTAGGACCAGCCCTGCCAGCATCCCACCGGTCACCACCGAAATCTATCTATCAATCTTCTCTCTCGTGCATCATTATCATTCTTATATATATGGTTCAAGATTTAGGAGAATATATATTATGTTATAAAAATTCTTATGTACCTAGTTTGCAAAAGAGATTTGAGTAAAATTATATACTGTGTGTTTTTGCGAGTTGTAAGAATTTTTTTTTGCTGGTTGGCATGCATTGACAAAATTAAAGATGGGTTGGGTTGTGTAGCGTCTTTTTATGGAGGATATTTCTGCATTGGCATCTGGAGTACAGCATATATAAAAGGTAAAAGCATATACACAACTTTTTTTTTCTTATGGAGAGAGAAAGATAGAGAGAGATAAAAGAACAAATTAATAAAACAATATTGAAGCTTCATGAAATCGATATATGTGTGTGTGAATTGTGATGCTAGGAACCGCCATCGCATTCTTCTTTTTTACGTCTGGATTCGTCCATTTAAGTTCGAAGTTGACATTCCTCTCATAATATTATGTACTATTTGCATATGCCGTACATGCTTTGTATTCTTATCTTCAATTCTCTTTTACTTGCATGCCTTAAAAAGGCTTATATATATGCAAACTGTATTGAAAATGACAGTAAAAGAAATAGAAGTTCAGATGATCGATCACCATATGCTGCATTTTCAACAGAAGAGAATCAAGAGCGGCATGTACACTATTTACATAACAACTGACCCTAGCTACAAAATCTGACCCTTCGTTCCATAATGAGCCGGTTACGCAATCTGATCCCTTGTGTTTTCCATCATCAGCTCAGACGGCCTATACCTTTTTTTGACAATTTTTTTCTTAAAAAAAAAATTACAAATTAATTTGGGGGTTTGAGAAGGGAGACAAGACTTAAACCTATATTCGGAATGATGTAGATACGAGATATATAACAGTTAACCAATCTCATCAAATTTAAAACCTATAATTTCAGTGCTTTTTTGTTCTTAAAGAAAATATATATTTATTATTAAAGTAATGCTCCAAAAAAATTGAACAAATTAATTTATTAACAAAATGATGTCGCAAATTGATTTTTAACTACTACATCATCAACAAATAATTCTATAATCAATAATATGGTTATTACAAATCAGCTTATCACATTATTTGAGTAAAAAGTTTGGACATTACAGCATTATTGTGAATCTATTTTTTCATTATTTGAGCGTAACTCAGCTGGTAGATGGACAAACTTGGGGTTTAGACAAATGACTCTCAGGTCAACGGTTTGAACCCTACCATAACGAAAGCCTTAAAAAAAAAAACCTAGGAACATGTATGGGAAAATAAGAATAGATTACAAAACATGCATGTGAATCACGAATGAATTATACGCTTATTTTCTGAGAACATATATAAGAGATTGCACCTTAGTTTAGGGGGCATTTAAGATATGTCTTGCCTATAAGTGATTTTTGAAAACCATGTTTGATTATAAATGCAATTTCTTTAAAAAGTGGCTAAATGTGATAAAAATGCTGAAAAGTGGCAAAAAAAAAAAAAAATTCGAATTTGCTGTAGTGTAGCTAAACCCTATTCATCTTATTTATATATTTTAACGTTATCATCCTAAGAAAGAAAGGAAAAATAAAAATAAATAAAGTATATTGAAGTCGTTATTCCAGTTGGTGGACGACACATCTAGAGATATAATCCTATACGTAATTTTACGTTTATTCTTCTCGTGGATGGAATTTTTCTTTTATGATCACCATCCTTTCATGGCACAGTAATTGATATATTTATACTAGAATCGGTATAAATTTTCAGCCATATATTTTTAAGAAAGCTTCAAATATAGAATGGGCGATTTCTTTTTCACCAGAAAATCCTTCCTGTATACAAACAAAATGAGATTAAAACCTCTGATTTTCAATATACGGAAATGTATATAATATATATATATATATATATTATATAATAAAAATAATGGTTGATCAAGGGAGCACAGATACATCAGCAATTTTTTTTTTTTTTTTTTTTTTTTTAAAGGGTAGTACTAGTAGATAATGTGGTGGGGTTTTGAAGTTGAAGGAAGATTCTGGTTGTACGGATAGGACATGGTTTTTGCTAATCATATATACCGCTCAAGTTAGCTTTTTACGTATTTATTAAAGGCATCTTTTTTCGAAATCTATTTGGGCCAGATGCTCCCCAATGGATAGAGAAAGTGTCACCACTTTTCTTCTTTTATTATTTCTATTTGGAGCTAAAATAAAATTATTGTTTATCACTTTATTTAATTCTGAATGTTATTTTGTGTTTAGGTAGCAAACGTTATGAATGATTATAGTTTACATCGAGATTTGTTTTCGGCCTCCAAAACTTATCTTATACATACCTTTAGTACTTATTCTGTGGACTTTTTGAACAAATAATGACCATTTGATTCGAAATAATGGTAATTTTTGCACAATATAACAAAAAAGTGCTAAAAAAAAAAAAATTAAGTCAGTAATCTGAGAGAATTTTGTAAAGCCAAAAACAGGGTTATTTAGAAAAATATTCTAGATAAACCCCTATTTGTTGGGCTAGCTTCTTCAAGCTATAGTACCATATCACTTCAACACATTTATTAACAATTTCCTACAAATATAATATTTTTAGTCGCATTTTGCATGTCAAATTGTCAATAGTCTTTTTTACTTTGTTAATATGCAAGCTGCCATCAAGGGTAGTATGGGAATCAAAGGAAAATATTCTCAAAGTTTATTTGGAACATTTTATAACTTTTCTGTGTAGTGAATCTATCTGGAAACAAAGATATATATGGAATCCCAATCCCAATCCCACCACCACTCTCATCAAGAATTCTTATTATAAATAGACCTTCATGGTTGTTCAAGTCTCCTCATCACAGCAATACAACTTCCCTAATCATTCCCTATAGCCTTTAATTAATATTTCCTGATCATATCATCAGTTTGCAGCAGGCAGCCAATTATGGACACGATAGCAAGGTTGGTGAAAGAGAAGCCAGTGGTGATATTCAGCAAGAGCTCTTGTTGCATGAGCTACACAATCAAGACACTGATAAGTAGCTTTGGAGCTCATCCTATGGTGTACGAGCTTGATCAGATCCAAAATGGTCAGCATATCGAAATGGCATTGGTGCAGCAACTTGGTTGCAACCCTAGTGTGCCCGTCGTGTTCATAGGTCAACAACTTGCTGGAGGTGCTAATCAAATCATGTCCCTCAACGTCCGCAACCAGCTTGGCCCTAAGCTCCTGGAAGCTGGAGCTATATGGATCCCCGTCTGGAAGGAAAAGAAGTAATTAATCAACAGATAGAGAGATCGAGCTTTTTTAGCACTTCTTTTTTGGGCTTAGAAGGGCTATATTACACTCTTCTTTTTACTATATAATTAATCAAGTTCCTGACCATCAAGAACTTGTTTTTTTGTAACTTAAACTTCTATATGTAGTAAATAAAGAATTTGGTATGTAAGGAGTATTATTTACTTTCCGTACTTATGTATATTTTATATTTATGAGAAGTGATATATAGATATATATATATATATATATAATATTATTCTCTCAGTTTATATGTTTTCAACCTGAGATTCATCTCATTTTCTTTAGTTTCACATATACGTTCTCTAACAATCACGAGGGACATTGCACATACATTTGACCCAGGAGACTGAACTGCAAACTCAGCAATATGATACACAAAAGATGACAAAATCCAAGACTTGTAAATTAAACCATTCAGAATCTCAGATTCCATCCAATTTTTCTTAGAGATGGGCAGAGAAAAACACTAGTAGTACTTAACTAAAATCAGAAGAATTAATTAGGCTCTCTTTAGTTTTTGTTTGCCATATAGTAATGGACTACATTAGGTAGAATCATCGAGAAGGACTAAATCAGAATATAATCAATAAGAAGAATAATACATGTTAAAGCCAATGCCTAAATCAGTTAACCATATTCATCTTAGCGCAAGCCTTAGACTAAAAAAAAAAAAATCTTTGTGCAAGCCCGTCTCATGGCATATTGAGATTATGTGTTTTTGAGGATTGCATATATTAATACAATAATGCTAAACATCCCACCTACAATCCCACCATTTCCATCCCAACACACGTGGCAGCTGATGTGTCACTTGGTGAGTGGATACACATTAATTGGTATTTATCTCTCTTACCCATGTATTCACTCACCAATTAATGTGTATCCACTCACCAGCTGACACATCAACTGCCACGTGTGTTGGGATGGAAATGGTGGGATTGTAGGTGAGATGTGTAGCATTACTGATATTAATAATATATATTAACCCACGATTATTATTTTTTCCCTTTTTGTTTAAATGGTTATATTAAAGAAAAACTTTTATAAATAATTGTTTATATGTAACAGCTCAGGTTCATCAAGTAAATATTGTTTGCTTTAGGCTTCAAAAGCACACATCTTTCACCCTTATGGATTTTATTTAGATTACGGGCTTCATGTAAACATCATTCCCGTGGGGATGGCGATTAAACCCAAACCTGTGGGACCCGTCCGAACCCAACCCATTTGGAGAGTGTTTAATTTGGTATGTGATAATAGAACCCATGGATGAGTTTGGGTTTAAAATTTCAACCCTCACAGGTTCGGGTGTGGAAAAAATATCAAACCCGAACTCGCGAACCCGTTTGATTTAATAATTATTTAACAAACAATATTATAATAATTACTTTTAAATTTTGTTTTTGTCTTTTATTGGACAAATCACGGCACATCATAAACAGCTAGACCCCATTATTTGTCTTTTCATATTTTAAAATATTTTTCATTATTTTTTTTTTCTTTTTAGCTTCAGTCTTTTCATCTTCTTCTCTTCTCAATCTTCAACCCACACACACTCTCTCTTCAAAATTAAAACTCATCTTCTTCATTTATTTTCTCTGCAACTTATTTTATTTTATTCATTTTCTCTTCAAAATTAAAACTCATCTTCTTTGTATATTCTTCTTCTCAGACATTTTTAAGCCTTTTTTTGTTCTTATTTTTTTCTTTTTCTCTGAAGTCTGATCGAAGAAAACTAACGTGCATGGCTGTCGGCAACTGGGTTTGACTCGGACAGAGTTACGCACACAGGAGTGAGTCGCTTTGGAACAGCAAATCCTCAGGAGTTTGCATGTTCATGGGTGGGTCTGGATACTGCTAAAATCCGCGGGTGAAACCTGAACCCAAACCCACTACATTTCGTGGGTTCGCAAGTGGGTCTAGATGTCATTTTCTTTTGTAGGTTTGGGTTTGGTTTTTCCCAAACCCGCCTGAACCCGACCCATTGCCATTCCTATTCACCGATGGCCCAAAAAGCATCTACTTAGGGTCAGTTTGTTATTGCTTTTGAAAAGTTAAAATCATATTATTGTATAATTACAACATAAAATGATATTTAGTAAAACTTTCAAAAGTGATTAATTAATAATCTGACAAGTTTTGACAGTGGTTTTGAGAAGTAGGTATGGGGTTACTTTTTGAAAGTGATTATGAAATAATCTATTTTAGTATTTAATGAATTTTTTAAAATATCATTATTATCCTTATGAAATAAAGTTAAAATTATTTATATACCTTATTTCATCTCAAAATTAAATATTTTATTTAAATATTGATTTGATTTATAAAAAAAATTTAAAATATTTTATTGTTCTAATGGAATTTTTGTTTTCTAATTTAAATATTTTTACTTAAATATAGATTTAATATATATAATTAATGAAAGAAAAAAATGAAATATGGTCCTAAAAAATCATATATATCCACAGCTGGCCTAAAATGCATCTACTTAGTTAAAAGAGACCAAAGCTTATTCACTCGCTAGTAACGAGGGATGTGATAATCTTCCCCACTTCGGACCTTCACAAATACAAATCAACATCCACACTGGGTAGCAAGCCTACTCTTGATACCATTTGTAATGTCCAAAGCCCACTAAGTTGATATTGTCCACTTTGGGCCCACTAAATTGATATTGTCTACTTTGGGATTCAAGCACGCGTCCTTCACCCTTACGGATTTTCTTTGGATCATGGGTTTCACGCAAGAATCATTCACATATGGCCTAAAACACGTCTACTTAATTAAGAGAGACCAAGACTTATATACAGGTCATGGACCTCACCCGCTATAAATGTGGGATGTCACACTATATTTTGCATTATTTTATTTTAGGAATTTTTCTTTTGAAAAACACAACTAATTGAGCCATTCATTGGAATTATGTCAAAATTAAAACTAATGATGAACTTTTTTCCTCTCCCTCAAACCAATATCACCATTTCTGTAGAGAAATGAGAGTCTTGATATGTTAAAGAGTGTTTAATGGTATTGTAAAGTCTTTTCTTAACGATTTAAACTTTTGAGTCTTAATATGGTATCAAAATGCATTTAATCTCGAAGTATGAAGTTTGAATCCTTGGAACTTTCTCATTAAAATTAGGTATAATTACTGCATAGAGCAACATGGACCACCGTCCAATGTGGTTTGGTTGGTGGAAAGGGCGCTGATTCTAACATCGTCCAGCCTTGCCTTGTTTATGGGTGGGAGTACCAGTTAAATTTTTGGACCAATATATATATATATATATATACACACCATTCATGAATACTATCAAACCCACATTCGATAATAAAAAAGACACAATGAAGCGCTTTACCATAATTCTAATAGCTATGATCGATATGAAATTGAGCTCTTCAATTATCTGCATTTGTCATGAAAGATTAATTTTAATTTCTTCTTCTTCTTCTTGATGAATGAAATTACAAAGGAAGATAATCTCCCCTAATTGCATCAAATTCTCAGTAGTAAATTTTTCTTTCTTCTTGTGGATTCTGGCTAAAGTTTGTTATGTTACTCCAAATATTAATTAGGCCTTGCAGAGGAACCACTCAACATCAGGGACCATATGATAAAGTTATCAAAAACTCCTTAAAGCTTAAACTGTTTGGTGATCTAGACTTCACATCTGGTAGTGAGTACACAACGCAAAATTCACCCACTTTAGCTCATTGATGGAGATTCTTCAGAAAATATGAAGATAAATATAGCAAAGACGCACGACCACATCAAAGTGTGAAACCCCCCCTCTGGATGATGGAACATTTAACCCACGTGAGATGAGCACCATGGAAACTATAACCTTTTTGGTATGAAGAAGAACCCATCGACAAACTATGGGAATCCAGAGATGGATATTATTCATCTTGTCTTGTTCCACAGACATGATCAATCTTGATTAGAGATTTGAAGAATAACTTAGATATTAGGAGAATTTTCCTTGTTTTTGCATCTACTTTCAAGGCAGTGTCATATTATTATGTGTTCTTGAGTAACTTGAATAGTGATTGAGAGAGTTTTCAACTGTTTTGCTTCTAAAAAACAGTAAAAGGAACTGGAGATCGATAGAGAAGAGGAATCATGATGTAAAGAAAATCTACAATAACGTGTACGACCAGTACAGATTATTTAGACTAATAGCAAGTAGCATTGTAGCAACATCAATCTCCCACAACAGAATTACGAATTGCATGTCCTAATCAAATCAGTTTAAGATCACTTTTGCTTTGCAATTTGAATATGATTCCCTGTATTGTAAAACAATGGAGATAACAAATCTTCAAGAAAATGCCTTCCAACTAATGTTAACACTCCAACACTAGAAAAACTAACACAGCATGCATTTCTTCGAAAATCAATTGAAATAACACCAAAAACTGAATCAAAGAAACCAGCTTATAAATTCCACAAAATTTTCTAAGCCAGTCATTTATAGAAAGAATATTTACCACAAGACCAGTCCTTCACTTGTGAATAAAATCCTTCAAGAATTCGTTCCCCTGCTCAAGCGTTGCATTTCTTTGCCAATTCTCAACTGCTCTGAGGACGGTAGCATTTGCTTGGTATATCTCCTCGGCAGAGAACTTGTGTTCTATGATCCCCAAAGGTCCCGGTTGCAGTATTTTAACTACAGTTTCCATCTCCGATTCCAGCTGCCTGTAAGATGAGAACAGCAACAAATCATCAACCAAAACTTGCACAAACACTCAACACAATCCAAGCTACCAGAACAATCGAAAATGAAAATTCAAATTATCCAACATTTAATCAATCAATTTACACTTACAAAAATTCAATCAAACCGAAAACACACCATTTATTTTTTGTTGAGATACTTAATTGTGTGTTCAATTGATCAAGATTAACGAGAGTGTACGACTAACAAATAGAAAATCAGATTTCAATTGTTATTTGATCAAACATGCAATGAATTTGCGAATGTCATAGCAATTAAATCACAAAACCCTAAACTAAATATAGAAACATTACCTGAAGAGGTTTGAAAAGGGCAAGGCCCGGCCTAGCCGAGTTAGAGATATGTGCATCTTCACAGGCGCAGTCGCAGGTTACACTAACAGGCAAAAGACGACTTTCAGAGTTGGAAATAGAAATAGCGTCGCTTTTATTCCTCGATACGGCGTCGTTTTAGGAGTTCAAAAGTATATATAAAAAGAAACGACTCCACTGGGGATCGAACCCAGAATCTCTGGTTCCGTAGACCAGCGCCTTATCCATTGGGCCATGGAGTCATTTGTTGACATTGCTTTGTATCTTATATCATTTAAATCGTTTTAACAATTTGTGACAGGGGCCTGCTATTGAAAGTCTAATAGATGAGATTATGATGAAACTTGGTTTAATTAACAATACCTGAAAGTGCAACGCTACCTCATAAGTCTTTTGTTGCATTCCCGTGGGTCGGTGGTAAACGACGCTCATATGATGTCCCAAGTTCGAGTTACAGAACTGTAGGTGGTAGGTATATCAATGAAGTCTCTTATTGCAAATTGCGATGCTACCTCATAAGTCTCTGGTTTTAACAAATAAGTTAAATGTGTTTCAAATGGGAACTCTCAACTCTGTCAAAAAGGTTAAAACATGTGCTTTTAACTCTGTTTCAATTTTCTAAAATTTTCTCACACATGTATCCAAACATACCCTATTAGGATACAAGTTTGATCAAGACTGCCTTCCCTAAGCAACCCATAATCAACACTCAACCAAAAAAAAAAAAAAAAAAACTATCAATAATCTGGTAACATCATTAATTAGACACAATCACACTATATAATATATGTACTATACACTCTTGATTAATTTACTTATTCACACAATTGAACATTGCACACTACATCTATCGATGATCATGACACTGAGTGGCGCCACCGCTTCTGTAACATGAATCGATTTTCTGAGTTAGCCTTGCCACCAACAGGCTTGAGACCATTGATCCTGAAGAGGGCATTGAGCTTGCTTAATTTCTTCGTAAACGATTTGAAGAGCTTGTTTGCTGGATGTGACCTTACTAGCTCTTGTTTCATGGACACATGGTCTTTTTCGAGGTCTGTTAGTCTCATTCTCATTCTTGCAACTTCAAGCTTCAGCTCCCTGTTCTCTCTTCTCACTGATGCATAGTTGTCTCTTGGAGAAATGGCTCCGCTCCCCGCGCCACTGCTTGATCTTTGAGGGAATTGTCCGTTATTGATTGCACCGAAGAAGAACTGGTTGTGTCCACCACTCATTGCATTTCGAAGCCTGATTTGTTCGAAATATAGTACTTGTACTGCCATCTGCACTGGTAGCCTCTCATTTTGTGCAGCATGGCTACATGCTTCTTGTGATAGTTTTTGACAGTCAATTGTCTTGCACAACCTGTATCGCTCTGAGTCCTTCATATTCGGATGAACCTACAAACACAATCACAATTGTTGTTCACAATCTAGCAAGAAAATTCTAAACATAACTTCCAACACAAGTATAATTGAATGCTGCTTACTTTGAGGAAGATATCCACAGCTCTGTACAATCCATCGCTTACTATACGAGCGTGGTCTGGAAGTAGTTCTGCTAATGATATGAATTTTGATGGCAACAAGTTGGAGTCTAGTGCAACTTCTGCTAGATAATTGTCCAACAACTTTGATACTTTGAGAATTGAGCTTTGCTTAGGAGATCCAGGGCTATCAAAATCATAAACCATTTCACTTTCATCTCTCAAGTGATTGTTGTTATTATTATCATCATCGTCATCCTCATCCAAGTTGAGAAATATTGAGAAGATCCTCAACATTGAATCTGTATCGTACAACGTGCTGTGGTTGCTCCCGTGTGAGTTTGCCGGGATGAGGATGTCTTCAAGGATTGCCTGATCAAGTTGAAGACCAATACGCCTCTCTAAATCGGATCTGCAAGAAGTAATAGCTGATGCTGCTATTGCTGTTTTCAACAGACTTGAAAGAAATGCCATTGGAACTGGACTCTTTCTTGATTGTGTTGGTAACAAGCCAACTATTGCCTCAACAATGATCCTTTGTCTCTTCTGCAACTCCAAATCCATCAGGCTTCCTTTGACCAATTGAGGGTCTCTGACAACAAGACCTTGTAGAGAATTATGTGCATAATTTATCAAAATCTTGCTGATCAAATCCTGTTTTAGTCCCTTCGATTTTACCGCGGATAGAACTCGTTGGAAGAAATCAAGATTAAGCATTGCAAGAGACTTTCCCCACCAATCCGATGGTGTTTCAGGTTCAATGTTTGTGGCAGTTTTTGCAGGGAAGTTATGATCAAGCTTTAACAAACCAGAGGTGAGCTGTTCTTTACATGCATTATTTGCTATCGAGTTGATAAGCCTGTTAACCAGATTGATCTCTTCAGATACCGGTAAGAGGCTTTCACAACGATGAAGAACTGATATAGAGTTCGATATGTTTGGGAAAACCATCTCCTTTAGATAAGCTTCAGCTCTAGTCTCCAGGTTTTTCTCAGCAAAATCTTCTGTCATTTCCAGGAAATGGGCTGCACAGCGTAGCATCGCAACATTTGACAAGGTAATCTCAACATTTACTCCATAGCAGAACTTTGCAGCCTGCTCAAACGCCTCTGATCCACCCGGAACTGCTGATAGATTAATGCGGGAAATTTTTGTCTCCTTCGATTCCAATAACAGTTTTCGAATTCTTCCACTTCGAGACACTAGAGGGAACTGCAACAGAATTGCAATAACAGCCTTACTAAATCTCCAACAGTATGACAAATACTAGAGCTAGAATTGTTCTGTTCATTGAAAAAGGACTCTGTTCATAGTTTTATTCCTAATAATTAGATACTATATTAAGGATACCAACCGGTTGTAATTCAATTTAGATACGACTAAAATTGCATAAAACAAAGTACCGATAGTGAATTTTATTAGTTTTGCATCGATAAGTTAGATACGTTGACGAATTTATAATAAAAATCAAACTTGATCCGTCCTCATACCTTATGAAGTGCAAAGTTTGACGATCCTACTTCGATAGTGAGGTCACTAGACACATCCGAAATTGGCCTGCGAAACAGTAGAACATTGAACGGATGAAAATTGATCCTCCGTAGAGACAAAAAATTGAAAATGCTTGAAAATGGAACAATGAGTAAAGACAGGAAGAAAGAAACACAAGGAAGCATACATTCTTGTAATGGACAATAATTTAGGAACCATGCAAGAGCTTCTACCGAAGACTTGCAACCCCATGTTTGAACTCATTAATATGATCTAAACAAATTCAGTCTCCGGTAGAAATTATTCATTTTTATATATTTACAGAGTTTACTTCCACTGATCATCTCCTCAAAACTTATGGACAGAATGATCTGTCTTGATTTTTTTGTTTCGACACATATGGCCCAGATATTAGACATGGACAACTCAATTATTAAAGAATGTCACTAGCTTCCAAGCACTGGTACAGGCAAATAAGATCAAATTTGGAGGTAAAAAACTGATTTGATTGTACATAGAAGTGGAAAATAATCTGGCCAGATACTAATGTGACAATTTTGTTTCATTATCTATAATCTGTCAATACATACAGATGAACAGATGTGTACGGCTATTGAAAGCAAGAGCTTGCAAAATTATTGAGAGGATAGACATTGATTGCACTGTGTAGGATATGAGAATAAATGAATTCAGTCTCGTGACAGTGTCAATTGGTTAGAGAACTTGAAGGGTCAAGTACTTCAGATATTTGATCTATCGGATTCTTCGTTGTTTTCTTCTATTAAATGGATAGGGGGGTGGGGGGCCGTATGTGAGAGAAGACTACCGAGAAATGTGAGCAAAATCACTATAGGCTATCGTTTGGACTATTCAAAGCAAGAAAATCAACAACAGGAATTGAATAGCAACCACGGAATAAAATTTCTAAATCAGAGCAAAAACATGTTTCATGAATGCAGAATTATGATTGCAACTACCATGAGAAGCAGTGTAGAGAGAAATAGCTGAGAATTAAAGAGAAGATAATATTGTTACCATTCAGTGGCATGCCTTATGCTAGAGCTTGGACGAAAAGATCTCTTCCCTGATATACTTGGCTTCAATTCACCAACAGTGACAACACCCATCTCTATCTTCTCCTAAAAGAAAACAACAACCAAAAAAAAAAAAAAAACCTGACAATTCAGCCTTTGTACAATAGTGTTCTTTCTCTGACTTGTGTTTTAACAACCCAATATTTCTCTTGTCAGGTCCAAAAACTACCCAGAAGGAGTACTGATGGAGGTTATTATTCTTCTGCTGCTGTTGACAGATTGACAGGTTGTTTAATTAAAGAAAAAAGGCTGGAGTGAGAGGAAAGTCACATGAACTCATGCAGGATTAAAGGAGTATAGTGTAGTGATGACTTTGAAAATGAAAAACTTTAATCAAGTGTTTTATTTATAATGTGATTAACAATCTAAAGTCAAGGAATTTTTGCAGGGTGGTGTGCTTGCACTTTTCGGTGAAAGTTTGTTTTGTGAGGAATTTTTTGCCTTTTTTACATGGGTTTTGTTTTGTTGAGAAGAAAATTTGCAGGAATCCTGAAGGTCTGCAATGCTTTTGGGGGGTGTAATCATGGCTAGTGAAAGCTACCCACATAAAGATTAGTATAAATTAAGCCTTATATTATGTGTAAAGTCTCATTAAAGTGGAAATTTATAAAGATAAGTAGGATCATGGATGACACTTGTTATAATGAGCAACACATTACCTCTACTTTTATTTATGTATGGGTCTAATTATAAAAAGCTTATTTATTTTAGTATTACAAGAATACTTGTTGTACACAAGAACTGATTTGGTTTGAGCATCCAAACTTTGTGCCTTCCAAATTTCTGTGCCATAAAACACTACAACATTTCACTAACTAATTTGGAAAGGTATTCCTCAAAAAGGGATTTTTTTTTTTTTTTTTTTTTTTTTCGATCCTCCGGGCATCAACTTCCATAGTGCAATTCTTTTATGTACAGGTATTCTTTACAAAAAGTTGTTGGCATATAAACTCTTAGCATAAGTGGTAGGACTGCATCTTACTAATGGAGGGTTCGAATTTCACCGTACACACATTTTACAATGATGTATTTATGATGTGTTTAGCACATGGGATTGGACAGGATTGGACTATTTCCAATCATGTCCAATGTTTGGGGCCACCGTTGGGTTAGATAGTCTAACCCAGTGGCCCCACTTTATTGCTTTCATAATCCTGCCTAGGGGGATTGTGCAAACCCTTAATCATGCCTAGGTTTGGATTATGTTTTTTTTTTCTTCTTTAAAAAACAAAATAAACCCTTAATTTTAAATATTGTTAATTTAATAATATATATGTGTGAATATTTATTTTATTGAAAAATTAGTTCAATAATCTGTTATTCAATTTTCATTCGATTACTAGGGATTGAGATTATTTCAATTCTAATTCCTTCTACCGGATTGAAGAATCTAAACTCGTAGGACCCACCATAATCCCAACAATATTTTTTTAGTAAATTATTTTATTAAATAAACAAATTATAAAATTCACAAATATTTAAATTTATTTAAAAATACTATAAATATATATTTTTGGATATTGTTACTTTAATAATATATAAATTAAAACATTTATTTTCATCAAAAAAAAAATCAATAATTTATTATTCGATTTAAAAATATTATTATATTTAATCCAATCTCATGTTTCACAAAACAACACATAATATTAATTCAGTCCATCCTCATGTTTCTCCAAACACAGAATAGTATTAATTTAGTCCAGTCCAATCCAGTCCAATCCAATTCAATCCCATCTAATTTCAATCTCATCTCAATCCAATTCAATCTCATGAAATAGTCCAATATAATCTTGCGCACCAAATGAAGCTTTAGAGTTTATAGGAGTAAATATCTTATGTTATGAGAGTATATATCTATGTTAACAGGGGTAGACCCACATTTAGACCTAAAAAATTGATTTTATTTATATATATAAATAATTTAACAATTATGATAATATATTAGCTCTTTGTACGGTTGGCAATGTAGTATAGTGGATGAGGGTTTGAGTCCCATCATTTGAATTTTCCAAGCAAACTAGATATCTTTTTTTTCAAAAAAAAAAATTCGATTTTATCCTTTAATTTTAATAACTTTTTTTTTTTATGTATTTTTTATTTTATCATCTTTTCGAATTTCTTTTTCAAATTTTCATCTTCTTCTAAAACAAAACAATTCCCTTTCTCTTTTCCAATAATTATTTTACCAATAATTAGAAGAATAAAAAATTCAAAAACATATCTAATAATATTTATTCATCAATTATTTTTGTATAAATTTAAAGTGAATTATTATAAATACAAAATAAAATTTATTATTATAAAATTAGATTGTAATGTATTATTTTAAGAATAAATATTGTAATTTTTCATTGTTTATGTAGCTTTACTTGTTATTATTTATTTTTTAATATTTTGTTTTTTTCTGTAAGATTAATTAGTTCATCTTGAGTAAGTGTTCTATTCGTTTTATTTTATCGAAACTTCATTATATCATCAATTTTTCATTATATAAAAAACTCATTTTTTTCAGAAAAAAAAAAAAAAAAAAAAAAAAAAAAAAAAAAAACTCATTTTACTAAGGTATTAATTTTGCAAATTTTTAGTATTTGATCTTGTCAGATCTATCCCTTTGAATCTTTTATAATACTTATAAAATATATATATTTCAACCATTTTTCTTTTTTGAAAAAAAAGAAGGAAAAGGGAGATAGAAAAAGCTTGTCATTATATATATTTTAAAAGTGTTTATTTAATAAACTTCTATCATATATTACATGCACATCTATAAAAATGTGTATGTTTCTGTTAGGTGGAAGTGTAATTTACATCAAATAGACAAATAACATCAGTTAATTTATACAATGATGATAAATGTTTATGTAATCCTGATGTGGGATTACTGTTGGTTTTAATGATCATATATACCATTCGATTGCATCGATCCTGTGGTAATGACATCAATGCCTGCTTTTTTGTGTGGTCATCTACTCATTGGCTGGCAGCTTGTCTCAAACTTTTATTTAACAAATAAAAAACAAAGCTCAAAGATGATCATGTGGTATAGATCATTTGATCAATTTCCTCAACTACTTTTCCTCAGTTACAAAAATTTACTCTGCTATAGATTCTGCTCCCATAATTTTCTCCCAAAAACCAAGACAAGGTTAGAAAAAAAATCTTTGACACCTGACATAATTTCATTTGATGAATGTATATGCATACATGTGAAACTCTTTTCTTACTTGTAAATTTGTAGTTTCTTAAATTATTCGAATCCGGGAATGATTCAACAGATACACACCTACAAATAATTAAATATACACACCTATATGAAAATAAAAAGGAAAGTATAACTCTTTTTTTTTTTTTTTTTTTTTATTCTTTCTCTCTTGCAAAATAAAAATAAAAATAAAAAAAATAAAAAAAATGAGACTGCAGCTTGAAGAATTGATAATGAAACATGCCTCAAGAAAGGTGGCATAAGATATGAAGAATATTTGAGTACGTTGCCACTTCATCTTCAGCTACCTCATCAATGTCTCCCTTTTATGTGGACCTTATAATTAATATATAACCTAGCTAGGTGATGAGTTGCATACACACTGGGAAATATATATTACATACACTTTGTTGTTTCAATTTTTTTGTATGTGGGTTCAATTCCAAGTTCAAACTCTAACTTGGACATGGTTTCTTCCTGTATGAGGCTATGAGCAATGCATTGAAATTGGCACAAACCAAAAGCTAATTAAAAAGCAAAAAGGGGTTTTTTATTTTTTATTTTCTTTACATATGAAGAGGTTAAAGGAGGATGGATATGATTAATGCAGGTGAGGAATGGTGGTGGCCACAATTATGGTGTACACAAAACAATTGAGCCCACCAGTTTTAAACAAAACCCTAGGAGAGTCATCATATTATAAACGCACACTAGTACTTTCATAGCATTAATTTGCAATGTTATTTGATCGTGTGGATGGGTTTTTTCTTTTTTTTCTTAATTATGTTCCTATGATAATTTACCGTGCCCTAATCAACAGAGAAATGACCTAAACTTCCTTTTAAAAATCACCGAATCATCAGCTCTTATGAGGGAAATAATTAGCTAAGATAAGGATTGTGAAGCTTAGAATTAATTTAAGTTTACCCTTGAATTTTTTCTAATTCGAACAACAAACAAGTCAAGGCCGGGTTTGCTAAAAACCGGACATATACAATCCGGATATCTACTCCATAATATTAGGGAGTAAACTTCTCACACATATTTATAAACTTGAATCCCCACATTAATGTGGAAGGGGACATGCACTATTACTTGTGTTGATGATTAATTGTTGGTTAATTTATTGTTTTTGGAACTTATTTTGATGGTACATATTTTCATTACAAGAAAACTTTATATTTAGAGCATGTTTACAAATCACAAATCTTATCGAGAGAAATGAAAATTAATTGACTTTTAGTGTTTACAATAAAACAAATTCATAGACCAGATAAGATTCATATATATTTATTTTTTTGAAAAGTAGACTAGATGAGGTCGGTCGGTCATGTGCATGACTCTCACATCTAACGTTAATTAAGTATGGGTCCCAATTATGTCTCCCTCCTTTGACCTCACATTGTAATAGTTAAAATGTAAATTAGAGGGGGGAATTTAAAAATGCTAAATATTGATTCTCAAGTAATTACTAAGCTCATCCTTCAATCTTATTATTATAATTTTTTGAATTAACACCGAACAGGCCTGAGGTTTGTCGGGAGCTACCCCACACATGTTTTGTAATCTCTCACCATAAACATAGAAAGAGAGTTGTACACCACTTGATGCGTATGGTAAGACTCGAATCTCTCACCACCAATGCGGAAGAGAGGTGCATAACCATATGTGTTATGAGGTGATATGCGAGTAACCCATTGTTAATAATAGATTTTTTTTTTTCCAAAAAAAAAAAAAAAAACCTTTATAGATAATATTAGATGACTATCTAAACTAGATTTTTGTCCCTTTATTTATGGTAATAAAAAAGTATTACAAAGGGTAGGACTTAGGTGACAGCCAAAATTGTTAGAAAATGGGCCTGGTTTGTCCTGGTTTGCCCATCAACCCCATGGACCATCACCAGGTGCATCTGCATGGGATGCCATTGCATTTGCAGCAGACATCCCATCAAACAATAAGCTGCTCCTCCTTTTACAAACGTAAACCGTACATTCTATCAAACCTTTCCATGACCCAAAACGGGTTTAAGTGAATGAATGTTGAATCATCATTTCTTCATTTTTCTTTTCTTATTCTTTTTTTCTTTTTCTTTTTTTTTTTTTTTTTTTTTTTGCTATGGAAAAAGTTAATGCCTTTTTTCCTTTTCCTAATTTGTAGCAAGTCAAATTATATATATACAACCTGTTTTCTACCTTTGGGCCCAAGTCAAGATAAGAAGAAAATCATCGGCTGTTTATCTCACTGAAAAATCGCTTTTGATTCTATAGTAGTACTAAAAGACGAAAAAGGGTTGGACTAATGGAAATGTGTTTTATAGATATAATAATTGTGATTAGGTTAAGATTTATTGCTAATCTACTCTAATAGACCTATTAATGTTATTCTTAATATATATTTGACCAGGTTCAGGTAAATTAAAGACGGGTCATGGGTCAAACCATTTTAGGCTTCGTGCTAACATTAGTGCTCAAAGCGGCCATATTTTGCACAAATAACATCCACCTATTTACAAGCGGCCATCTCTATTTGCTTCAGCTGTTTAAAAGGGTTGATGTTTGTTTTCCAATAACATCCACCTATTAACAGTTTGACGCTTTTATATATACTAGGTTTGGTTGCACGTCTTTTAATAGAAATTAATTTTGATATAATATTAAAAAATATGAAAAAATTATATACAACTAATTATGAGAACACAAATTATAATAAATAAAAATATATAATTCAATCATATAAAAATAACTCCCATGATACATCAACTTATGGAGGCAATAACATTATTTACAATATTTTATTTTTTTAAGAAAAAAAAAAATAAAGCCTTATACCTAATTGCAGAGAACATAAATATATACATGCTTCCTGTTAAAACAAGCATCCTCATGGAGAAAAAAAAAATTCAATTAAAATCATTCAAATACAATCACAAAATTTCAGCCGTATTATAAAATTAATAAGATTTCAATCATAATTTCTCAGAATTAATTGATAAGTTTTGAGAAATGAAAACAAATACAGAAATGAATTAAACTCTAAATTCAAGAGAAAATAATGAAAGGAAAAAAAGAAGTAGAAAATTAGAAACGTACCATTTTTGAAGGAATTGAAGAGGAAAGAGGACATGAGTCTCTTCTGATTCTTTAGCGTTTGATTTGTTGAATGATGTAATCTTCTTCAATGTTTAACAAACACCCAAATAATTAAATCTAACTGAAATTTTAGCATAATTAA
This sequence comes from Acer campestre, assembly GCA_954870605.1. Classification (NCBI taxonomy): domain Eukaryota; kingdom Viridiplantae; phylum Streptophyta; class Magnoliopsida; order Sapindales; family Sapindaceae; genus Acer; species Acer campestre. Next base: position 12,361,444 of record OX940802.1, on the reverse strand, counting down.
CAGCAAAATAAAGAACCAACCTTTTCCTGGATTAATCATGCAGAGAAATTCGTTAGGAAGAAGAGGAGAGAAAGGGGAAAAAAATGTTTCAATGATTATCTCTCATTTTGTCTAGAGGTGGAAAGGACCTAGAAGGAAAATTATGAGATTTATATAAAAGAGAGATATCTAGTCCACCGCTTGGACTCTAATAGTTTTTTTAAATATATTTTTTCTTTCTTTCACTTGTATATTTCAAGTTAATTTTACTTTCAAAAAAAAAAAAGGGGGATGCTATAATTAAAAAGCTTCTTTTCAAAGAAACTAATTAAAAAATAAATAAAATAAAAATAAAATAAAATAAAATAAAAGGATGCTACAATTAACTGACATATCGCTCTTTTAATAACTATTGATTTGGGTCCAGTCCATATCATTACCTCTAGCCTCTTAGTAAATAACCATCTAAAGTCATAATATTTAGGGTAAACTATTTAACAATGATTTAACCTATTTAGAATTTTAAATTAAGATAAATTTTGGAATCCATGTTGTGTTACTATTATGAAGACATGTTTATTAAGTAATTCTACAAACTCGAAGGCTTGTATTTGTCATTTGACTTTCAAAAAAAAAAAAAAAAAGGATGCTATAACTAAAATCTTACTAAAAGCTATCTATTAAGTAATTATATAAAGTTTAAGGGTCGTATTTGTAATTTTACTTTTAAAGATATTAAAAAAAAAAAAAAAGTCAAAGAAATTAAAAGAAAAAAAAGGATGCTATAATTCCACTTGGCACTTCACACTTTTTATATATAGTATAGATATATATCATCTATTTTTATTAATTTTGATCTGAATTTTTTGTGGATGATAAGTTCATTGAAATTTCCTTGTAAATAAAATTTGAGAATTTTTCAATTACAAAAACTTTTTTTTTTTTTTAATTTTTCTATATTTATCTCATTTTTCTAATGCCTTTATATTTAATAAAATCAGGATATATAGTTTTGATGCTTGAAAATTCTCAAATTTTATTCATATCAAAATTCATAAAAATCGATGTGGTTTCATCAAGATCCTTACTGAAATTAAAGTAAAGTATTACTCACTTAATAATTACTTGTATATATATAATGTGTGTGTGTGTGTGTGTGTGTGTTAGAGTTATTATTATCATTATTTTATTAAGGGTAGAATAGACTTTTCATTATATTTTGTAACCCTATATATTCTTTCTTTTCTTAGGTTTTATGTAACACTTGTATTCTTTTTTATATGGAATGAAACCCTAGCCACCACTCTTTTCTCTCATCTTTGAAACTTTGAAACTTTGATTTTGACATTATGAAATCCACATGGTATCAGAGCATAATCGCATGGAAAAAAGTTTAATCTCATCCACAAGTCTTGCACTGTTCAAAGAAGTTTGATTCACACCGTCTTCTTCCCTTTGAATTTGGAATTTTAGCTTTCTCTCTCCCTTGTTATAGTACTTGGTTTTCTTTTGTTTTCTTCATAATGGCAAGTGAAAGAGATGATTTGCTTTAGTCTATTAGTGTGAGATTATACAGAAAGAATTATTCGTATTGGAGTTATGTGATGAAAAAATTTCTTAAGGGATATGGGGTTATATTAGTGGAATTTTGAGTAAACCCAATGATAAAAAGGATGAAAAATATGCAGATTTGTTAGATGTTTGAAAAGCCAAAAATTCAAAAATTATCACTTGGGTGAACAACTCTGTTGAACATTCGATTGGCACACAGTTGGTAAAGTATGAAATAGCAAAGAAAGTTTGGGATCATCTGGCAAGATTGTACATGTAGTTTAACTTCGCAAAACAGTATAAGTTAGAATCTGATATTTGAGCCCTTGAACAGAAAAGTATGAGTATTCCGGAGATCTATTTTGCAATGACATATCTTTGCAATCAGTAGTTAGCTCTCATGGAATCAGTATAGCTTCAAGCATGTGCTCCATATAAGAGGAGCATCGTCTTGTTCATTTTTTTATGGCCCTTCGTGATGATTTTAAGGGACTTCGTGGATCAATTCTGCATCGTAGCCCTTTTCCTTCCGTTGATTCAGTAGTTAGTGAGCTTTTGGCTGAAGAGATACGTCTCAAGTCTCAAGTAGGAAAAAAAAAATTCCCAGCACCTAATCCATCTGTTTTAGCGATTCCTTCTAGACCACTTTCCAACTTTGAAAACAAGCCATACTCGAAGGTTGGAATTGATGAATATATGTTTTGTAAGTAGAAAGGTCACCGGAAGGCTCAATGTCCTAAGTTGTTTAACAAAGCACAACAATCACAATCGCCACAACAATATCAACAAAAGCATCAACAACAATCTTCCTCATGGAAATTGGGTAATCAATCACAACAACAACCTTACGAGCCTATACAGTTTAACACTACAATAGTTGTACCACCATCGGACTCCTTTGGATTTGGAGTATCATTGCCTTCAAATCCCTTATTGTCTTTAATGAGCAGTTTTAGAAGTTCATTGCCACACAATCACATGATATGTCCACTTCTTCTTCGATGGGTCAGTTACCCCCTAGTTCTTCAGGTATGTCCTTTTCCATATGAGTCTTAAATTACGGAGCTTCACATCATATGTCCCTTGATTCATCATCTTTTGTTTATTTACGTCCTGCGTCATCTGTGTCTGTAATGACTGTTACTCATTCTCTTTTACTTCTATCTCTTGTCATGTGCAGGATCCGCAATCCTAGAAGCTAATTGGGACAGGTCGTTGGTAGAGGGACTATATATTTTGGACAAGGCCAGCCCTAGGCACAGACCCAAGAAGCGACCGCCTAGGGCCCCAAATTTCAATTTTAAAATAAATAATGTGTATTTTTGGCTCGTGTACAATTTTTTTCAAAAACAACCCATATATCTTGAAAGGTCCATCAAAGAAACATAAATATGATACTTAAAAACGGCCAATCTTTTATATATGTTTTTTTTATTAAAAAAAAAAAAAGCCCCACTTATTATACTTACCCGATTACCCCATTGTCCCCACTGCAATATATAAAACTGCAAATTACGTATCAGATTATCAGACATTCAAAATCAATTCTATGGCTCTTTCATTTCTTTGGAAGCTCTATTCATGCGAACTGCAAAAGTAATTGTTCTTGTCTTCTTGGAAGCTCTCTTCTTGAAATCAAGCATTGTTGTTTTAGAAGGTAATTTAAAACCTTGGGTCCTCGTTTCCTTCTTCAGTTCTTCTTCTTCTTTTATTCCGAAAATCTCTTTTCATTTTGCCTTTTTAGTTTTGTTAGAATTATGAATGTATTATGATTTATGAATAAATTATATATTATGGAATCATAATCTTGATCTTGCAAGTTGCAATTGATAAGTTTATAATGTTACTTGATCTTGCAATTGATAAGTTTTTTAAACATGTAAATTTGATGGGTACTTATTAATCTCTATAGATTTTTAATCTCACTGTCAAAGGGTTAAGGAATTGTATGTTACAATTGTTATTCCAATTTTGTTACAAAAATATTGTTTAAATTGTCAAGGTCCCATGGATATGGACATTATGGTTTGAATTCTAAATTCTAGAATTGCATAAGTACTTTTGATTTCGATCAATCTCTAGAATCCACAAACTGGTAGTTTGTTGGATGTATAATGTACAAGAAAACAAAAATTCATAAAATATTTATTTTCTCTAACTAACCCAGTGTTTCATATTTAATAATATTTGATGATTGCTTATTTGTTTTCTCTGTCTCTCACCATCAAAACTTGTACTTTCTCTCTCTCATTTAACACTTGTAAACACATGAAAGCTAGTTGTTGTTGTCAAAGACTCAAAGGTCAAGTAATTTATTTTGGTGAATTTATAGGCTTATAATATCTGTTTTTTTTTTTTTTCCTTTTAAATTGAATGGAAAGAGTTGAATACTTAATACTAACAATGACAATTGATATGTGACAATGTTAACTCTCTGAATCCAGAGCATTGACAGACAACTTAATAAAAAATTACAACAAGGTCTCTAAGGATTACACCATCAGGTGAAGTATCTTGATTCTCAAACTATTGATTGTTGGCTTGTTAGGTTGTCCTTTGCTGTTTGATTGCATTATTTTGTCGATCATGCCTCCAATTAGAAAGTATAGTTCTAGGTCTGAAAAAAGAAAAAAAAAACAAATAATAGAAGCATTAGTTCAATCTCAAGTTAAATCTCTTGATAAGTTCTTTGGTAGCACTAAACAAGTAGAGATTTTACTTAATAATGTGGTAAATGAAGAAAACGAGAATGATAATGAACATCATGATCAACTAATGAATGAGAATGATAACAAAGAACCAAATCAACCTATCAATAAGAATGATCATGAGGAACCGAATCAACATGTGAATGAGGAAGATAATGAAGATGTTCAAAATGTAAATTTAAGTGAAGAACTTGTATTTCCATTAAACATTGATGATCTAGGAAATTGGGATAAAATTCATCAAAATGTTAGAGACTTTTTGGTTGAAAGGGGTCCTTAAAGAGAAAATGATATCATTTTTCCTAAAGATAACTTAAGTAGACATTTTTCTTCCTCATATTACATTCGAAATTTACCAAATGGGGAGAAACAAGATAGAAAGTGGTTGGCATATTTAGTTTCTTTGGACAACGTATTTTACTTTTGTTGTAAGTTGTTCAAACAAGAGAGAAACATGACTCAATTAGGCCAATTGGCTGATGGATTCAAAGATTGGAAGAATATTAGTGTGAGGCTCACTAGTCATGAAACTAGTAATGAACACATTGGTTGTATGAGTAGTTAGATTGAATTGGAAAGAAGATTGTAAAAAAAATAAAACCATCGATGAAAGAGTGCAAGAACAAATCAACAAAGAGAGAGAACATTGGAGGCAAGTATTACTAAGGATACTTGCTATTATGAAAACACTTGTAAAAAATAATTTGGCATTTTGTGGATATAATAAGAAGTTTTATGAGGAAAACAATGGAATTTTTTTACAAATGGTAGAGATGATTGCTGAATTTTATCCAGTAATGCAAGAACATAGTCGACGTATTTTATCACATGAAACTCATTATCATTATCTAAGTCACCGAATCCAAAATGAGATTATACAAATGTTAGAAAGTGAGATAAAAAGTTCAATTGTTTCAAGAATCAAGGTTGCGAAATATTTTTCAGTCATATTTGATTGTACTCCAAATGCAAGTCATGAGGAACAAATATATCTTGTAGTACGTTGTGTGGATATTTCATCAAGTCCTATTATTGTAGAAGAATTCTTTTTAGAATTCTTAAAGATAGATGATACATCGGAGCTTGGATTTTTTTTTGTGCTTACAAGTGCATTATGCACTCTTCAGCTTGATATTGGTGATATAAAATGGGAATGATATGACAATGGATCTAATATGAGAGGGAAACATAAAGGTATACAAAAAAGACTACTTGAAATAAATCCTAGAGCATTATACACTCCATGCGGTTGTCATAGTCTTAATCTTGCACTTTGTGATATGGCTAATTGTTGTGCTAAAGCTAAATATTTTTTTGGAATGGTACAATGAATATATTCCTTGTTTTCATCTTCTACAAAATGATGGAAAATTTTCAAGAATTATGTGGAAGGTTTCATGTTTAAGCCATTGTCAGAAACACGTTGGGAAAGTTATGTAGAAAGTATTAAAGCCATAAGATACAAAGCTCCACAAATAAGAGATGCTTTAGCTCACTTGGCAGAAACTAGTGAAGATCCGAAAACAAACAATGAAGTCGAGTCCATAGTAACATATGAATTTGAGAATTCTGAGTTCTTGTTTGGCATGGTCATTTGGTACAATTTATTGTTTGCTATTAATTTTTTAAGCAAAATTCTACAAAATGAAGACATGCATATTGCTGTTGCTATTAAACAATTAAAAAATCTTATTTCCTATCTTGAGAAATTTATAGAAACTGGATTTGAGGAGGCTATGATTGAAGCTAAATAGATTGCAAGTGAGATTATGATTGAAGCCGTATTTTGTGAAAAGCGCATCATCCGAAGAAAAAAACAGTTTGATGATAATGCTAATGAAGAGGTGACACAATCTGTCATAAAATCCTTTAAAGTCAATTATTTCATCTATATAGTTGATCAAGCACTTTTTTCTTTAAAAATTAGGTTTGAACAATTTCAAAACTATGAAGAAACTTTTGGGTTTTTGTATGATTTGAGGAAATTAAAGTCTGTAAACAATGATAGTTTGAAGAACTATTGTTCCAATCTTGAAGACTTGATGAAACATGATGGAGTTTCTAGTATTAATGGGAAAATTTTATTTTCAAAATTACAAATTTTGAAAGAAGGTTTACCAAAAGAAACAAATAATTAAGGTAATTGAAGTGTTGTATTATCTGAAAGAAATGGACGGCTGCTTCCCAAATGCATGTATTGCTTATAGAATTTTGTTAACTATACCAATCACAGTTGCCTCGACGGAAAGAAGCTTTTCAAAATTGAAGTTGATTAAATCCTATTTTCGGTCAATTATGTTACAAGAAAGATTGAATGGTTTAGTTATGTTATCCATTGAAAAAAATATGATAGAAAAACTTGATTATGTAAACTTAATTAGTACTTTTGCTACTAAAAATGTGAGACAAGTAGTATTTAAGTGATATCTTATTTGATGTAATTATAAAAATTTCGATGACTTTTTATTTGATATTTTGTTGTGTTACATTCTTGATTTTTAGTTATTATATTGATTTTTTATAAATATTTACTAGGAAAAAAAAAAAAAAAAAAAAAGTTCAAGTAAACATATATAGAAAGTCGGGACTCGGGGCCCCATTTTTATAGTTCGCCTTGGACCCCCAAAATCTCAGGACCGGCTTTGATTTTGGATGAGCTAAGATTACTAGTTTTTGAATCTCCCGATATTGACACGTCTTCTTTTCACTTGAGTCCTTCTTCTACTAGTTTTTATTTATGGCATTCCTATCTTGGTCATGTTTCAACCTCTCGTTTAAGGTTTTTAGCATCTACGGGAGCATTACGAAATTTACAAAGTCATGATATTTCTAATTGTAGTAGTTGTAAACTGGCAAGCAAAATTTTCTCCTTTACCTTTTAATCAAAATATTTCTTATTCTCTTGCACAATTTGATTTAGTTCATTATGATGTGTGAGGACCTTCCCCTATTGCCACAAAGGGGGGGGGGGGGGGGGTGTGGTCTCGATATTATGTTTTTTTTATTGATGATTGCACTCATTTTTATTGGGTTAATCTTATGAAACGTCGCTCTAATTTCTTCACTATTTATACTGTCTTTTGAGCCCTTGTTAAAACCAAACATGCTGCTATTATCAAGTGTTTTCGATGTGATTTGGGTGGAGAGTACACTTGATCGAGCCATTATATATATGGAAATTCCCCCCCTTTTTCCGATACTTTTGATTGACTTTTGAGTAAATTCACGAAATTTATGGCTCGATGTTGATTGTACAGGTACTTTTGCATTCGGGGTGGAAGAATGAAGAAATCTGGTGATTTTGGGCGAAAAGCGGCAAAAGGAGAGCATCTGGGGGCAAAACGGTCATTAGGCAAGAAAGGAAGGATTCGGCGGTTCGATTCGGCGGCCTGGCCGCCGTTTCAAACCGCTGTTTTATTCTAGAAGTGTCAGGTTGCATTCGGCAGCCACAGCTCAACCGCCGTTCCAGTCGCCGATCAATTCCAGAAAGTCATTTTTAATTCGGCGGTTTCAATTCGGTGGCCTGGCTGCCGTTTGAAACCGCCGATCTCGCGCCACGTCAGCAGCACCGGGATTTCAACACTACCTTTTTGGGTCCACATATAAATATTCCCTTATCCCTTTCTCTCACAACTCAACCACCATTTTGATTAAAACCCTAACCTCTCTCAAAGCTCTCTAACCTCTCTCTAACTTCCATAACTCCAAACCTCCATTAATTCACTCCACCAACCTTCTTTCCACCTCATTTTGGAAATTAATTGAAGATAGAAGAAGGGAATCACCAAGGCCAAGGAGATTCCAAGCTCATCAAGGAACAAGAAGACTCATGAAGATTTTAGTGGGTTTTCTCTACAACTCTTCTATTTTCATTTCTATTTCCATTATGTGTAACTAAACCCTTTTTATTGGGGAATTGATTAGACAACTATTATGATGATCCTATGTATTTGAACTAGTTATAAATTTAATACATCCTCTCTTGGTATATTTTCATTCATTGCTTTGAAGTTGCCATTTTTACTTTACTTGCTAGCATTGGGGTTCAATTTGGCTTGTGGTAAAAATGGTTCTCATATGAAGGTTGTGGTTTAGGGTTTGAATGGCTTTCAACTCATTCTCCAATCTTTAGCATATATGAAGTGAGAATTTGTGCATGCATGTGTTATTTGGTACAAGACCTTTAATTTGTTCTTAAGAATATTATTTGGGCAATTATTCATAGTGAGGCTCACTTGGGTAAAAGCTTGAATTCATTCACACTAAGACTCATAGTAGGGCTTACTTGAGTCAAGGTTGAAAGTGCACCTCAAGAAATTAAATCAATTTAAGAACAACCATTGAGTAGGATGAAAGTGCTTAATTGGACTAGTTCATTACATTAGGAATCCTTTAATTGTCAACTCAATTCCCCAATACCCATCATCATATATCACATCTCTCATTTCAATTATTTGCTTTAGATTAATTAGTTTCATTTAGTCTAATTGTGAAAACAAATTCCAAAACCAAAAATGAATTTTATTTTTTTTTTCTCGCACATAGTTTAGATTAGTGTACATAAATTAGTTATAGCCAAATATCCTCCCTTTCCCTGAGGAACGATCCCGCTTGCCATTATACATCTCATTCGACTTGTGTATTCCAAGTGTGGAATTTTGGTACTCGTAAAAGTCCGATCAAAATTTGGCGCCGCTGCCGGGGATCGGTAGCGCTATATTTGGCTATTCTAGTTTAGGACATAGTTTAGTAGTTTACTTGTTTTATTTTTACCTTTTTACTTCTTGGTAGTTTTTGTTTTTGGTGTTTCAGGTTTGCTAGTGTATGCACGGGCGTCGTTCTAGGGGAGGTATTCTGTTTCCCTTCAACGACCGTATTAATCAAGTTAGAAGACTAGCAAGAGCCGCCGAAAGGGCACGGGTGGATATGGAAGACGGAAGAGAAAACCAAAACCAAAACCCACCCAATGATCCACCCCCACCCATGAATTTTCCACCAAATATGCAACCCGTTCCACCAAATATGCAACCTTTTCCACAAATGAACAACCCTCCAAGACAAATCACCATGGGACAATATTCAAGACCAATTATTGGAAATGAAACACCGGCCATTGTTCTTGATGAGCTCACGAAGTCATATGAGCTCAAGACCATGCACATTACCCAACTACCATCCTTCCTTGGCAAACCAAATGAAGATTGCTTGCAATTCATGAAGACTCTTAGTGGAGTGGTGGAGACTTTCCCCTTTACATCAAGGATGGGTACACTCTCTAAGGAACAACTACTAATGAGGTGCTTCTCAACTTGTTTGAAGGAAAATGCAAACAAATGGCTCAATACCCAAAAGCCCGGATCTCTTGCATCATGGGATGCGGTGTGTGAAGCATTCTTCAACCGATTTTTTCCGTCAAACAAGAAAAGAGAGTTGCGGATGCAAATTACGGGATTTCAAGAAGAGATTGGTGACTCGTTTCATGAGACATGGGAGAGATTCCAATCTTTGCTAGCACAACTCCCTCCTCACATGCTCCCCGAGGAATACAAGGTATCTTCATTTCAAGAAGGCCTCTCGCCTCACACACAATTATTGATTACTAATGCTTGTGGAGGTTCAACCGCGGATAAGACGGCGGCTTTTGTGATGGATGTGTGTGAGAGGCTTGCTCTCATGTCCCAACAATGCAATTTTAGCACAAGAGCAAATGGTAGGTATGAGATAGGGGGAGGAACCGAGCCGGCAATTGAAGTTTCGAAGTTGGCCAAGCAAATGCAATCCATGCAAGCCACGATATTGTCTATGCAATCATTCATCACCAACAAAGGGAATGCAAGCCATATTCAAGGAAGAGATGCAAGTGGCGATATGTCTTTCAATGGAGAAGGGTGTGATGGATTCCAAGAAGAAGTCCAAGCAATGGGATATCAACAAAGAGATAGAGGTGGTATGTACTCTCAACCCTACAATCAAAAATGGCGGGGCCATCCGAATCTTTCCTATTCAAACAACAATGCATTGAACTCGGATTTGCTCAACCAAGAGGTGAATCAAGGGTTTAACAATAATCAAGGGTACAACAACAACCGGGGGTTCTACCAAGGTCAAGGATCGGGTAGTGGTCAAGCCAATCAATGGAGCCGGCCGGAGAACTACAATAGTCAAGCAAGGCAACAACAAAGGGAGACCGTTTTATCGGATGGGCAAAGGTTAAGTTCTCTTGAAGCCTTAGTTACTAACATGGGGGCATCAATGAAGAACATGGAGACTCAAATGGGCCAAATCGCCGAAGCACTACAAAAACAAGACAAGGGTAAATTCCCTAGCCAACCCGAGCAAGCCAAAGCTATGACGGTTCTTAGAAGTGGGCGGATCCTTAATAATGGTGAAGTTGTAGAAGATGCAAGTGAGCCTAGAGTACAAGAGAATGATGTGGTGGTAGAAGACACAAGACAAGAAGAAGATGTAGTGGTACCCTCCTCAAAAGAAACTCCTCGCCTACACAAGTCATCAAATCCTTACATTCCTCCCATACCTTACCCCGGAAGATTGAAGAATACGAAGTTGGAGCAATCTTTTCAAGACATCTATGACATTCTTTCCAAGGTAAATGTGAATCTTCCACTCCTTGATGCAATTCAAAAAATGCCTTCCTATGCAAAGTTCTTCAAGGAGTTGAACAAAGACAAGATCAAGTTCAAGCCTAAGCAACAAGAGAGACTTGGGGAGAATGTTAGTGCGGTGATACAAAAGAAGTTGCCTCAAAAGATGAAAGATCCTGGAAGCTTCATCATCAACATTTCTATTGGTGGAGGAAAGCAAGAAAAAGCCATGCTAGACTTGGGGGCAAGTATTAACTTGATGCCCTACACTATCTACAAGAGATTGAGACTTAATGACCTCAAGACCACTTCCATGTCACTTTTATTGGCGGACCAATCATCAAGACACCCCATGGGAATAATAGAAGATGTGTTGATTCAAGTAGAGAAGCTCATTATTTCGGCCGATTTTGTGGTGTTAGACATGGAGGGGCACAAGGAAGAAGACCAAATGTTACTCTTGGGAAGACCATTCATGGCTACCGCTAGAGCAATTGTGGATGTGCATGAGGGGAAGCTCACTATGAAGGTTTTGGATGAGGTAATCGAATTCAAGCTTTTTGAGTCGGGAACATATCCTATTGGGGCACATGATAGTTTTAATGTTAGTTCGGTGGACACAATTGTTGAAGAGGAGAGTGCAGAATTTTTGGAGAAGAAATTGGAGGCTCTAATGGTGAGTGCAATGGAGTTTTTAGATGAACAAGAAGACGAGGAAGAGAGACTTGAGTTGATGGAAGAATTGGTGGATGAAGGAAGAATTAATGAGATTGAAGAAGTAGGGAGTGGAGAGTTAGAGGAAAAATTGCCTACACCACCGAGGTTAGAGTTGAAGGAACTTCCAACAACACTCAAGTATGCATACCTAGATGAAGAAGGAAGAAGACCGGTTATTGTCTCCTTGGAATTGGATCAAGATGAAGAAGCAAGACTCCTTAATGTCCTTAGAATGCACAAGGCGGCAATTGGGTGGTCCATAGAAGACATCAAAGGGATAAGCCCCACCATTTGTATGCACAAGATCAATCTTGAAGAAGGGTCAAAACCATCAAGAGAGGCTCAAAGGCGGCTCAACCCCATCATGCAAGAAGTGGTGAAAAATGAAGTGTTGAAGTTGTTAAAGGTGGGCATTATCTATCCAATTGCGGATAGTAAATGGGTGAGCCCAATCCATGTGGTACTAAAGAAGTCGGGAATTACGGTAGTGAGGAATGAAAAAGATGAACTTCTCCCTCAAAGGTTGCAAACCGGGTGGAGAGTATGCATTGACTACCGGAAATTAAATGCCTCTACAAGGAAAGATCACTTCCCCCTTCCATTCATTGACCAAATGTTGGAAAGATTAGCGGGACATAGCCATTATTGCTTCTTGGATGGCTATTCGGGGTACAATCAAATTACAATTGCACCGGAGGATCAAGAGAAGACAACTTTCACTTGTCCCTTTGGCACTTATGCTTACCGAAAGATGCCCTTTGGTTTATGCAATGCTCCCGGCACTTTTCCACGTTGTATGATGTCCATTTTTTCGGATATGGTAGGGAAAATCATTGAGGTATTCATGGATGATTTTTCGGTGTTTGGGGGATCTTTTGACGTTTGCCTTGCCAACTTGACTCAAGTTTTGAGAAGATGTGAAGAGAAGAACTTAACCTTGAATTGGGAGAAGTGTCATTTTATGGTGACACAAGGTATTGTTCTTGGGCATGTGGTGTCAAGCCGGGGAATAGAGGTAGACAAGGCGAAAATTGAGGTTATGAAGAGTTTGCCTCCACCAAAGACTACCAAAGACATAAGGTCATTCTTGGGCCATGCGGGATTTTACCGAAGGTTTATCAAAGATTTTTCCAAGATCTCAAGACCGTTGTGTAATCTTTTTCAAAAAGAAGTGGAGTTTGTGTTTGACGAAGAATGCATGAAAGCCTTCAATACTCTCAAGGAAGCCCTCACATCAACTCCTATCATTGTCCCACCGAATTGGAGCCTCCCTTTTGAGATCATGTGTGATGCATCGGATTATGCGGTTGGGGCCGTTCTTGGGCAACGAATGTACAAGCTTCCACATGCAATTTACTATGCCTCAAGGACTCTCAATGATGCTCAATTGAACTACTCAACAACCGAAAAAGAATTGTTGGCGGTTGTGTTTGCATTGGAGAAATTTCGGCAATACTTGGTGGGTGCAAAAGTAATTGTGTATACCGATCATGCGGCTATCCGGTACCTAATGCAAAAGAAAGATGCCAGGCCAAGACTCATCCGTTGGATTCTTCTCCTACAAGAATTCGACTTGGAAATCAAAGACAAGAAAGGCAAGGAAAATGTGGTAGCCGACCATCTAAGCCGATTGATACATGGGTCCAATGAAGAAGAAGACATGCTTCCCTTGAAAGAAAGTTTTCCGGATGAGCAATTGTGGGTAGTTGGTGGAAAAGAGCCATGGTATGCCGATATTGTAAATTATCTTGTGAGAGACATAGTGCCCAAAGACCTATCCTATCAAGCCAAGAAACGATTCAAGTTTGTTGCTAGACAATATTTTTGGGATGAACCCTACCTCTTCAAGCATGGGCCCGATCAAGTGATTCGAAGGTGTGTACCGGAAGAAGAACAAGAAGGTGTGATCAAATTTTGCCATGAAATGCATTGTGGAGGTCACTTTAGTCACAAGAAGACCATACTCAAGATCCTTCATTCCGGATTCTTTTGGCCAACACTAAGCAAGGACACCTATGAGTTTTGCAAGAATTGTGATAGGTGTCAACGAATGGGTAGTATCGGGAAGAGAAATGAGATGCCCCTAAAAGGAGAATTGATAGTGGAGCTTTTTGATATATGGGGTATTGACTTCATGGGTCCTTTTCCATCTTCAAATGGCAACAATTATATTTTGGTGGCGGTTGACTATGTCTCCAAGTGGATTGAAACGGTGGCAACTAAGACTAATGATAGTCATGTGGTAGTGAAATTTTTGAAAGAAGTTGTGTTCTCAAGATTTGGTGCTCCTCGTGCAATCATAAGCGATGGAGGCACCCATTTTTGCAACAAAATCTTTGCCACATTGATGAAAAAGTATGGAGTAACTCACAAGGTTGCCACACCCTACCATCCGCAAACTTCCGGGCAAGTTGAAGTGAGCAATCGGGAGATCAAGAGAATTTTAGAAAAGACGGTCAAGCCTAATCGGAAAGATTGGTCAATGAAGCTTAATGATGCGCTTTGGGCTTACCGTACGGCATACAAGACTCCTCTTGGCACCACACCTTACCGATTAGTATTTGGAAAAGCTTGTCACTTGCCCGTTGAGTTGGAGTTTGATGCCTATTGGGCAATCAAGAAGTTGAATGTTGATTTGAATTTGGCGGGAGAAGAACGGAAGCTTCAACTAAATGAATTGGAAGAACTCCGGTATGAGGCCTATGAGAATGCAAAATTGTACAAGGAAAAGACCAAGAAGATCCATGATCAATTGATCTTAAGAAAAGACCTCCATCCCGGTTTGTTTGTGCTTGTGTTTGACTCAAGATTGAAGCTATTTCCGAGGAAATTGAAATCAAGATGGACCGGTCCATTTCGAGTGAAGGAAGTATTCCCACATGGTGCAATCGAAGTGCAAAGTTTGAGAACCGGAGACACCTTCAAGGTCAATGGACAACGGGTGAAGCCATACTATGGAGGAGCAAGGGGTGCATTCATGATCGAACAAATCAAGCTTGGAGAGCCTTAGCACCCATCACCACGTCTTGCCTAGACGTTAAATCAAGCGCTTAGTGGGAGGCAACCCACTTAGGTAGTTTTAACTTAATGCATTTTCTTTTATATTCAATTAATAAGTTTTTGGTATATATGGAGTGTTTCCCCAAACTTGTATTGGATTTTGAGTCACAACAAAAAAAATTTTGTTGAGCAAAATGTGTTGAGTACCATATTCAAGGCAGGTTTGGGGGTGTCTTTTTGCTTGATGAGTGTGGTGTAGTGTGCAGTTGGAATGAAAGGATGCAGAATGAAGATTGCCAAATTTTCAGAATTCGGCGGCCAGGCCGCCGAATTAAAACCGCCGATCAAAAACAGAAGTTCTGCCAAAGAACGGCGGTCAAAACGGCGGTTAACATGAAACCGCCGAATCAGGTCCAGAATGTCACTCAAATATTCGGCGGGAAATTCGACGGTCTGGCCGCATAACATGACCGCCGAATTAATGAAACGACTGCGTTTTGCCCAAGACGTCTAATTTGGCGGTCACAAATCGGCGGCCTGGCCGCCGATTTAAACCGCCGAATTCGCGATATCAGGTCATAAAAAGGGTCGTCTCTTTCACGAACCACACTCACAAATTCTCACTCAAAACACTCAAAAACTCTCTCAAGGTGCATTCTATCCCTCTTTCTTCCGATTTCAAGCTTGAAAGGTATGTCTCCTCCCCTTTAAACTCATTATTGCTTAATTAAACTCTCTCTATCTCTCTTTGGCCGAAAAATTGGAATAAATAGGTAGAGTTAGGGTTTGGTTCGAAAATTTGGGGTTTTTGTGATTAGAGGACAAATTGATGATAATGCATGCTTGGGTTTTGTTTGTGGTAGAAATAAAATGCTCCTAGGATGTTTATTGATGTTTGCATGTGCCCTAAATTGTCAATTTTTGTTATAGTGCGAATTTGGGTGGATTTTCTCTACTTTGTGGGTGTAAATCAATTGATAGAGATGGCATTGTTGCTTGATGTGTTGAAAATCCCTTATCTTGCCATATTTTTGTGGGTTTAACATGCTTGCTTTGTTAAAGATCATTGTTGTAACTAAATGTGGGCATAAATTTGATTTTGGGATGACGAACAATTGATTAATTGTCATGTGGATATTGTATTGTGCCTATGTTGATGTTATCATAAAAAAAATGTGTGGCATGTTGTGGCAGGATACTATGTGCTTTGGTTTTTGCTTGTGATGTGCAGATTTTTCTTGCTCCAAATGGCACCTAAGCAGAGCAAGGGAAAGGGAAAGGCTTCTGGCTCCTGTAACCGGAGGGTTAATGAGCATAGCCTTCGCAATGCATTGTACGCGGGTCGCCTCAGCAACATTTTCACCAGAACTATACACCCTGACAGGGCCATAGATTTGGAGGACGTAGCCGGAACAGATATTGTGCGTCAAGTGGAAGGAATGGGGTGGCGCCAATATGTCACTAAACCCCGTGACAAGGCTAATGTGAGCATTGTTCGGGAGTTCTATGCTTCAATGATCCCTGATGAATTTCTGGAGGGCAAGTCTGTGAAGGTTTGAGATGTAGATGTGTTTATTCGCCCTCAGGATATAAATGACTACTATGAGGTCGCTTCGCATGATGACCTTCCGAATGGGATCCCGGATCAAGGAAAATTTCAGCTATACGATTCTAGTCTTGCTGCATCTCTTAGGAGAGAAATGAATGACAGCGGTTTATGGGATGCGGACCATCACCTTCGCCAATCCGAACTACAGAGAGACATGGCTTTTTGGTCTGTTTTTGTGTCCCACTCCCTGAAGCCGACACAGCAGAGGACGAAGATTGTTCTGGATATCGCTCAGATTTTGTACTGCATCCAGAACCAGTTGCATATTGATGTGGGGTGGCTGATCCGTTTGGCCATTAGCAGAGCTGGAAAGACAGAAAAGTCGGTTATCCCTTTTCCCTGCTTGATTTTTGATTTTTGATTTATGCAGGGCTGCCGGTGTTCCAGAGCGACATGGAGATGACTTGCTTACTATGGGGGACCCTTGCAACTCCAGAACCTTTCATGATTTGACAGAGCCTCAGGATGTGGAGCGCCTCTTACCACTGGGATCAAGGAAGAGACAGAGGTTGCTGCAGCAGCAAGGAGGAGCTGAGGGCAGTGATGATGAGGAGGATCCTGGAGCAGTTCCAGCTGATACAAGTGCACCGTCAGAGCAGAGGCCCGCATGGTTTGAGACATGGTTGGCAGAGTACAGTCAGCAGACACCATCGTGGGCCACATCTTTGATACAGGGGCAGAAGGCTCAACAGGATCAGATAGCTGAGCTGATCCAAGTCCTGAGGGGGAGCACACTCACAGCTACATAGCGTCATGGTGGAGCTGGCCCCAGTACAGAGCCCCAGGAGCAGTAGCAGGATGAGCAGACACATCCAGAGCACGATGAGGATGCCCACTGAGATTTGTCCATCTGATTTAGTTTACTTTCAGTTTTAGTTCGCACTTACTTTTGGGCATTTTAGCACTTAACTTTACTTTTAGTTGGATTTTAGTTTTACTTTTCGGACTTAGTTTTAGTTGTTTATGCTTGTTTCTTATCTACTTTTGGGAATTTTGTTGTGCTTCATTGGGTATTTTGCACATGGTTTTATGCATGACTTTTATTCATAAAATTTTTTGGGCGCCTTCCTTGCCGGGTCCTCAGTGTCAACATTGGGGACAATGTTGGATGTAGGTTTGGGGGTGTGGATGTGAAAGACTTGACTTTATTTCTTTTGTAAAAATAAAATTTTTTGGAAGACTTGACTTCACTTTATTTACTTGACTTTATTTCTTTTGTAAAAATAAAATTTTTTGGAAGACTTGACTTGACTTGACTTGACTTGACTTGACTTTATTTCTTTTGTAAAAATAAAATTTTTTTTGGATCAAAATTTTTGCCAAACTTGTGCGATATAGGCCATGATTGAGCATATTTTGCTTGGTTTGATACCTTTGTCATGTGCTCACTGACAATCTAAGATTGCATGCATGTTATGAGTTAGTCTCATACTTTCTTGATCTAAGTTGAGGTGGCCATTTGTGTGAGTGTGGAGGTCTATTAGTGGAGACTACCCTAAGTTCACGTGCCTTAAAAAGCGATTTCATGAGGGTTATGTTTCTCTTTTTGTATTCCTAAACACGTCTCACATTTTGTTGTGCATCATTGAAGTCTCATTACATCACTTGCACCACTAGCCATAGAACATTCATCAATAATGGTTATCATGTCATTAGTTTGCAATTTCTTGTGGTTTGCCTACTTGAAAGGATGATATGACTTTTATAGGAAACACCGAAACACGCTCACTCAATTCCTACCCATTGTGCTCAAAGGTCTAACAATGGTGGCCGAGCACCAAGCCAAACACTTTCCCAAACACCATTGAACTTAAACACAAGCCATACCTAACTTTCCGATCTTGCGTACTCAAGCTTGCTTTTGTAATGTGTATGTTCTTGTAATATCTTGGTATAAAAAAAAATAAATAAATAAAATAAAATAAAATAAAAAAAGAGAGAAAAAGAGAAAAAGAAATAAATAGAAATAAATTGAGCCTTGTATGAGCCCAAATCGATGTTGCTCTCATTGAGTGACAAATGTTGTTACAAGTCGCTCAAAATGAGCTTGGTTGGAATTTTTTTTGTAGTATGTGAGCTCGAACTTAGCTCATAGCTCTAGAGTTGTAAGCTTGATCGGAAATTCCCCACACTTCCCGTATCCACCATTCACCATACATCACCCTCGGCCTCATCAATTGGTAGGAAAAGTCAATTTGATCTTGTAGGTTTTCCATTTGAGAATGCAAACTTTTGTCATGCTCTACCACGTTCATGGTTTTTGATTCCTTTCATGAGACTTATTCACTTAAAGAGTGTTCATTTTTTTTTTGAAATACATGTATGCGTCTTAATTTGCTCCCATTTCATAAACTCATTCGCATACGCTTGTATAAGTGTAAACCTAGGTTCTGAGAGGAAAAATGAGAGTGAATCTTGTAAGGACCTTGTAAGGACCTAGAGTCGAGGCGAAATATGGCCGAAGCGCTTGTACGGATGGTCGCCAAAGCAAGGGCAATTTAGTGTGGGATTCATGGCTAGCATTGCACTCATTGGATTGATTTTGTGTTTTTTTTTAACTTTAGCACATCTCTCATGGTATCTCATCACATTTGGCAATCGCACTCTTTTTGGTTGTTTTCATAATTGTGTATATCGGCGGCTTTAGTTCTAGTTTTTAGATATGTTCTTTTGGTTTATCGGATTTTCCTAGTTTTGTTTTTGAATTTGCTCGGGGACGAGCAAAGGCTAGGTTTGGGGGTATTTGATCGAGCCATTATATATATATGGAAATTCCCCCCCTTTTTCCGATACTTTTGATTGACTTTTGAGTA
Organism: Acer campestre; assembly: GCA_954870605.1. Lineage (NCBI taxonomy): Eukaryota > Viridiplantae > Streptophyta > Magnoliopsida > Sapindales > Sapindaceae > Acer > Acer campestre. The sequence continues at coordinate 12,342,465 of OX940802.1, read as the reverse complement.
AATTCACGAAATTTATGGCTCGATGTTGATTGTACAGGTACTTTTGCATTCGGGGTGGAAGAATGAAGAAATCCGGTGATTTTGGGCGAAAAGCGGCAAAAGGAGAGCATCTGGGGGCAAAACGGTCATTAGGCAAGAAAGGAAGGATTCGGCGGTTCGATTCGGCGGCCTGGCCGCCGTTTCAAACCGCTGTTTTATTCCAGAAGTGTCAGGTTGCATTCGGCGGCCACAGCTCAACCGCCGTTCCAGTCGCCGATCAATTCCAGAAAGTCATTTTTAATTCGGCGGTTTCAATTCGGTGGCCTGGCTGCCGTTTGAAACCGCCGATCTCGCGCCACGTCAGCAGCACCGGGATTTCAACACTACCTTTTTGGGTCCACATATAAATATTCCCTTATCCCTTTCTCTCACAACTCAACCACCATTTTGATTAAAACCCTAACCTCTCTCAAAGCTCTCTAACCTCTCTCTAACTTCCATAACTCCAAACCTCCATTAATTCACTCCACCAACCTTCTTTCCACCTCATTTTGGAAATTAATTGAAGATAGAAGAAGGGAATCACCAAGGCCAAGGAGATTCCAAGCTCATCAAGGAACAAGAAGACTCATGAAGATTTTAGTGGGTTTTCTCTACAACTCTTCTATTTTCATTTCTATTTCCATTATGTGTAACTAAACCCTTTTTATTGGGGAATTGATTAGACAACTATTGTGATGATCCTATGTATTTGAACTAGTTATAAATTTAATACATCCTCTCTTGGTATATTTTCATTCATTGCTTTGAAGTTGCCATTTTTACTTTACTTGCTAGCATTGGGGTTCAATTTGGCTTGTGGTAAAAATGGTTCTCATATGAAGGTTGTGGTTTAGGGTTTGAATGGCTTTCAACTCATTCTCCAATCTTTAGCATATATGAAGTGAGAATTTGTGCATGCATGTGTTATTTGGTACAAGACCTTTAATTTGTTCTTAAGAATATTATTTGGGCAATTATTCATAGTGAGGCTCACTTGGGTAAAAGCTTGAATTCATTCACACTAAGACTCATAGTAGGGCTTACTTGAGTCAAGGTTGAAAGTGCACCTCAAGAAGTTAAATCAATTTAAGAACAACCATTGAGTAGGATGAAAGTGCTTAATTGGACTAGTTCATTACATTAGGAATCCTTTAGTTGTCAACTCAATTCCCCAATACCCATCATCATATATCACATCTCTCATTTCAATTACTTGCTTTAGATTAATTAGTTTCATTTAGTCTAATTGTGAAAACAAATTCCAAAACCAAAAATGAATTTTTTTTTTTTTTCCCGCACATAGTTTAGATTAGTGTACATAAATTAGTTATAGCCAAATATCCTCCCTTTCCCTGAGGAACGATCCCGCTTGCCATTATACATCTCATTCGACTTGTGTATTCCAAGTGTGGAATTTTGGTACTCGTAAAAGTCCGATCAACACTTCTAACAAATTATGTGAAATTCTTGCTTTAGATGGAACTGTTCACCAAAATTCTTGTACATACAATCTAGAGCAAAATGGTGTTGTTCAAAGGAAACATAGGCACATTGTTAAAACTACTCGTTCTCTCTTACTGTATACTTCCGTTCCTAGTGAATTTTGGGGAGAAGCAATTTTTACTGATGGCAACTTAATTAATAAGATCTCTTCTTCTCACAACTCAGGTTTGTCACTTTTTGAAAAGTTGTATGGGCATGCACTTGATTATTCTTTCTTAAAAGTTGTTGGTTGTACTTGTTTTGTCCTTCGACCTCATGTAAAGCATAGCAAGTTATTTATATGCTCTATCATTTGTGCTTTTCTCAATTATTGGGAAGGTTAAAAGGGATATCGTTACTTTGATCATGTTACATAGAAATTATATGTGTCTCGTCATGTTATGTTTCTTGAGCATATACCTTTCTTTTCTATTCCTACTAGTACTCATGGTATGACTAAGTCTGATCTTATTAACATTGATCATTTCTCAGATGATACAAATAGTTTATCTTCCCCAGTCCCTTGCACTACATATACTGACACACCTTCTATTTCTAGTCCTCTTATCCCTATTACTCATTTTCCTTTGTATTATTCTCGCATGTCTAACAATGTTACTTCTACAGCCACTGGTACTTGTCTCCTTGATACTCCTCAACTTCCTCCTGCCACCTAAGCACCTTCTGAGACTGTGGATTTTCATCCTCGCTATCATCGGCGTACTCGTAAGTCCACTCAGCTACTAGATATTTCTTACTCTTGTTATTTTGATTCCTTTTCTTCATTTTTAACCTCTATTTACTGTCTCTTTGAGCCCTCATCTTATAAAGAGGTAGTTCTTGATCCTCATTAGCAGCATGCTATGGCTGACGAACTTTCTACTTTGCATAAGACGATACTTGAGATTTGGTAACTCTTCCTTTTGGTAAAAGTACAATCGGTTCACGTTGAATTTATAAAATCAAGACAAAGTTAGATGGGTCAGTTGAGTGATACAAAGCTAGATTGGCTGTAAATTGGTTTTCTCAGCAATATGGTTTAGATTAGGGGCACCGTCTTTTAGAGTCTTTTACTTTCATCAACCTTCTCTTTACAGCTATGCGTACTTAGATGCTGATTGGGCCAGTGATCATGTTGATCGCAAGTTTATCACTGGCTTCTATATATATTTGGGTGATTCTCTTATTTCTTGGAAGAGCAAGTAGCAGACTATTGTTTCTCGATCTTCCACAAAAGTTGAGTATCATGATATGGAATCTACTACCACAAAGATAGTTTGGTTACGTTGGTTACCGGCAGATATGAGTGTTTATCTTTCTAATCCTGCTCCGTTGTATTATGACAACAAAAATGATATTCAGATTGCTCACAACTCAATTTTTTATGAGCAGACCAAGCACATCGAAATTGATTGTCATCTTACTCGTCACCACCTCAAGCATGGCACCATTACTCTACCTTTTGTTTCTTCTCTCATGCAAATTGCAGATTTGTTTACAAAGTTGCATCCCATTTCGCGTTTTGGTTTTTTAGTTGGCAAACTCTTGATGTTTCTTACAGCCTTATCGTGAGTTTGGGGGGACATTAGAGTTATTATTATCATTATTATTTCATTAAGGGTAGAATAGACTTTTCATTAAATTTTGTAACCCTATATATTTTTTCTTTTCTTAGGTTTTATGTAACTCTTACGTTCTTTTTGATATGGAATGAAACCCTAGCCACCACTCTTTTCTCTCTTCTCTTTTTTTTCTTTTTTCTTTGAAACTTTGATTTTGCATTATGAAATTCACAATATGTATAAATATAGATACATACATATATATATTATTTCAATGCTTTCATTTTCAACAATTATGTGTTAGTCCATAAGTGCTAACATTTGATGGAAAGGTTCTGGTTTCCTTCGAAACAGACCGGTTTATTTTTTTGGTGCCATCAAAATGTGCACGTAACACACGTCTCTCTTTCTCTTGTTCTTAATAGGAAAAAAAAAAAAAATCATTTCTTTACCAAGCAAATAGCGAAAATTCTGAGAAATCCTGCTTCCGTCTCTAAGTACTCAGTTACCTTAACAGAAAATCTGTGAAATATATGATCCATAAGAGCAGTTCCAAAATGAGTAACCAGAAGGGGCTCTACTATTGATCTTATGAAACAAGCCACTTCCTTCCCTTTATTATTGTCATTCTCTGAGACTGAGACAACCCAGTTTTCGTTGAAAATAGTTTGAAGCTGATGGATGTCAAACGATCCTTCTCGTTTGATAACAAGCCTTATTTCTTCATCACGCGGCATATACACTGGCATATTGAATGATTCCAATTTCGATTCTTCAATCAACCCCTGAATTCAATATAAATACACCACATTGTAAATCTCTCACACACACATATATATATATACAACCCACCCTAGCCGTACTTAAAAACTTTAAAAGTAGCAACAACAACAAAAAAAAAAAAAAAAAAAAAAAAAAAAAACTAATCAAAGCCTACTCAGGAGGTGTAATAGTGTTGATATGTTTCCCTCATCTCCTTCGATGTTCATGACTCACTATGAAATGAGTTTTTTGTTTTTTGTTTTTAGTTTCTATAATATATCTTTTTTAATTAATAACAATTCTCTATTCCACATTCTCCAAATTTACTCAAATTTGACTCAGTTTCTTTTGTGAAATCAATAATTGATCTCCAAAGTATATATGTTTTTTGTAAATATTATGGTTTTAAATATATTTTTTGAAACTTTAAAATTACTATAGTATTCTAATTAGATGTAAACTGCTTTGTTAAATTGTAGGATACAACTTAATTAGTGTTTGATTGTATTTGCATTCCATATCTCTTTTATAATTTGTTTTGAATTTCTTATTTATTAATTTTAGTAACATATATATTTATTCGAGAAATGTGTACCTGTGAGACCAAGTCATTTATTGCTAACCCTAATAATGCATAGATGCAAGGATGGTATGTGTCATCAGTAACGAATGTAAGGATGACGCGACCACCAACTTGAAGCTCATTCCGTCTTGATCTGAGAAATGCTGTGAAATCACTCTCGAATTGATCCAAGTATGCTTTGTGGACACTCGGAGGACTCGCCTTTGTTATGTAAATATTCTCTTTATTCAATGAAACTCCGGTATCACTGATCAGCCCTTTAGGTGCCTGTTAATTAAATCAATCAAGTTGGTTTCAAAAAAATAATAAATTATTGAACAAGTTTTAATTTCTTATGAAGAGAAACAACTAGTTGACCTGTGAGAGCCAGATGAGACTGCAAGAGGCAATTATCAAACTAAGAGAATTGTGTGGAAAAAGCCTCCCGTAGAAGGATCCAGGAACTGCAGCTATGAAAGTAGATTCCCCAAACTCATCACCTTTCTCTTTCTTGAGTCTCTTGTAAAAGCTTGGCAAGCACTTGAAAAGAGTGTTGAAATCATTTCCAGGAAGATCATTCAAAAACACTTGTAACTTGGGTGGCTTACAGTTCAAGCTGCGGCACAATGAGTCAATAGCCTCTATAACTTGCCATGTCGGCAGATATCCGGTCGGCCCTGAAGAGCATCCCATATCTGCAAATGTCAAGCACTCCGGGATGCTCTCACAAAATAACGCATTAATGCTTTCTTGTATTAAAGGCATTGCTTTCAAAATCACTTCCTTCTGTGAAACAAGACTTTATTAGTTGAAAAGGGAAGAGATAATTAGCAAAAATTAGTAGAGAAAATTCATATTTCAATAAGTAATAATTTTTGTCATGTCACGATTTGTCAAAAATACCCTTGTACTTTAATTTCAGCGGATTTATCTCCGTCAACTTAAACTCACTTTCCCTACGGGGTCGTTTGTTTTTTTGTCTATAGACTGAATAATCCTAAATTTTTCTGAATACTGAATGGGGACTGAAATCTAAACATGAATGACATGTTTGTTTGTTTTTTTTTTTTTTTTTTTTTTTCCTTTCTCACATCTGAATGTGTTGTTAACATGTTTCTTTTTTGAAATAAAATTGTCTGAAAATAAGTAATTTTACATTTATACTCATATTAAATAAAAGAAGTGATTTAACATGCACCATTCGATTTTGTATGTTCTTTTGCAAACAAAGTTAAATTTAACAAAACAAAAAAAAAATTATCAAAGAATATAATTTTACATGTTCAGAATATAATTTTACATGTTCAGCAAACAAAGTTCAAGTTCAATTTATTGTAAAAAAAAATAAAAAAAATAAAAAAGTTCAAGTTCAATATGCACAAGAAGCCAAATAAAAAAAAAATTCTTGAATTTTTTTTTTTTTTTTTTGAAATAGGTACTTAAATTATATGCATCTCTCTCTCTATATATATATATAATTATTCTATAACATCTCCACGAAATCTACTCAATACAGTAGAGAAATTTATTGAGCAATAGAAGAAATTCAAATTAGGGTTTTTTTTTTCTCTTTCTAAAACCCGTTTAAAATAAGAAATATGTTAAAAGAAAGAATTCTACGACATATCAAATTAGAATAAATTTGGAAATATATATTCTTTGGGAGGATAGACTTGGAAGTGAATATTTTAATTCTAATCCAATTATTTGGAACTAAGTTAAAAGTCAGGATTTCTTACTTTTTATTTTAAGTTGTTTGACCACTTACAAAAACAAACAAAACAACTTAATAAGTTCAATTCAGACTCATTAAGTTTTAAGTGAAAAAAACAAACGACCCCTGACTCTTTTCACTATTTCTTTCTCTCTTCTTCAATCCCTCCACACAACTTCTCTCTTTAACAAAGAAGTCATTAAAGTTATTCAATTTTTTTAGGGTTATAAATCCAAGATGCGTCTGAAATACTTGAAAAGTATGTATTATTTGTGAGTATTTTTTATCATTCGTTTGTGTTTATTTACATTTGTTAATGTTTGTTTTTATTTATTTTTGAATGTTGAATGCCGTGGGGACTACATTTGGTTGATTCAAATGAAGCCCAAAATCCTTACACGAAGGATAATGTAAATAGTGTATGTGTAAGGATACAGCAAATGCATGAACACTATTCAATTGTGTGAGGATGTTGTGAACGGTGTTCGAGTAAAGATGCTTTGAATAGTGAACAATATTCACAACATCCTTACACGAACAAAACACTATTCACATCATTCTTACACGAATCACAGCATACTTACAGAGTGAATAGTGTTCGTATAAGGATGTTGATCACTATTCACATCATCCTTATACGAACACTATTTACATCATCCTTCATATAAAGATCGAAGGATCATAGGCTTCATTTAAATCTATCAAATATAGTCTCCATGATATTCACATTCAAAATAAATAAAAACAAACCTCAACAAATGTAAATAAACACAAAAAACAAGAAGAAAAAGAGTTGCAAACCCAGATCTTGTTTCTCTCCACAAAATCGGTTATGTTTCTCTCTCTATAAAATCATTACACGGGTCACTTTCTCTCTCTCTCTCTACAATTAGGGTTAGACTATTTAGGAATTTTTTTCTTTTTTTTAATTGTTTCTAATTCCTGATTTTTATTTCCAAAATTTTTAAAAGGAGTGATTTAGGGTGGTTTTTTTTTTAACTTACCAGGGTTAACTTTGTCCAAAATCATTTCTCTTGGATAAATTTGAACACTTAATAATAATAATAAGGGTACGGATATTGACACTCATAAACTTATTAGTACACCCATTTTTATAAGTACACTCATATCTAAAATTTAAAAATTAAATATTACTATAAACACCCATCCTAATGCCAATAGTACCCTCATTGAAATAAATATATTTATTTTAATACTTATTATTTATAAACACCCTTAAACTATTATCACACCCAATTTATAAGAAAAATCATATTATTTTTGGAATTAAATCCTTTTTTAATGATGTCAAATTTATTTTTGGAAATATCTCGAATGTATGAGCTTTATAAAAGGGAATAAGATTTTCAATTTGGAGTTATCTTATTTATTCAGCTATCTTAAAAATAAAATAAAAATAAAAAAATCTTATTGACATCTATGGCTATCTTTAAATAAAAAAAAATTAATAAAAAAATGTTGTTTTTTTGATAGAATGATGATGAAAAAATTTGATACTTGAAACAAAATTAGAGTTTAATTAAGGTTTATCATAAGTTTTTTTTTTTTTTTTTTTTTTTTTTTTTGAAAGGTAAGTTTTTTTTAATCAAGAAATATAATTGAAGATATGGTGAAATTAATGAGTATATATAGTATTTGATTTATTTTTAATTAAAGTAACTTGTCCTTATTAGTAAATTCTATTGGGATATTTTTATACTTAAAATTTTTAATTAAATATGGGTGTATTAATAATTTTTTTGGGTGTCAATATCGGCTCCCTAATAATAATAAAAGATACGCCTTTTAAAAAAATAATAAAAGATACTTATGAACGGAATAACAATTTCAGGGCTACTTTAGATTTTTGCCCAAAAGGGAAAACCAAGAAAAGAGAAAAGGTTGATGAATAAACCAAAATATAGAGTTGAGAGAGAAGAGAGAAACCTGCCAGGATGAATTTTTGGCATAACTGAAGTCACCCTCTCCTCCTTTCATGTGGGGAATTTGAATGTCTGAACTTTTGTATTCAACTTTCTCCAACTCCATTATTCTGGCTTTCTTCACAATTCTTCAACATTGGCAACCCGAATATATATATACAAATGTCAGGATTCAGAAATATATATTTAAACACAACATCCAATGAAGTAAGCACATGCTATTATAATATAATTATCAAGTAGGACCATCTTTCTCATATCATGGGTTTCGTGATTTTTCAAACAATGGCTAAAATCCAACATAAACATAAATATAATAGACCTTTCAAAAACATATGCATAATAGAGAAAGAAAATGTGTTTAACAAATTTTTGCTTTGTCTAGCATTATTCTCTTTTTTTTCCTATTTTATTTTTTATTTTATTTCCTTACAAAAAATAGATGAGAAATTAATGTCAGTTTTAAATACTTGTTGAGTCAACCGATATAATAGTTGTACAACAAACAGTCTAAAAGTAGATGGTCATGTTGATAATGTCTAATTTTTTTTTTTTTTTGCCACGTCAGCTTAAGATTGAATATGCACGACTGCATTGGAGAAATATTTATTAACAGAATGTCTATTAATCTTACGTGACATTTTTTTTTTTTTTTCACAAACCACTCTTATATTGGAGATATCTTAAGATTATGTTTAGTGTGAACATATTATGTTTAGTGTGAACAGCTTATTTATTTATTTATTTATTTATTGTCAAAGATTCTTTTATTCTTTAATGTTAAAAGGTAGTTAGGGTCTTTTTAAAAGCTCAAAATCTGACTCTTTTCTAGTTTTTTTTTTTTTATTCTTTTAAATAAAATAATTATAACTTGTCTAATTTACTATTATTATATTTTATACATATTTATCATGTTCCTTTTTATTACAAAATTGCTTTTCTTCCTTCGTCATTCGTTAGACAAAAAAATTAGATGCAAAATTACAAATTATATGCCTGCAATAATTGTGATAGAGATATTATTATTATTTTCATTGAATGATTTTATAAAAGGAACAAAAGAAAAGGTCAAAAATCTTATTTTACTTAAATAAAAAAATTTTAAAAACTTAAATAAAAAAAATTTAAAAAAAAAAAAAAAAACTTTTGATTGTGCTTGTTCCTAAGAGAAATAAAATAATTGGCATATCATTTTGGTAGAAATTTAGGCTACATTTTTGGATTGTATAGCATTACTCTCTTCTTTTTTTCATGTTTTATTTTTTATTTTATTTGCCAAAAATAGATGAGAAATTAATGTCAGTTTTAAATACTTGCTGAGTCAACCGAAATAATAGTTGTACAACAAACAGTCTAAGAGCATCTCCAATGCAAGCATGGCTTGTGAAAAAAAAAAGATGTCACGTAGGATAAACAGACATTATGTTAAGAATTGTGTCTCCAATGCAACCGTACATATTCAACCTCAAGCTGACGTGGCAAAAAAAATATTAGACATTGTCAACATGACCGTCCACTTTCAGACGGTCTATTGCACAGCTATTTTTTAGGTTGACTCAACAAACATTTAAAACTGACATTAATTTTCATATATTTTTGGTAAGGAAATAAAATAAAAAAATAAAACAGGAAAAAAATATGGACACGTCATTAAAACAATTGTGTTTTAGACGGAAGCATTGGAAACCAAATTTTGAGTTAATTGTCTATAAAGTCTATTTTTATGCCACATAGAAAGCAAGTCTCTTGACATTGTTGCCATGTCAACAATTATTGGTATGCAAGCCACTTTTGCATTGGAGATGCTCTAAAAGTAGATGGTCATGTTGACAATATCTAATATTTTTTTTGCCACGTCAGCTTAAGATTGAATATGCACGACTGCATTGGAGAAATATTTATTAACAGAATGTCTATTAATCTTACGTGACATCTTTTCTTTTCTTTTTCACAAACCACTCTTATATTGGAGATATTCTAAGATTATGTTTAGTGTGAACAGATTATGTTTAGTGTGAACAGCTTATTTATTTATTTATTTATTGTCAAAGATTCTTTTATTCTTATCTGACTCTTTTCTAGTTTTTTATTATTCTTTTAAATAAAATAATTATAACTTGTCTAATATACTATTATTATATTTTATACATTTTTATCATGTTCCTTTTTATTACAAAATTGCTTTTCTTCCTTCGTCATTCGTTAGACAAAAAAATTAGATGCAAAATTGCAAATTATATGCCTGCAATAATTGTGATAGAGATATTATTATTATTTTCATTGAATGATTTAATAAAAGGAACAAAAGAAAAGGTCAAAAATCTTATTTTACTTAAAAAGGAAGAAAAAAAAAACTACTTTTGATTGTGCTTGTTCCTAAGAGAAATAAAATAATTGGCATATCATTTTGGTAGAAATTTAGGCTAAATTTTTGGGTTGTATAGCATTACTCTCTATTTTTTTTTCCTGTTTTATTTTTTCTTTTATTTCCTTATTAAAAATAGATGAGAAATTAATGTCAGTTTTAAATACTTGCTGAGTCAACCGAAATAATAGTTGTACAACAAACAGTCTAAAAGTAGATGGTCATATTGACAATGTCTAATATATTTTTTTGTCACGTCAGCTTAAAATTGAATATACACGACTGCATTGGAGAAATATTTATTAACATAATGTCTATTAATCTTACGTGACATCTTTTTTTTTTTTTTTTCACAAACCACTCTTGTATTGGAGATATTCTAAGATTATGTTTAGTATGAACAAATTATGTTTAGTGTGAACAGCTTATTTATTTATTTATTTATTGTTAAATATTCTTTTATTCTTTAATGTTAAAAGGTAGTTAGGGTCTTTTTAAAAGCTCAAAATCTGACTCTTTTTTAGTTTTTTATTTTTCTTTTAAATAAAATAATTATAACTTGTCTAATATACTATTATTATATTTTATACATTTTTATCATGTTCCTTTTTATTACAAAATTGCTTTTCTTCCTTCGTCATTCGTTAGACAAAAAAATTAGATGCAAAATTGCAAATTATATGCCTGCAATAATTGTGATAGAGATATTATTATTATTATTTTCATTGAATGATTTTATAAAAGCAACAAAAGAAAAGGTCAAAAATCTTATTTTACTTAAATAGAAAGAAAAAAAAATACGCTATTGGGGGCTGTTCAGTCATTTGTGAAACACGATCAGAATAAATACGCTATTGAGATACAATCAATAGATGTTGCTACAGGCAGTACATGTCGCACAGTGATAAGAGATGATGATGATGTTCAATTTATACTTCGGAAAGACAAGGCAATTCCGCAAGTATGTGTCACTCTTGTCGAAAGAAGATTCGAAGATCCGCAACAAATACGGGATTTGCACTATGCATCATTCAGTGGCAGTAACCAAGTGTTCACTCAACGAAGTTCGATATTTCTAGTGTGTACTCTATCATTTTTAGTGTATTAGGACCACAATTACCTCTGGAATTTTGACAAAGTAATTCAAATACTGAAACTTATTAAATCGTAACGGAAAATAATTTCAACAAAGTAATGCAATTACCTCTTCAATTATTGTGGCACACGTGATTTTGGTATTAACGACATTTGCATCGGGTCTGCCTTTACCTTCATCCCCTTCTTTCTTTTTGTGTAAAATCTGACTTGCGACAACATCGATGGTAAAAACCTTTGTAAGCATACAACCTGTTTATTCCTATGGTCGAATGAGACCTTCTTTATAAATGGATCGTAGAGGTGGATTGTTTGTTAAGTGAGGTCAATTTTGGCCATTATCCAATGACATTTTCCAACGTTCAACGGCACCTAAAGCTACAATTCATTTAAATATGCATATTAGTTATTAAGTAACATTGAAAAATTTTAACACTACAAGTTTAAATACAATCCATGGGGACGCATTCCTCTAGCCCATGCAAGATCGCTCTCGGGCCACTTATACGTCAACATGGGCCATGTCTTCGGTGGTGTGTCCATAACTTTCGTAGGCATCATTATATCCCACTAGATGACAAAGTATGACTGTGCCCTGCATTCATTCAAGATACAATCATGAAATTGCATTCAATACACCATAGTCTACATTTCAGAGACATCAAAAACTTACATAAAATTGGGAATCAAGAATGTTTGTTCTCTAGTTGTACACCGCAGGGTAAGCACGTTGGCACTTCCGTAGGATTTGCAAATATGCATCTAGGTGCTGAGATTGAAAGTGTTGAAAACATATGTAGAACAGATTATATCTATTAAAACAAAAACAAAGTGTGGGTATGTATAAATAAATATCGTATCGAAGGTATCCATGTGACAGGTGTCTAACCGTTTGAACCACAGTACTCCGACTAAGGTCTCTAGGTCCACATCATGCCTGCATCGTTGAACAATAAGTCAAATTATGAGAAATATAGACTAGATTAAAAATGTACAAGATGTAGTCTTTTATACTTTGCCGTTAGGTTCTTTTTAAAGTCCTCGTATTCTGCCATATGGCGACCATCAAGCAACTCCAAAGGCTAAAATTTATAGGGCCCAATCCTAGCCCTCTTCGACTTACATGGGTTAGTGTACGGGATATTCAATTGCCAACCACGTTTGCACATCTGAATTGATCATTCAATTGCCAAACATAGGGATGATATTAATGGGACAAATGGAGCAGTAGGTACGATGTCATGTGACATTGGTGTAAGCTCTGAACACAATACTCGAGGGTGAATCGAGTACACAACAGGTGTAGAATGATATCTTGGATCCTGTTGAATTTCTAAAGGACCTTGAGACAAGGATACATGGTCAATTTGGTGCACTAGAGGTGTAAAATGATGTATTGGATCCCGCTGAATTTCTAACGGACCCTAAGACAAGGATATAGGGTTAATCGAATGCCCTAGAGGTGTAGAATGATGTCCTGGATCCCATTGAATTTTTGAAAGACCTTGAGACAAGGATGAAGTGTCAATCATGTCCACTGGATGTGTAAAATGATGTTTTCGATCCCACTGAATGTCTGAAGGATCCTGATCTAAAGATAGAGGGTCAATCGGGTCCTCTGGTGGTGTAGAATGATGTCCTCTATCCAGCTGAATGTTTGAAGGATCCCAAGACAAGGATGAAGGATCATTCGGGTCTACTAGTGGTGTAGAATGATGTCCTCGATCTCGCTGAATGTCTAAAGGATCCTTATTCTGCTAAAAGATGGAGGATCATCGATAGGCATTTCAAATGAGTCATCCGTATGCATATAAGTCGATGACCCCTGAAGTCTACGCAACATACACATCACCTCCTTATGTTATTGTTGTCTATCCCGTTCACTTGCTTGGAACTCCTCTTGTAATTGTTGTACAGCCTTCTTCACTTCGTCAAATTGACGAGTTCAATGGTCTTATACTTCCTGTAGAAGAAAATCACACATAAGACATATTGTTCATATTAGTTAGACAAATTAAAAAGAATAACAATTTGCATACCACTCTTATTGGAGACCGTGCATGCTTTCCATCATCATACCTTGCACCAACGAAAACAAGATCAAGACTCTGAGAACAATCTCGATGGTCATCAAATCCTATATCTGAGAAGGTGCAATAGGTATCCTATTCAATCTGACTACGATACTGTAGGAAAAAACGTTTGCACGCGGAGGAAGCGAGACTAAAAAGAGTTTAGTATATTTTTTAAAAATTTCCTATATTGAACCTTAACCCTTTAATTAATCAAACATACATACGAAAAGATGAAATACCTTTGTCGCGTGATCCGATTGACTAACGTCGATGGTAATCCGTAAGATCTTCCAAAACCGATCACGAATGTGAATCACCTAGGAGCGTGGTCTCCCTTCTTTGAATTGTGAACCTAAGAATGGACAACAAAAACTTTTCTGATTCTGTTAGTCACTACAATCTCCAAAAGGTTGCTAAGAATGTTCCGGTCACTTTTGAATTCATAATCGTAAGATTGAAATTCGTGTGAACCTAATTCGAAAGTGTGTACAAGATCTCTTGATGTTAAGATCACTAGTACACTATCGAAACAAGAACAATTCTTTTCTCACAAAACCCTCTTAGCTGAAATTCTCACTATTCTTAGAGTAGGATTTTTAATTTTCCACTTTTGCAAAAGAAAATTAATTCTTCAACGAAAAAACTTGGTCTGGTCGAAAATCATCCCTAGTTATATATAGGGACCGAATTTTTTGCCCTAGTTTATTTAGGGTGGCCGAATTCTTACCTTGTCCAACAAGGTGATCACCAAAGTCCTTTCCAAATAGGATTTGTGTTTCCACAAAAGACTTCTTAGAATTTAAACCCTAATCCAACTCTTTAGTGTATTTGTGACTAAATAAAATACTTCCTAATTTGACTAAAAAAATAAAGTCTTTTATATTTAATATAATACTAATTGTAGTATACTACAAGAAAACATATTTCCTAATCAGAAAAAAATTAGATTTTTTAATTAAATAATTAATTAACATATTAATTAATTTCCATTTAATTAAATAATAAAATAAAACAATATAATTGGCTAAAAAATAGTCATTGCCGCCCATGACTAAAACTTGAGCCTACATATTGTTTTCATATTTTATTTAATCCATTTGGACTTTAATAAAAAAGCCCACATGTGAACTAAACCTATTCTTACTGAAAGAAACAAGCCCACATGCCTTTCATTAATATATTAATATAATTAAACAGCCTATTAGATAAATAATGTGCAAATTATATTCTTAATATATTAAATACAATTCTAAATGGACCCACAAATAGTCTGGTAGAATATATCAAGTGATTCATACAAATCCGTGCGGATTAGGGATCTTGGCGGGCCTATCTAAATTTAAGCTCCAATAGATATAACTCAATCACAATCAACAAACGATTCACTTAGGTTTAATCTATTAATTTTAGTTCATTCCACTAAAGAACAAAAATTGCACTCTTAAATAAAGATGGAACAAGTTAACGATTCCCATTCATACCCTAGACAATCATGTAGGAGATAGTGAATCCTTGTGAAGAATATCAGTAATCATCAAGAGCTCATAGACCGCCTATAGCTCTCCAAGTTACCATATTTACTCATATGACCACACTTTGAACTTGGATATATATTATGACTTGTCCAGAAGTCATCTTTCAATAGACACTATTGAAAACTTAACGTTAAGATTTAATATTCAAAACCACAAAGCATCCATATGATAATATTCTACTCACATTTAATAAATGGAGCCACGATGTCCATATCTATAAATGAAGTCCTCTATCGATTAACAAATGAATACCATCAAACTATCGAGGATAGACTATGCTATATAATCATACTCATTGATAGCTCAAATGATAACACTTGCAACCATAAGTCCATCATTTATCTCAAGATTAAGATAGACTCTCCGATTGTCCTGATAATGAAAAGACTTTTATCTATTGACGGTTCTATAAAAAAGTATTTCATTGTGATCCAGTTCAATGCACCCAGTGTACTAGATTCTTTTACTCGAAGACCCTTCGATGATTTTAGACTCATCACAACACATTTGATCTCACTCAAATGCTAGTAAAAGAATTCTACAACTTTAACAATTAAAGGTGCCTAACCTTTAACTTACATTATTCAAGACTAACTAAAGAATCGTGTCTACCTCATACATATCCAGATGTACGAACAATTCTTCTTTTCTCATAATTTTTTGACCTTATGATTATTTACTTTGACAATTATAATATTAAATGCTATAAGATTTTGTTAACAAACAGAAATCACTTTATTAATATGAAAAGATTGTCAAGTACAATATTATACTCTTACTATTGAGCGTAATCCTAACAGATACGCCTCTGCCTAATAGGAATACCACTACTCTCGGCTACCCTTGTTTTAGATCTAGTGTGAAGCATAATGTTCTCGGCCTCCATCCGATGTCCAACGTCATCACTAACAGGTTTGAATGACACATCTGGCATATTCTCCATTAAACGAGGAGCGGGGTACAGATTGCCACCCTCATTTATCCCCTAATAATATCAGGTACCAAGCTCCTGATCTATTGGTGTCAACTATATTTTCGTGAACATCTGAAATTGTCGAATCGAAAATGTTATATGTTTTACGTAACACCTTAAAATTATAATAAACAATTACAAACAAATTATTACCCTTGCCTTGAACACCTTTAATAGTTTGTCTGACCAGGATCACCTAGTAAATTCCCACCTCATAATACGTGGGATTGGATCAACATTCCTACGAGTGGCGAATTCCCTAGCAAGTTCTGGAATAACTTCAAAAGAAAAAATCTACAAAAGTCCACTGGAAAATTAATTGGACAGTTAGAAAACATAATAAATCAATAAATAAAATTTTGACTGTAATAAAGTTTCAAATACTCACCAATAGGGTATATGAAAACCCGAAAATATTGTATCTCTCTTTCTTATGATTTTCAAATACCCTTCTCTTGCTGTCTTTGTTGAAATCTTTATCTTCGACCATGCAACGCATTAATGAACCCATATATAGAGTATTTTTACACATGTGAACCCTACGGGAACGTTTCGAACTCAACCAAGTCTTAAACGAGGCGCAACTGCCATATATGCATGAACTCCCTCTCATCCAATCCGATCAAAAAGTAGTTCAATAACATCACCAACAAAGCTTCACAACATCGAATTAATGCTGCCATTGACCTTGTTGAATCCTTGTTTAAAGTTCCTTCAAAGTTTTTAAATTGCGACCCTGAAGTACCTTTGGTGCATGCCATTCTCCACCTCCTCATATTGTATCATGTTAGGGATGACTCCTAACTTCAACCTAGTAATCAAACAAAAATCGACCTTAGAAAACCGAATGCTATGACTACCCAACATGAACCGCATCTCATCAGTTGGTCCGTCGTGGTGTAGTTCACGTAATAGCAACTGATGCACAAAACCACCGGAAAACTGCCTCGATGCATGCATAGAAAATGACCAAAACAATACTCATCGAACCTCTATTGTTTGTTACTCCTATCTTTTACTACTCCATTAATTATTGTATGTTAATTGCAACCTCAATTACATTGAGCAATTCAATGTGGTTGTGGTGAGTGATTGTTGCGGGGTACCAATAACTCTTGGGAGTTTTCAACCTCGACTTCAAGTTTACCATCTTGATCGTGCCAAAATTGTGCTATATTTTGCCCTCATATCCATGACCTTTATCTCGTTTTCATGTATTTTTTGTGTGTCTAATAGGCTCTTTTCTAGTGATTGCAGGCATTCGATGTATTCCAAGTGTTGGAGACGGAAAAACGGGATTTCAGGTGCAAAACAAGTCAAAATTCAAGAGAAACAATGCTTCAGTGCACGGGTAACCATACATGTGCACTTCCAAGACTACGATGGTCCACACCAGCACACCAACCACGCAACCTGGAGTCACTAAATGGCAAAATTGCCCAGTGCGTGTGTCCTTACCCGCACACTACGTGCCAAGATTTGTCCACTTCAGCAAATCAGACCTATTTTTTGGAATAGTATAAATATATTCTATTCTGATATCAGCCACACATCCACACACATATCTTTTACACCAATTACCTCATCTAGATCTAGAAACTAACTCTCCCACCATATCCAAAACCCACACCATTTCTTGATTTCTACTCAACAAAAGCAACTAGGATCTTGGATTGAAGCTTGAAGAATGAGGATTCTCTCATGGGTTTTCTTCTATTCTCTTCTCCTAGTATTTATCTTGTAATAGACATGAGTTGCTAAATATCCCACTAAGGGATTGATGTGAGACACTTGTGAACATTGGGCATGTATTGAACTCTATCTTTTACATAAATCTATCAATTATGTTTCATTCTTTGGTTTAATTGCTTTCTTTCATTGGTTTGTCTTTGATTGTACACAACTGTAAGGATTCCCATTGTTGATTGGCTTATTTCGTAGACAAACCACATATTGGGGGTTTGAATTGTAAGGGTAGTTAGGTGATTGAAGATCATGCTCAAAGGCCCTTTTCAAGACCTCAAGGGAAGAAGCACTCCAAAGGTATCATACTTAGTGTTTCTTGCAATGAAGAGAAGTAGATGCACACACACACATCACTTGCATAATTCTCATTCTTGAATGTGTTGTGTATTTATTGTGTGTATGCATTATTGCCTATTTCATCTCTCTTCATGCATGTTTATTTGGTTGCATCTTGCTTAGTATTGCATAGCATGGTTAGATTTTAGGATGCTCCATCAGGCGCATTTTGCGCCCTGTTCTGCGGCCAAGGCCGCAGAAATGAGGCCGCAGAATGAGGATCAGAAACCATACTCTCTGTCCTCTTTTCTGCGCCCTTGGTTTTTGCGTTTAGGGGCCGCAAAACCATCAGGTGCATTTCTGCGCCCTTGTGTTCTGCGGTCAAGGCCGCAGAACAGGGCGCAGAATCGGGCGATCTGTTGCAAATTTTTCAAAACGACGTCATTTCATCTAGGGGTCCTATATAAGTATCATCTTCTTCCTTGCTCGTTTTAAAGAGCTCAAAATCAGACCTTAGAGTGAGAAACTCAAACCCTAGAGAGAGAAAGATTCAATCTTGCTTCTTTAACTCTCCAAACCCAAAACCCATGTGCATCTAACATGTTTCATGCATCAATCTTCCATGGGTCTTCTTCATTTATGACTTGGTAAGTAGAACAAACACAACATCTTCATTTATTGTTCTATCTTAGTCAAGACATGTCTTTTATTGCTTAGTTTAGCAAATCTTCACTCTTATTGCATATTTAGTGAAGTTATGACATGATTGGGTTTTGTTTGTGGTAGCTTACATGATTAGGATGATTTTCCCTAAATAGCTAACCCTAGAACATTCTTGTACAATTGGTTGATGATTAGGTTGATAGATTAATCTTTATTTATCTAGTCAAGCTTAATTGAATGTTCTTGTGGATTTAATTGACAATTATGTTGTTAGAAATTCTCTACAACTAATTGAGTTCACATGTTTGGACATGTTGACATTGTTTGATAGCTAGGATTGTTTTGTGATTGATAACATCTAGCTAAGCTTTATGATTTGTCATTTAGCTTTTGATATCTAGGATTGATTTCATTGATATATCATCATTCTAGGTAAGCATATAGAGTTGCCTTGCTCTTGTTGCATTTTGAGTATTTCATATATTCACTTAGGTTGTTTTCTCTTCATTGAGAACTAAGTCTTGTGTTGCTTCCGGGATTAGGTTGCATAAATCACAAGCATTGGGACTAGGTTCACTTATACCGGGATTAGGTAGGTGTGTGATTACTTCCGGGATTAGGTTGTAATCGTTTTACACATTTAGTGGATTCGAGGTTCAAGTGTGGCTCACTTACATAGCCCGTGGTTTTTCCCGTGAGGGTTTCCACGTAAATATCAAGTGTCTTTTAATTTCCGCACCATATTACACTTGCTATTGTATATTGACTAGTAGAGGGTATTTTCGTAATCTTGACCATTAACGAAAATTTGGTAAAATTGGATAAAATCTATTCACCCCCCCTCTAGATTAATATTGAACACACCATAATTTGTTTCAACAACTCTCTTTGAAAATTGGTTGAAGAATTTATTTGAGTATTTTAACTTGGTATACACCCCTACTTGGTTTTCTAAAGACTCAATTGAATGGAAGGATTGATCATGAGTACACCCCTCAAGTGAAATCCAGTTTTAATAATCTCAATTTTTATCTAATCTCAAGTGAGTGGCCAATACTATACACCTTAGGTTGGTCACTTGTAAGAGATTAAGAATCAACACTATACACCCTAGGTTATTACATTATAAAGCGATTAGATCCTTAATTGATAGATGTGCATTCATGGAAAATCCCACGTGTGTGGCCAATACTACACACCCTAGGTTGGTCATTCCTGAGGGATATACAACCAATACTATACACACTAGGTTGGTTGCAAAAGATTTATGAACATTCAAGAGAGTGATTTGCATGCCCATTATTTGCATGCCCATTATTTGCTTGTTGGATCCATCAATTCCTTAGTTCTCATTCTCATATACACACTTATACTAACTTAGTTGCATTCTAGTTTAGCTTAGTTGTTAATTGAATTTTAGTTATAATTACAAAAACCAAACATCATTTTATTTTTAAGCATATCTAGTGTTAGTGTGTTTAATCATTGCTATCCTACAATCCTTGTGGACGACACATCACTTGCCATTATACTTGCTTTTGAAAACATTGTGAACACATTTGAGGTTTTTATAAAAATTTTTGACAAAATATTTCAATATACAAAACAACACTTTTACATTTTTGAGCTTTTGCTTTGCACATTACAAATATTGTCAAAGTACACACTATTTAACATAATAAAGCTTTTCACCTTTCGACACCACATCTACACATCCTAACATGATTGGCAACAAGGGTAGGCATGTGTTTAGGCTATGTGTTATATGGTTGTATGTGGTAACAAATGAAAGGGTATATGTTTGGCCTCAAGTTTGGCTTTGGAGCACACAATTAGGGACATAGAAATGTGTTTAGGCTAATTTAAGTGGTTAGATGCACACACATTGCCTAATATCATTTCAACAATTCCATCTATCAAGGGAATGTAAGTATCCATCAAGCAATCCACAAAATATGATGCATGTCCTATGGCACATGATATACATGGCAAGAAAAGTGTTTAAGAATAGAACAATGATAACACTCAAATTCACTTTTTAAAGGCTTGTGTTTGTGAACTCACTAGGTAATCTCCACTATTAAAATAAGGCACTTGAACACCGAGTCCCCTCAACTTAAGCACAAAAAGGATGGGACTAGCCCATGACATGCAAGTGAGACTCTAGAGTGACAACAAGCTCATCAAGCATAAATAATCTCACAACAAGCACACGTTCAAGGCATCACACCCAAGCTATTTAAAGCTCGAAAATTTGGCCATGCGACTAATTTTGAAAAATTAGACACCAAAAGACCCAAGACTCAAAAAGACAATTCACAAAGGCATCTACACCCCCAAACCAAAACTCAACATTGTCCCCAATGAAAAACTATTGAAACAAAACTATTTTCATTTTTGTTTTTCTTTTCGAAAAATAGCAAACGAAAATCGCTTACGAAACGCGTCCTTAATAATCTGACATGACAAGTTTTTTATGAGTTAGTGACTTGGCATTGATAATTGTGAAGTTTTTATAAATACGATGATGGGTCGAAAAATTAGTGGTCAAATGTGCCACATCACTTTAATTTTAAGCATGAGGTACTGAAGCTTTTTTCATCCTCGATCGGTTATTAGATATTGTATAAGATAATAGTATACATGCATCGATCATAAGGAATTCAGTACGTTTTTTCATGCAAAAGCTTGAATGCAAAAGCTTGAATCCAAACTCAAAGTAAAAACAAAAAGCCCTAAACCAAACCGAATTGGAAATCAAGTACCAATACCCAAACCAAACTGAATTAAGCTGATACATCATTCATTTTTATATACAATTTCTATTAACCTGATACAGCTTTATTTATTTCTATTTCATCAACACCAAATCTCTCTTTCTCTCTCTGGTTTTGCGATGAATCAAACAAAGAAAACAATCATTTCTTTATCAAGGAAATAGCCAAAGTCGTAAGAAATCATGCCTCCATTTCCAAGTAATGAGTTATTTTAATGGAAAATCTCTGAAACATGTCGTTCATGACAGCAGATCCAAAATGAGTAACTAGAAGGGGCTCTACTATCGATCTCACACGACCAACCACTTGCTTCCCTCTTCCATATTTCTCCAATTCCAAGCCTTTATCATCATTCTTTGAGCTTAACACCCAGTTCTCATCGAAAGTTTCAAGTTGGTGAATATCAAAGGAACCTTCTTTTGGATAATAATCCTTATTTCTTCACTATGTGGCCCAAAGACTGGCATATTGAATGATTCCAATTTTGATCTTTCAATCAACCCTAAATTCAATCGAAATGCATATAACGCCATGCAAGTTTAAGCAGATAGGAAATGATACAATAGAGCTAAGGACTTCTATAGGTGCATGTCAGTAACCATCAAACCTAAAAAATTAAACTGACAGGAAATGACCCAACAATAGTATTTAAGCACTCTGTTACGTTCAATGAATTGTTACTACTAATACTTGAGATAGAGAGAGAAAATACCTCTAAGACCAAGTCATATATTTCCATCCCTAGTAACTCATAGAGGCAAGGATGGTTTGTGTCATAAACAGGAAATGTAAGAACCATACTATTAAGGAATATAATCCCCTTGATTATGCACGTAATGAAGAATATGATGACATCCATCAATCAAGGGATTTGTCTCAGCCATGCATTGAACAGCTAGCACAAAATCAGCTTTTATTGTATAATTCCTAGAATCATGTAATTCCTGGAATCATGTAATTGTTAGTCAACTATTGTCTGTGTTCTTTATGTATATTTACAGCAATTGATCAATGAGAAATTCAGCGCTTCCATTTATCATTTTTCAGTTAAGTTTTTCATGGTATCAGAGCAAATACTCGCAAACCAAAAAATCATGAGTTCATCTTCTTCCTTTCTCATTGTAAAGGAAGAATCTGCACTTAACATACAATCCTTCCATCAATGCTCTAGTTTGATCTCTATCAAACTGAGCACCACCAATTTTCTCATATGGCGCTCCCAAATCATCCCATTAGTCCGTAGCTTAGAACTTTATCACCATCTCTCAATTAGTGAAAAGCCAGTTGAGGAGATTGCGAATGAGAAAGGTAACAAGAGTCCTAATCCACTTTATCAAGTGTGGATTACCAATGATGGACTATTAACTTCATGGCTCCTTGGAACCATGAAGGAAGATATTCTTAGTATGATTCTTGAAGAGGCTAACACTGCTTATGAAGTTTGGACCTCTCTAGAACAGCAGCTTCTTCCGGTTACTGTTGAAAAAGAAGGCAACCTGAAAAGCATGCTCATGGGGATCAAAAAGGGTTCCCGTTCCATTGATGAATATTTGAAAGAATTCAAATATATCTGTGACAACCTTGCTGCCATCAAGAAGCCTATTTCTGACCTTGATAAGGTCTTCCAGTTTGCTCGAGACTTGGGAAATCAATACATGGACTTCCGAACAGCCATGTTAACCAAACCACCAATTCCCTCTTTTAGTCAGTTTGTTTTGTCCCTTCAAGGCCATGAACAAACTCTTACTTCCCAAAGAGAGGAAGAGAAGACATAAATTGAGCACAATCAGGCTTTCTTCGGTCAACGTGGGTGCCGTGGACGAAATGGTCGTGGCACAGGTGGTCGAGTTCAGTTCAATTCTCGTGGCAAAGGTTTTATCCCTGCTGGCCGTTACAACACTCAAAATGGAGGACAAAATAGTGGTCAACAAAATTCAAATCAGCCAAACAACAATCTGGGGCACCAACAAAAGCAAGGAACTACTCAAGGACAACCACAATGGCGTCCAAATGCTCCAGATAATGATGGTAAAATTGTATGTCAAATTTGTGGAAAAATGAATCATTTTGCCATTGATTGTTGGTACAGGTTCGATTACTCATACCAATCTGAAGAATTTCCACAAGATCTTGCTGCTCTTACCTTGAATAATGACAATGATCCTTCCTTTTATGCCGATTCTGGAGCTACTACACACATGACTAATGCTGCAGGTAAACTATCATCCATACAACGGTATGATGGAAACGATATGATTTATGTTGGTGATGGAAATGGTTTACCTATTTCTCATATTGGTGATGCACATGTTACTACTCATGAAGGAATTTTTAAGTTGAATGATGTGCTTGTAGTTCCTGAGTTGAAAAAGAATTTACTTTCTGTTGGAAAATTCACATCTGATAATTCTTGCACTTTTGAATTCACATCTTCTAACTTTGTTGTTAATGACCGAAACCAGAGGATAATCGCAAGGGGGCATAATAAGGGTCAACTTTATGCATTGGATGGCATTTTTCATGAAGCTTTGAGCGCAATAAGAAAAGGTGGTTCCTCCTCCTCGGTTTGGCAACAACGGCTTGGACATCCTAATTCAAAGTTACTCTCTTTGTTGAAGGAGAAAAAGGTTATTGATGTCACCCATTGGGAAACTAAACCTACTGTATGTGTTAGTTGCCAAATGGGAAAGAGTTGTAAACTGCCTTTTCATAATTCAAATAAAACTTCAAAGTTTCCTCTTGATAAGATACATTGTGACCTTTGGGGACCAGCACCTGTAGCTTCAAATCAACATTTTCGGTATTATACAGTTTTTGTGGATGATTACTCAAGATTTACTTGGTTATATCCTTTAAAAAGAAAATCTAAATTTTTTGATTCCTTTGTCAAATTTCAAAAATTGGTACAGAATCAATTTGAACGAAAGATAAAAATCTTTCAATGCGATGGTGGGGGAGAGTTTAGTTCTAATACATTTATTGACCACATTAACAATTGTGGAATCGAGTTACATGTCTCATGTCCTAGGACTCCAGAGCAGAATGGTGTGGCAGAATGAAAACATCGACATATGGTTGAAACTGGACTAACTATACTCTTTCATGCAAACTTGCCTTTGTCGTTATGGGTTGAAGCTTTCTCTACTGCTGTGTACCTTATTAATCGTCTACCATCTTTAGTTTTACAAAATGACAGCTCTTATTACAAGTTATACAAAAGGCATCCTGATTATAATGGTTTGCGGGTGTTCGGATGTCAATGCTTTCCATCATTGAGGCATCAAGGTGGCTCAAAATTCTTGAAGAAAACATATCCGTGTGTTTTCATTAGATATAGTCCAATTCACAAAGGGTATCGTTGTTTGGAGCCCAAGACGAAACGTGTTTATATTTCCAGGCATGTCGTGTTTGATGAAATGACGTTTCCATATAAGACTAAACAAGTGGCAGTTGACTCTCAAAATTTTGTTTTCTCTAAATTTCCTTCATCTGATGAGTGGATTGGTTCAAAGGATTCCTTGAATGATGCTCAGCCCAAAGTGGAAAATTTTGAAAAGTCAAATTCAAAAGATTTCATACAACCCACCCCTCAAAATACAGAAAATTTTGAGATGATTAATCCTCCTTCCATACACTGTTGTACTAATGAATTTATTGCAGGATCTCAATCAATTATTGCAGATGATATTTCAACCAATAATCTTGGAGATTCAAACAATGATATTCCTCATTCTTTGGCAACAAATATCTCTCCATCTCAGACCAAAAACTTGGCAACAACTGATATTCCTCATTCTCAGGTAGCAAATATTCCTCCATCTCAAATCGAAAATTTGGAAACAATTGATATTCCTTATTTTCAGGCAGAAAATATCTCTCCATCTCATACAGAAAATTTGGCAACAAATAATATTCCTCATTCTCAGGCAGAAAATATCTCTCAATCTCAGATTGAAAATGTGGCTACAAGTTCTGCAACCTTTCCAGTCACTGATACAACATCTACACCGGTTGAGAATATCCTGTCTACTACACATAATTTACGAGAATTTCCTGTCAGAACACGTAAACCACCATCTTACTTGCGTGATTATGCAACTATTGCCACAAAAGGTGCAACTACTCCTCTGCCACCAGAACCAAAAACTCTTAAAGCAGCATTGAAGGATCATTGATGGGTTAAAGCCATGCATGAAGAACTCCAGGCACTTCGAGACAACAACACTTGGCAATTAATTCCACGTTTATTTGGTGCTAATGTTATAGGCTCTAAATGGGTTTATCGTCTCAAAACAAAGGAGGACGGCTCCATTGATCGTTTCAAGGCACGACTTGTGGCCAAAGGTTTCACTCAAGTGTCGGGAGTAGACTATGACGAAACATTTAGTCCGGTAGTGAAACCTACTACTATACGTCTAGTCATTGCCATATCTCTCTCTCTCAATTGGAATATGCGTCAACTTGATGTCAAGAACGATTTTCTCCATGCCAATCTCAAAGAGACGGTTTACATGGAGCAACCACCTGGGTTCTTTGATTCTACAAAGTCTGATCATGTTTGTTTGCTTAAGAAATCATAATATGGTTTAAAACAAGCACCTCATGCTTGGTTTGATTGCCTCTCAAAATATTTGCTACACCTTGGTTTCTATTGCAGCAAGGCAGACTCCTCTCTATTCATATATCGCACCACCACCATTACGACAGTTCTTCTTGTGTATATTGATGATGTTCTGCTCACTGGAAACAATGATGTTTTCATCCATAATTTAATCATGCAACTTGGTCAAGAATTTGCTATAAAGGATCTTGGCTCATTACACTATTTCCTTGGTGTTGAGATCAAAAGTTTCCCTGGTGGTCTTTTTCTTTCTCAACAAAAATATGTTCATGATCTCCTTGAAAGAACTCAAATGCTTGAGAGTGCCTCTTTTGCAACACCAATGGTGATCAAAGACAAATTCACTTCTTTGGATGCAGCTCCTGTTGATGCTACAATTTTTCGGAGTATTGTAGGGGCTTTACAATACCTCACGTTCACACGACCTGACATCATTTTTGCAGTTAACAGAGTCTGTCAAAATTTCAGCAATCCCACATTGATTCACTTGAAGGTTGCTAAACGTATTTTGAGATACCTTCAGGGTACTCAAAATTTTGGTATATGTTACCTCTCTCAAAGTCCGGCCTCTCTCTATGCCTTTAGCGATTCCGATTGGGCAGGTTGTCCGACCACAAGAACGAGTACTACAGGTTTCTGTGTTTTTCTTGGTGCCAACTGCATTTTTTGGTCCTCCAAAAAGCAACCAACTGTAGCACGATCAAGTTCCGAAGCCGAGTACCGCTCAATGGCTGCCACTGCTGCAGAAATTACATGGTTAACTTTTCTCTTACGTGATATTGGCATTTCACTCTCTAAGCCTCCCCAATTATTTTGTGATAACATTAGTGCTCTTCATATGTCTGTCAACCCAATGTTTCATGCCCGTTCTAAACACATTGAGTTAGATTATCATTTTGTTCAAGAAAAGGTAGCAATGGGCACTCTAACCACTTGGCATATCTCATCATCTTCTCAACCTGCAGATGTTTTCACTAAACCCTTGGCTAAGGATGCGTTTCAGAAGTTCAGAAGCAAGCTGGGTGTTCTCCCAAGTTCACACGTCAGCTTGAGGGGGCATATTAAGGAATATAATCCCCTTGATTATGCACGTAATGAAAAATATGATGACATCCATCAATCAAGGGATTTGTCTCAGCCATGCATTGAACAGCTAGCACAAAATCAGCTTTTATTGTATAATTCCTAGAATCATGTAATTCCTAGAATCATGTAATTGTTAGTCAACTATTGTCTGTGTTCTTTGTGTATATTTACAGCAATTGATCAATGAGAAATTCAGCGCTTCCATTTATCATTTTTCAGTTAAGTTTTTCACATACGACCACCAACTTGAAGTTCCCTCTTGATATGAGAAATGCTATGAATTCATTCTCGAACTAATCCAAGTAAGCTTGATGGACACTAGGATCAAGGACTCATCTTTGTAAAATAAATATTGTCTTTATTTAATGAAACTCCGGATTCACTTACCAGTCCCTTAGGTGCCTGTGAGAGTCAATTGACAATGTAAGAGGAAAATACCAAGTGAAGAGAATTGTTTGGGAATAGCCTCTCATAAAAGGATCCAGGGACTGCAGCTATGAAGCAATTGCCCAGAGTGATCATCATGACCTCTCTGTTTCTTGAGTGTCTCATAAAAGCTTGGCATTGACTTGAAAAGAGTGTTGAAATCATTTCCAGGTTGGTCATTCAAAAAAACTTGTAATATGGGTGGCTTGAAATTTAATCGATGGCATAATGTATCAAGAGCCTCTATAACTTGCCATGTCGGCAAATATGCGGTCGGACCTGAAGAGCATCCCAAATCTGCAAAATTTAAGCACTCTCGGATATTGCTCTTATGACTAAATAACCCATCAATGCTCGCTCGTATCAAAGGCGTTGATTTCAAAATCACGTTCTTCTGTAAAATCAAACTTTATTAGTTGAAAAAAAGAAATTAAAAAAAAAAAAAAACAGAGGGACAAGAGAAAATTGATATAATTGAAGTTGTGAGAGTGAGACCTACCATGATGAATTTTTGGTGTAGCTATAGTCTCCCTCTCCTGCTTTCATGTGGGGAATTTGAGTGTTTGATCTTCTGTAATCAACTTTCTCTAACTCCATTCCTGCTCTCAATTTTTGCTCTCTTCGAGATGTCTTTTATCACAATTAAAAAATTAAAAAAAAAATGAAAAATAAAAAAAAAACCTCTCCAGTTAGTGTTTAATCCAATTTACTTAAATATAATAGCATAATAAAATAGAATATATTAGAAGAAAGAATGTTTGACCTTGAAATTAAGCAACCTTAATCCTCCAAGTCCAACCAGAGTTGCATTAACTTGGTGGTTAAAGGTGATAGAATCCAAGATTCCACTAGAATAGATATAACCTTGATCATTCCAGTCTTAACTTGCTGGTTTTAGGAGATAATGAAATAGATATTTAATGGACGAACAAGTTGATGTAGAACAAGTGGCTGATACGTACATGATGAAGAGGGAACATCCTAAATTCAAGGGCAATTGAATTCCAGTAGTCCGGGCGTCGAAGTCGGAATGACGCGAAACTCGCACAGTTGATGCGTTTCGGCGTGGGAGGAGTTAGTCAACAGCTTTGCTGTTGGGGCATACGAATTCCGTCGTTTAGGCCCCAAAATTGCCGTTTTTGCTATTTTAGTAAAGTTTCGTTTTAGCCATAACTTTTGTTTTCCAAGTCCGAATCGACTTCCGTCAATTCTGGCTTGCTTAGGATTTCTAATAGTTTTTATTTCCGCAATTATATCAATTTTGATATTTTTGGTATTTTTTAGTAATTAGTCCCGTTTCTTGTCCAACAAGGATTAGGATTAGGGTTTTTGCTTTAAATATGCTTGTAAGCCTTTTGGCCGAATTATTCAATTATTCAATAAAATTTCAGACTTTTCTTTGAGAGTTTCTCTCGTTTTCTGGTGGATTCCAGAGTTTATCAAGAATATTGACGTTGGTCGTATTCTTTTATTATTTCCGCTGCGTCACAAGTGATCACTGGTCAGGTATCATTGTCCATTTTTGTTCACCCCTTTGAAGGGAATTGAGCATTACCACCCCCTTCCCCCCTTCCTAAAAAGATGACATATATCCAGGGAGGGGGTAATTTTGTCCAAACACATGAAGGGGGTGAACAAAAGTGAACTCTTTCAACTACAAAAGTATGGGTCATGTTTGTGTCATGTGGGCCATTTAACAAACCAATAATTCTCATTTATCAAAGGGTAAAAATGATGAAAGTCCCTCTAGCTAACATATTATTCTCCCTAATTTCATTATTAGCCCATTTAGTCCTTCTGTTACGGTTTCTATTCAACAAAGGCTTTCTGACATGTCTAGAGGGCAAAATAACAGTTTTGCCCTCCAAAGTGTTATTTTACCCTTTTAAAATTTAAATTGTTTTTTTAAATGGACCGTCCATCTCATGAGGTGGATGGTCTGGATCTCCACAAGATTAAAATAATAGTAATAATAATAAGAATTTGGTGGAGATCTAGACCGTCCATCTCATTTGGTAGAGATCCAAACCGTCCATCTCATGAGATGGACGATGGAGATCCACCAAATTTAAAATTTTAAAAAAAAATTAATAATGGTTAAATTAAAAAAAAAATGGATTTAGTGGAAATCCAGATTGAATCTCCACCAAATTAAAAATTTCCAGACTCAAAACCCAACACCAGACTTCATCAAAATTTCCAAAAATCACAACAACACACTATCATCATCAGATTTGTAGAACCGGTCTGGATCTCCACCAGATATCTTTATAAAAAATTAAAAAAACAAAACAAAAAATCTAAACATGAAATCCAGAACATCAGACATTCAAACTATATGACTTAAAATCATCAACACCAAACCAAAATAAATAAAAACAAATCAAAAAACCGAAGAACAAAATAAAAAACAAATCAAAAAACCCAATTCCAACACCAAATCACTACTATCAACATCATCACCAAATCACCACCATATCACCAACATCAAGCCAAGAAACACCACACCAACATCAAACACCGACCTAGATTTGGACCACCACCAAACCAGATTCGGATCACAATCAACAACTACCCATGTATAACACCTTCTCGCGGTGAACGGAGCCCCGTTCTCAGCCACTAGATTCGATTCGAATCGAACCTTCAATTTTTCCTTTTGTTTTATTTTTTAAATTTTAAGTTTTCTAGTTTTAATTTTTAATTATTTTTGTTTTATTTTTTAAAATTTTAATTTTTTTAGTTTTAATTTAGTTTTAATTTTTAATTATTTTAATATTAATCTTTTATTTAAATATTTAAATTTATATTTTTACCATTATACCCTCACGTTTCTAATGGAAACTTAACAAAATTGGATGGTAGGGACGAAAATAATGATTAATAGCTAACATTTGGACCTATATAGCTAATATTGAAACTAGAGGGATCAGAACGGATAATATGGTAAATTAGAGGGACTAAATTGATAATACCACTTTATCAAATATATACTTTAAGACTTCAATTGTAAAGTTCATAAATAATTTATGATCAAAATCATTGTTAACTAGTTTTTCAACCCGAGCATTGCACGGACTTTGTATAAAAAATTGTTTGTAAAACATTATATTGTTTATACCGAAATTTTTGATGCAAACATGTTTAAACTTAATGAACATGTAGTTTTTCCTTTCAATAAAGCATCAGTCATCAGATAGCAGAAAAAAATAAAACACACCAACATTGATGATATACATGGATCCTCAAATCAAGGAGAAATGTTATAAAAAAAAAAATTATTTGACATGTCTGTTGACTTCACCAACAAATTATGTTCATTGAATTGTAATGTTAAATTCATTAATGATTGAATTATTGATATTATTAATAAATAACTAATTATATTATGATAAAAAAATAAAAATAAAAAACTAATTATAAAACAACAAAGCTAGATGAACTGATTTTTAAGTAATTAATAAATTTGATTTAATTAAATCATTGTTAATTATAATAATCCGCTAAGGAAACTCTTAGGTCTCCAATATCATTAATGCACAGAGACTCTCTATTTCTATCACTATTATTCCAGTTTATATGAACAAATTTCTTAAGGATTATTTAATTTTTTATATAGGTTAATTAAAAATTATTTTTTGTATTAATTGAAAAGCTCTCTATCTCTTTAGCAATATATATATATATATATTATGACAAATTATTAATTTTTGTTATGTTATCATTAATATATTTCTATTGATATGCTTTTAAAATTTACCATTAATTCCATAAAAAAATAAAGAAATAAAATATTAAAAAAAAAAAACAAACATATTACGCTTGATTTGGTAATACAATTACTATTTTAATTTTCTTTATAAAATATTTATTTATTGCCATTTATAAGAATAATTAAAATTCAAAAACTTTTATTTTAGAAATAATCATATTGTATTTAATACATAGTTAATACATTCTAAACAATCTAAAAGAAAAGAAAAAAAAGATAAAAAATAGAAAAAGAATTATAAATATTTATAATTATATAGAGTTAAATAACTATTGAGATTAGCAATTTACAATCCCTTTTTTTTCAAATTTATTTTCTTAAGACATTTCATTTTAATAAATTAAAATTTTGAAAACTCTAAATACATTCCAATTTACTCGAAAATATTATATATATATATATTATAAAAACGCTCATTCTAGAAATACATGTAGAAGTATTAATTTAAAATAAAATAAAGAATAAAAAATAAAATAAAATAAAATAAAAAACTCCATGGAGGATATTATCAAACCAAGTGATAAATTAATTTATTTTTCCACACTTTTTTTCTAAAAACATTCTATTTTTTAATAAATTCTTGATTAGATTTTTTTAAGCATCCGTCTCATAGATGATTCAATAAAAAAAAATGGTGAAGAATTTTATGGAGATGCAAATAGTAGTAGGAGTTATTTGTTATTTATTACCATATATATATATATGAAAAAAAAAATTAAGAGTGAATTTCATATATTTAGAAAATGAATCTATTTAATTGAATATAATAATTAATGTTTATGATGTGTTACCATTAATAATTGATCAAAAACTATTATTTTAATATTTTTTTGAAACCATTATTTTAATTATTTGTTATATTATCATAATATCATTAATATCTTACAATTAATAAGTTTTTATAATTTATCATTAATTCTAAAAAAAAAAAAAAAAAAAAAACAGATTACTATTAATTATATGGATAATTAAAATTCTAACAGTTATTTTTGGAATAATAATCTTGTATTCAATGCATAATTAATACATTCTAAAAAAACAAAAAGAAAAGAGAACAAAAAGGTTAAAAAAATATATAAAGAAAAAAAAAACTGCCAAAAAAATGTATAAATTACCTTTAAAAAATCTAAGGAAAAATCGGGTATTTAATTTTTATTTTTTTTTTATTTTTTTTTTATTTTTTATTTTTTTGTAAGAGACTATATAATATTACAGTTAGAACCAAGAATAATATTATGAACAGGATACTAGCCTTACTGGATGGTTCCATAACAAACACCTCAGTTGATAGCTAATTGAAAATCCAAGACCACCAAAGTTAAAATTCCATGATCAATCCAAAATTACCTTTTTAACTACTAAAGCATTTCCTACAATTTTTTTAAAAAAAAAAATTATTCAATCAAATATTAAAACAAAATCCGTACAAATTACTCTCACCACCCAACGCTATCAAATTCCCCACCGCATGTTTTGAGTTTGCTCGTGATGAAGAGTTAATAGGCTGAGATGGAAAAAATATGAGATTTAAAATAAATAAATAAATAAATAAAAAGGATTAAAATTATTCAACCAAATATTTAAAAAAAAAAAAAAAAATCTATAGAAATTCCTCTTACCACCCAATGGCATCCAATTCTCCACCGTTTGTTTTGAGTTTGCTGAGAAAGTCAATGGAATAAGATGAAAAAAAAATATGAGATTTTGGATGGTTTTTATAGAGAAAATTGAGGGAGATGAGAGGGCATAAATGGTTTAGAGAGAGAGAGGATGGTTTAAATAATTGAGTCTACAAAACCACAATTGTCATTAATCAAATAAAAATCATTGTTTTAATTCCTTGAATTTAGTTTGGCAGTTTAAGAATCCAACATATTCCACATTAAGGTTGAATAGGAAAGGGTTATTATTTATTTGCTTTTATTATTATGATTATTATTATTATTATTTACTAAATTGTAGCATTTATTTTTTTATTATTTTGAAGAAATGAAAAAAATATTTAATAATAAAAGATATTAGGAACAATCATATTTGATTGATTACATTTAATTCTAAAGTTTTCTTACGTTGATACGTGGCACTTTAAAACTCTATTATTATTATTATTATTATTATTATTATTATTATTATTATTATATGATTTCACATGGTGACCACATATGATTGTCAAAGATTCTTTTAATAGGTCATAATCAATGGCAATTTGACATGTCGGCATTCAAGCATTTATTCGGTGTGTAGTTGTTCAAAGTTCAAAGTTCAAAGTTCGTTTCTCCCTTTCTGAAGAAGCCCTTTACCCCACATTATGCTTCTCCAGACATACGAAGCTGACGATTTTTCTTTAGCTTCCAAGAAATTGTTGTCCTTATAATAGCAACTTTTTAGCACCTTGGCAGCCAAGGAATTCGGCTTCTTCATAAGCCTCCACCCCTGTTTCGCAAGCATTGCCCTGTTCGAGCAAGAAGTTCCAAGATGATTATTACTCCAATAATAGTGGTAATCAATCTGGAACTTCTAAAGGAGGCGGTGCTGGTCAGGTGAGTATTTCGGGCAGTAGATGGAGACCTCCTGATGAGGAGACTTATAAGCCTAAAGTTCAAAGAAGATGCATTGGTGTACTTGGGAGAAACTTTGTAAGCCTAAATGTGAGGGTGGTCTAGGATTCCGAACTTTGGAAACTTCGAACAGAGCAATGCTTGCGAAACAGGGGTGGAGGCTTATGAAGAAGCCGAATTCCTTGGCTGCCAAGGTGCTAAAAAGCTGCTATTATAAGGACAGCAATTTCTTGGAAGCTAAAGAAAAATCGTCAGCTTCGTATGTCTGGAGAAGCATAATGTGGGATAAAGGGCTTCTTCAGAAAGGGACTAGATGGAGAGTGGGGAACAGAAAATCAATTAAGATCTATGCAGATAAATGGCTGCCCAGACCTACTAAATTCACCATTTTGTCGCCACAAAAGCTTGGTGAGGAGGCCACGGTGGACAGGTTGCTCTCTTAGTCTGGAGGCTGGAATATTCGGTGTATCAAAGACAACTTCATACAGGAAGATGCGGATATGATCCTCAGAATTCCGGTCAGCACTAGGAATTGGGATGATTCCTATGTGTGGCATTACGATGTTAGTGGGAATTATACGGTGAGCAGTGGTTATTAGGTCAGACAGGGTTTAGAGGAGAATTCTGGTACTTCTACTTCTGATGTTTTAAGGAATTGGTGGAAGAATTTCTGGAGAATGAATATTCCTATGAAGATTAAGATTTTCATGTGGAGAGCGTGTAATGATTGGATCCCAACCAATGTCAACATTGCTAGAAGAGGGATTCAGACGGAAGGTAAGTGTGGGATCTGTAAAAAAGCCACATAGACTAATCTTCATGCCCTGTGGGGGTGCAATAGGCTGAAGAACATTCGTAAAGAGTGGCTGGTCAATAACCGGGGGCTTAGAAGCGATGTGGTCAATTTTTTTGATTGTGTCTCTGACTACTTTAGCAAGGTTAGTGGCAAGGAGAAGGAATTATTCTGCATTTTGGTTTGGAGAATATGGTTCTAGCGTAACTCATATGTTCATAATACCTCTTCTTCTGATTTTTCGGACATGATTGGTTGGAGTAAGAAGTTCCAAGATGATTATTACTCCAATAATAGTGGTAATCAATCTGGAACTTCTAAAGGAGTGCTGGTCAGGTGAGTATTTCGGGCAGTAGATGGAGACCTCCTGATGAGGAGACTTATAAAACTAACTGTGGAGTGGTTATGGATAAAAGTAATGGTCGCATGGGGTTTGGGATTATTATCAGAAATTCCTGTGGGGAAGTGATGGCCTGCTACTCACAAAAGGGGGAAGCTAAAGTGGATAGAAGAATCGCTAATGTCATGGCTATCCAGCGGAGCCTCCAATTTGGTGTCGAGTGTGGTCTGCTATCTTCGATCCTAGAGTCTGAAGAGGAGACGGTCATAAATTGGATTAATAGCGGGATCCACAGAGATACGGATTATGGGATGATTCTTGCGGATATCGATATCCTGAATACTGAATCTGGTGGTATTAGGTTCAGTCATATACCCCATTTGGCTAACAAACTTGCTATGAGTCTTGCGAAAAATGCGATAAGCATCGCTAAAGACAGGTTCTGGATGGAGGATTATCCTGATAGCATTAAGAATTTTATTCGGGCGGACAAGCCTGAGTAATGTTCTTATGAGTTTTTCTGGATTCTTTCTCTCTTGTGTTTTGGTTGTGTTTTGTGTGCGGCCCTGTTGCTGCCTCTGATGTTTGTTTGCAACTTCGCTGTTGTTCTTGTTGTATCAAAAAAAAAAAAAAAAAAAAGTTCAAAGTTCGTTCATATGGGATTGAAAAGGCCACCGAGCTTTAATTTCATTTTTTTTTTTTTTTTTTTTTTGAGAAACGGGTTTTAATTTCATTAACACTTCAAATTTTTTTTCTTTTTTTAAAGGGCAATCACCAAATAAGTATTATACTTTTTTCATAATTTTTAGTAGCTTGTGATATTTATAAAAGTGACTAAAGTAGTCATAATATTTGTCCCAAATGCCATAAATACCGAATTGGTCCTTATTGACTACTAATTTAGACTTTTGCCTTTGATTGAAATTGTGAAATTACTTTAATATCCCTACTTTAAATTAGTAAATAAAAAAAGTCATTGGTACCAGCCTTCGGTGGAGGTCCCCAATCGAGGTTTTCCCACCTAGATCGGGGATATCCACGATCTATGTTTCCAAATTGTGTAGGTCAGTTGGGCTTTCTCACCCACCCCGATCTTGGTGGTTTTCCCACACACATCGTGGAGGTCCACGATATGGGTTTCTAGGTTGGGGGAAGGCCTCCCTGATCTGTGTATCCCCACCCATACGCACCCAGATTGTGGAGGATCTCTACTATCCGAAATTTCCGTATCATGAATGAGTCCTCCCTAGTTTCAACTCTAACAATCTCCTCCACTTGATAAGATTGTCAAAATCCAACTTCAGCAATGGATGTGGATTTTTTTTTTTTAAATTAGTTTTGATTTTATTTATATAAGTTAAAAGGACTAAAATACCCATTGAACATTAAGTTTGACTAGTTGAAGGTTAAGGGAGGAACAAATTTGGTACTTTTATAAAAGTTAAGGGCAAATTTAACCACTTTTGTAAAGGTCGTAAGCTACTTGGAATTTTTTAAAATCTAAAACTTATATGGTAATTGCCCTTTTAAAATTCCTACATAGTCATCGAGTAAAATTACTTTAAAAGGGTTAAATGAACTCTTAAAAAAAAATAACATTTTAAATAAATAAAATATTGGAAAGGACATTGTAAAGTATTGGGTCTTTGCCCATAACCCTTGTCCAAATAAGTTAAAATGAACTTTTAAATTTAGAGACTAATGTTAACCTTATATCAAATATATAAAACTCTACACAATTGGATAGATAACACTCACAAAACAAAGAATATGGTCAGACGTACTGTTCCATAGGACACAGTCCCTGAACTGAATATCTTATATCTTCTTTGCACTACTTGAACAAATTTCTGGCAAGCGTGGCAGAAGTGCAGAACCACCCCATCAAAATACCATGAGGGGCAAAATTAAATGATCTTTTGAATTTCTTCAAAAATGATTCTGATAATTTTTACACACTCCTATAAACAAAGAAAGATCATGTAAATGTAATTCCAACAAGATGTGCAAATCCTCAAGATGAGATTCAGTTACTACTTCACCTGAGTACAGTTCTACACAACAAACTCAAATGCACCAACATTCCTGACAGGGCTGGCCCATGAGGGCAGCAAACCCAGCCTAATGCTAGGGCCCCTAAAAAGTCCAATGTATTTCTTCATCTTTTGTAAAATTAGGGCTCCCAGATAGTCCAATATACTTCTTCATGTTTTATAAAATTAGAGGCCTCAGGTCCAATATATTTAAGTTTAAGAAAGTCCAATCTCAAACCTTTCTTTAATTTTTTTTATAAGGCCCAATTACCTATATCTAGTTCAATTTAATAAAAATAAACATCAAAACTCAATTGAATTATATTATACTGTATCAGACTTAGTTTGACATCATCGAGTCCAATTGATTTTTTTTTTCTTGTAAAAGAGTCCAATTGCTAACATTTCTTTGTTAACATAGTTTGACATCGTCCGAGTCAAAATCGCCGCCCTCTCTCTCAGTCGACTAGCCTCCTTTCCCATTTCAATTTACTTCCAGAAAGGTGTTTGTCTCACAATGTCTCATTTTCTTTTATTTTTGAAAACAATCTACCATTTCTTATAATTTACAAAATCAGTTGCTTTTATTTTTGAACTTTTGAAGTATCTATTGAATTTAGTTGAAATTGGATTTGATGTTATTTTTTTTTTCTTTGTAATGTTGAATTTTTATGTTAGTGATAATAATTTTATATAGGGCCCCGATTTTTGTTAATATCATAAAATTGTTCGGGCCCCAAAATGTCTGGAGACGGCCCTGATTGCTGTTACCAAATAATTACCCACCAGATTTGCCAAGATGAACTTCTAACTGCCAGAACTCCACTGATATTTGAATGAGAAGAAGACACCCAAAAC
Source organism: Acer campestre (assembly GCA_954870605.1). Lineage (NCBI taxonomy): Eukaryota > Viridiplantae > Streptophyta > Magnoliopsida > Sapindales > Sapindaceae > Acer > Acer campestre. Next base: position 12,304,427 of record OX940802.1, on the reverse strand, counting down.
AAAATTGATATTACGGTCAAATATCGTACCAATTTGTTTACTGTTTGATTGCACACTCCATCAACTAAACAACCCTCCCTCTTTAGACTAGTTAATTAGTTAAGACAAATCAACAAGAAGATTCTCATTCTCAGCTTCACACACTGAACTTAACTGAAGAAACTAAAACAATAACATCTCAACAACCATTTGCAAACACACAGAAAGAAAGAAAGAAAGAAAGAAAAAAATACGAGGAAGATCAGTGGTACTTCCTCGTACGTGGCTGAGAGAGGTGAGCAGAGCACTGGATCTCCTTCCATTGAGATCTCTATCGATGTTGGTGGAGATCCAATCTCGAGATTGGATCTCCACCAATTTTCCTTTTATTTTAATTTCTTTTTTTTTTTAACTTTTTTTATTTAATTTACAATTTATATTAATTTTATTTTGTGATAAATAAATATAGTTTTTTTTTTTTTTTTGTTCTTTTGCATGTGGCATTTTTTATGTTTAAAGACAAAAATACCCCTAGAACTGTTAAGTTGGACTAACGGTTGACTAACATATATATCAATTTGATGTATTTTTGAAAAGTAAGAGACTAGGGGTTGTAAAAAAACAACAAACTCGTTTAAAAAAATTGATCTATGTACTAAATTGATAATACCTTTACTAATTAATAGATAAAAAAGAAAATCTGAAGCTTTACACTACCTTAGACTTAGACGGAAAAGAAAGGAAAAAATTGATAACTTATGAGGAAAGGGAGGAGAGGAAAATTTAGTAATTTTAATAGTGGTTGTTTATAATAACTTATGAGGAAAGGGAGGAGAGGAAAATTTAGTAATTTTAATAGTGGTTGTTTATATATATATATATATATTATCATTATTATTATAAAAGCGAAAGCAAAGGGGTGTGCAGGTCCCAAAACATTAATTTAAAAAGGCACATAGGCTCAACATAAGGCAAAGAAACATAAACATAATTAACCAAACCGACAGAATCATTCCCTTCTGCTTCAACCTATGCGGCCCAATTAACGACAATGTTTAATTCTGCTTGGGTCGTTGAAGTCGCAGAATCAGGGTGAATCTTAGTCTCAACTATATGAAGGCGCTTATAACTTCCCTTACTCATTTGAGACTTGAAACTATATAAAATCTTAAAAGTTGGCTTTACTTTTCTTTTCGATTTGGTCACCACAGGAATCTAATTATTGTCAAACACATGATCTACTGGACCATGATTACAATTTGAAGCATGAATATCTTGGTCTTCTAGTATTTTCACCAAATTAATCTTTCATCTTTTATCTCTTGAAATCCTATCTAAAACTTGCTAATCAAATTTCTGGAAGTTTGTAATCCTTGGATTGTCAATAATCACCTTGTTATTAATGCAAATATTCTCTAGAGAGCATTGAAGATTCTCATTATTATCTTCAATATTTAAATCACTAGAGATATTAACATTAATTCCTGCATCTTGATTAAGGAGAAAAACTTTAATGGGACGGTCTCAGTGACGTGGATATGGGACCGTCCAATCAGAGGAAGCCACATATATCTTGTGGCTTGCTCTGATATGTGGCTTGCTCTGATTGGACGGTCCCATATCCACGTCAATGGGACCGTCCCATGCAAGTTTTTTCTCCTTGATTAAGAAATTGTTCAGCTATTTGAATTTGAATTGGAGAAAAACTCTCCATTAGATCCCGATTTTCTATAGGCGCATTAAATGTGTCGGTCGTCACCGGAAACCATCCTTCACGGATTGGAGTGTTCCCAATAACATCACCAACTCCATCATGCTACTTTGAACAATTAACAGTACCATTAAAAATTTCATCGTGGGAACTTCCACCCTCTTATATCTCTCTAGAATTATGATTTGAATTCAAGCTTTCACAATTTGTAGCTACTCTAATTTCTTTCAAAACCTGTTTTGAATTCTCTATGTCCTTACTTTTATCTTCCGCAAGCTGATTAACTGGCTCATAAACTTCCAGAACTTTTGATCTCTTCCTACCCACCAACGGAATTATTGGATTTAATCTTCCTACAGGCAACAACTTGGTGTCCAATGATACCACAATTACTACAAATGTGAGGAAGATTTTCGTAATGTTTGTCCATAGGAAATCTATGAGTTTGTCACTCGAACATAATCAATTTTGGTAGATCAATGGATAGATCTAAATCAAAAAGAATTCTAGCAAAATATCCGTAAGTGTGATCAATTGTGGCCTTGGCCAAATGAAGATAAGTTCCAACACCTTTAGCAATTTCAAATAAAATATGTGGAAGCAAGTATTCCCAGCATAGGCCATAGATACGAATCCATACCTTAGCGTGGGTTTGAATCTCTGATTCATATGGATCAAAATCTAGTTTACATTGAAACAATCGAAAGATACCAGGTGTGAGAATGCAAGTACCGTTAGACCATATTCTCCTCATGTCCTCTTCCAAAGCAAAGTGAATAACGTAATATCCTCTAGTCATGGGAGTTATTTGCTATTGTATATATACAATCTTTCTATGGTATATATACATTCTTTCTATTGTCAGTTCGTCCTAACAATAAATATATCAGGACGAAAATGTGGACCATAGATTATGGAGAAGTTTTGACTAGTGTCATATACTTTGAGTCAAAGTATGTAAATCTAGTGGTCCACATTTTTCGTTATGATATATTTGTTGTCATAACAAACTAATATATTTATTGTCAGAACGTCTTGATATATTTATATATTAATATATATATATATATATATTCTCCCCTATTTTCGCCCTAATGCTTCATATTCAACAAAATGCTTGATATTAAACAAAATCAATTAGGGATGGTAAAATAACCTTCAATTTGATGGAGATGGGACGGAGATAGGGATAGATAGTAAAATCCACAATAGGTATGGCATGAGGATGGGATTTATAATCCCTACCCCACTTAAAATATAATCTTTATTTTTATTATTATTTAATTTTTTTTCTTTTAATGTTATGATTAAAAATTATTAACTTTATTTATTTAATTGTGAGATTTAAGTTTATTTTTAATGTTTATGAGATGATTTTCAATAATATTTTAGAATTAATTTATATATTATATTATATTCATTGGGTTATATATTTATTATTTCAATAAATAATTTTGATAAATAGGTTAAATGGGATAAATGGGTGGGGATGGGGAAAGCATACCCCCACCCCTCCCCATCCCACTCCATATATTGTGAGGTTTTATGTGGTGATAGGGCTTCAAAAAATAAATGGGGTGAGGTGCAGTTAGAGCCACCCCGCCCGAGCCCACCACATTGCCATCCCTAAAATCGGTACTTCAAAAAAACAAAAATAAAAACAAAAACAAGAAAAACAAACATAGAAAGGAAAAAAATAAATAAATAAATAAATAAAAAATTGGGAAAAAATAGTTGATTATCTTTATTTATATTGACTAAACCCTATTCAAAAAATAGAGGAAGAATGAAGAAAAAAAAGGCGTTTGTGTTTTTGAATAAAGCATTAAAATTAAGTTTAGAAACTCTAAAAATAAGGGGAAAATAAGATTATTAATGATACAGTGGATTCTCGAAATTATATTTTAATTTTTAAAAATAATTTTTAGAACAAAAATGAAACACCCTCCTAGTTTCAAGATCCAATTAAAGTGATGACGAATGAAATCAAGACCCTCCAAAAAAAAACAAAAAAAAAAACAAAAAAAAAAAAACAAAAAAAAATCCTTACAGTAGAATCGTCTCCTGTAAAAGAAAAAGAAGTTAAATAAACAGAGAAAAGAAGGATTTGTTGAATTTCAAGGGTAAACGCAAAAAATTGACATAAACAACTCAATACTACTGGGAAGAAAAAGCATGCACATAAGCATGTAAGGTTATGATTAACCGAAAATAGGTCGTCAATACAAGACAATAGAAAATTCATATTCCAAGAGTAACAACCTGAAAATAATTATCCTGCTAATGCGTGCACATGTTCATAAGTACTGAAATTTGAACATGACACCTAAAATTTCACAGCAATCTTGATGAAATATAAAGCAATTTTCAAAGTCCCACAATATCTCAAATTATATAAATCAATAATGTAATGACATAATTTCTACAAAGCCTTCTCAGCCTACCCAAGAAATATAATATAAAGACCCTAATAGATAATCTACTTCTCTTGTATCTTCAAATGAAATTGCAATAAGATACCTTCGGTGTGCCTTCAAATTCTCCACTTATGAACAAGGACGCAACAACACTCAGCACATTCCTATCCCTCTGAAATCAAACAGATAAAGCTTAGAAATTACAAAATTGGAGGGCTATCCCCATGTTATGCTACGACGGCACAAGAAGACAGCAATTTTATACAAGGACCAGATCTGACAAAGGCACGAACCACGCATCCAAACAATTCATGGCACCGATTAATCCTTTTCATTGATACAAGAAGACCAAAGTTGGAAGTGAGAATCTGACCTGATAGGAGGCTTTCTTTTGCAATTATTTGGGAGAGAAAGAGAGGTTCATATCATGTTTGAGGCTTATTTTTATGATAATAAAGATAATAAGGGCAAATGAGACAACCAGACCTATAGTGAGGTAAACTAGATTGACTGATAAAGCTTGACAAGAAGAAAGTAAACTTTGCACAATTGACTATAATTTACTGAGAGCTATTAGCAGGAAACATATAAAGGCTGGTCAATCCGTGTCCATAAGACAACGAAGAATCACTTTTCTGTTATACATCAACTCGAACGACGGACTTCAACACCTTGCCTCGAGTTTCTGTTACTACTTAAAGAGACAGAACTCTGACCTGAAAGCTGCAAGTCAGAAAGTGGAACTGACCCAGTCTGAGAGAAAATCAACCCAACTGAACTACTTGAGGTACTTCCAGACGAAGGCATCCTGCTCAATAAAGAATCCTTTTTTGATACTGAAATCAGTTCAGGCCGCAGCTCAGAAGAAGGTGGAGAAGGAGCAAGAGAAGACAACAAAGACCCAACTGGGTATGGAGTAACAGGCATTTCAATGAGAGAGGATGCTGATGGACTATATCTCATTGTTTCCATTGGATGATCAAATTTGCATGTGGATCCAAATTTGCAGTGCCCATTTTGCAAGTAGAAAGCACAAGGCTGCACCCCCTGTTGTTCAAGAAAAAAAAAAAAAACAATAAAACAACTATTCTAGAAGAAACATACCCTTCAAATCTCAACAACATAGAACTGTCAAAATTTACAAGGAATACACAAACTGCTCATGATATCATTATTGGATTCAGCAACAGCAGAAATGCAGAAACAGAGTAACAAGATGATATATGGTGATGCTGTTACATTACTATTAAATAATAAGAATATATTGACTACCACAAACAGCATCTCAGCATCTCAGCATCACATTTTGCATTTATGGTGAGGTTCATTCGTAAAAAACCTCTTAAAATATAACTGTTTCCTTTGTTATAAGTCATGCAAAGCCACGACTATAATAAAAAAGAAGGCAGTTTACAAAGTTAAAAAGGTTATACTAAAGTGTAACTTCTACCTGTTCATTAGTACTATTATAATGAAGATTAAAAGAGTAGTACTATTATAATGAAGATTAAAAGATATGAGTGATTGATATATGCAAAAGTGATAGGCTAATTCTAGATGATATATAGAAAATATATGGAAATATAATTATATATGACGGATAACAAATTAGGCCTAGCCACCCCATATTTATGTATCCAGCATAGCAATGGAGAAGTAATGTAAGACAGAAAAAGTATAACATAAAAAAGCAACAAGAAAAAAAAATGTTCATATTTTCATTTATGTATAACCATATAACAATATAACTATATAAGATGGATTTTATTTAGGCCAATCTTTGACATGAATCCTGATAGTGTATTCTATCATATTCTACTGTCCTCGCCACAATTCAACTCATATTTACTTGATAGAACCAAAAGGAGAACAAAGGTGAGCATGAAAGAAGAGAGTTTTATCCTTCTCTTATTGTGGAAACATTCCTGGCTGGGTTTTAATCAACTCCAACCGAACACCTTCAAGCAAAACAAAAAAATAGAATATTAACTGAATATAGTTGTTGTTTCATCCCCAACAACTGAGCATTCATCCTAAAAACCACTTATCATTACCAGTTGGTTTTTGAAGACCCCTGATTAAGTCTGCTCTAAACTAAGCTCCATTACGCAAACTCTAATATAATCCATACGATTCAAAGCAACCACTAATGCCTGCAAATTGCAGTTGCAAACTTTTATAAAATCTCTAATTGTGTGATAGATTGCCAAAACATATTTCAATACTAAACTATTATCTACCAAGTGTATCTAGCCTGTATTGTAGAACATGATAAATGAAGCTTCAAAATAAGGGATGGTTACTTTACATGAAAACAGAATTTCTTAAAGTGGAAGATGGAAAGACAAAAATGTACTTAGTTAGGCGTTGAGATACATACTACCTTTCCCCACATAGCTAAGTGAAAAAAAAAATATCTCAGCCATTTGGACATCTGCCACCTTACTGGAATTTTCGCTTCTTTTTCCAAAGAAAAGATAAATAATGACATGGCTATAATTATCTTCTATAAAAAAAAAAATAATAATAAATAAATAAAATCTGTTTTTTGTTTTCACATTTATATGTTGCCCAAAATCAATAATTTCACAACACATGTAAGCAGAAAAGTAGACATGATTCAAGGATTATTTTCATTTTACAAATAGCTGGTGTGTTGTACTAAAATGATTGAAAAATAAGCTTATAAACTAAAATTCGGACCGAGTATATGAAGCCAACAACAAATACTAAGCATCATGACATAATCCTCTCTCTTTAACCTTAAAATACAAAATAAAATAAAAAGGGACAGCCTCCAGGCTCTAGCTCACTTTTAAGAAGATGAATAAGGGGATAGAGATACACCTCTAACAGAGAGCATGGCAAAAGTAAATGAGAAATTCATACCGGACGCAAAGGGAGACCAAGTTGACTGAGGACGCAGTTTGTTCTTGCCACCACCCTATCCTGAGGATGATGATACCTACAAGATGATCCAAATTTACAGTTCCCAGTTTTCAAGTAGTACTGGCATTCAGTTTCACCAGGTCTCTCCGGGAATGATTGATCCTTCTGGCCACTACTTGAAGGACCAGCAGAAGAAGGCAACGAGGGATAAGGTCCTGCAAGTGCAGGCATTGAAGAAGATATCTGCGTCACTCCATAGAGAGAAGTTGCTCCAACTGCAGGTTGTGCACCAGGAGATAGCACAGGACTTACAGGTGCCTACACCAGGCAAGCGGATCAGAGAATAAGAAAAAAAAAAATCTTTAAGTAAACATCTCAAACCAAAAACCATAATATCATACCGAATAAGGACTCCAACCAGAAAAAGGAACTACTCCTGGAGAAAACAGCACATGACCATAGGCCCCTTGCACATAAGAACCAGCTAAAAGTGGAGGTCTTCCCACCCTTAAGTTGGTGGATGCCCCTGCGTACTGTTCTGGCATTGGAACAGAAGGAGACTGCACCGGCGGATAAAACTGAGGTGCAGATGCCGGCATTGAAGTGCCAGCTGGTTGAGGATGATGGAATTTACAAGTTATACCAAATTTGCACTGCCCCGTTTTCAAATAGTAGGAGCATTCTTTCTCACCCTGTTGAAACAAATAGACAAAAGCCAAGTTTACTTTAAGGTTCTCAAAATTACAAAGTATGACTACATGAATTATAAGCACGGAATGATGTAAAAAAGAATTCAAACCGGTCGTAGCGGGTATCCATATATATTCAGTGGAACATGACTCATGGATCCACCTGAATGTTTTGGGTGGTGGAACTTGCAGGAAGCACCGAATTTACAGGTTCCAGTTTTCATGTAAAACTGCTCATTAAGCAACAAAAATATGATTAAAAATACTATAAACAATAACATAATCAGATTAGAACAATATCAGCATATTAATCACCCACACTGCCTTCCGTTAGATATTTTACCTGACATAGGGGCTCCCCTGGTCGGTCTGGGTACTCCCCTGTAGCTCTTACAGCGGCCTCAACCTAAGCAGCGTTACAATCAGATAAAATGTGTCAAAACACAATTCTCACAGATGCTCACTATAGTAGCTGTCAAATCCTAAATTAAAATAATAAGAAACAAGGTTCATATTTGAATCAACAAAATTCTCATAGTGCGGCATTGTGGATACAAAACCTTCATCTATTGAGTCCAAAACACAACTGTTCAACATAGGCTGGGGTAGTCTGTTTGTATCCTTAGCATTATCATTTAACATGCATTTATATCTTTTAAAAATATAAGAAACACCTAAACATACCAAGTATTCTCAAATTTTCATATCCAAAACCTAGCATATGCTTCACTACACAGTAAACACCTACAATTAAAACTCAATATATATAACAAAAAAAAAATAGCAAAATCAAATACCCACAACACACAAAAACTGTAATGTAATAAAAAGACAATGATAACAATATTTACCGCAGCACGATTTCGAGGGTGATTGTAACGGCACCTGTTACCATATCCACAGACCCCAGTTCGCATATAGTACACACAGTCGGGCACTCCTTGACGCTCCGGATAGGATTCAGAGACCCTCAGGTCCAATTGCCACATCGATTCTACATTTACCACAAACAAACCCTAATTCACAACCACATTACACAAACCCTAGAAATTTCCAAACGAACGGCATAATAAAAAAAGAAAAAGCATATCCCAAAAAAACAAATGAAACGGAAGTGAAATGCAACGAAATGAATAGAGACGGACAAACCTTCGAGTCCAGAAGCGGGACCCGCGGGGCTCCATTTGGGCTGGTGACCCGATTGCGACCCGTTCCTGGCCGTGTTGTTCCGTCCGTACAACTCCATCGAAAATCTTTGTTGTTTGGCGGAAAGAAGGTAAAATAGAGGGTTTTTTTTTCCTGTATGTACAGTTCCTTAACCGACTGCAAACGCAGCACACAGAGGTCGTGGAATGTTCTAGAAGGATCGGCAGAGTTGGATCGAGAGTGTGCAGAAGAAGAAGAAGAAGAAGAAGAAGAGGAGGAGGAGGTAGTAACTAGTGTAGAGAGATAGAGATGCTTTCACTGTGACGGAGCTTTTTGTCTCTCTCTCTCTCTCTCTCTCTCTCTCTCTCTAGCTTAACACTGTACGGTCTGGTTTTGCTTTGGTCTTTTTAGTTTTTTTTATTTATTTATTTCGTTTGATTTTTCTACTTCTTTCTTTTTTTTTCTTTTTTAGAATTTTAATTAATTAATTAATTAATTATACCTCTCTCTCTCTCTCTCTCTTGTTTTTGTCTGTTAGTTTCCGTACCCGCCACCAAATACAGAACCTGGAAAGGGTAAATTTTCGCGGAATAGTTTCAAAAATTAAAAAAAAAAAATTGGGTTTTGGACTTTAAACAGGTAACCGACACTGACCGTTAATGAAACTACGAAACCACCCCTGGGATTCTCCGGGAGTAGTTGGTGGTGTGTGATATCTGAAAGGGTAGGGGACAGAAATGTAAATTTGCATGTGTTGATGGTAGGATCTTTTTTAAAATAGGTTTTGTCTTTATTGTTTTGGCTTTGAAGTGGTGGTCACGAGGGTTGTGAAGCCTAGTTCAAAGCAATGGTATTGGTATGGGTATTGGTATTGGTATTGGTAATGGTAATGGTAGTGGTAGGCTTCTTATTTTAGAGTCTCTCAGTTTGGATACTCAAAAGTTCTTTTGAACCATATTTGGTATTTGTGGTGTCTGCAAAGCAAGACTTAATGTGACTTGCATTTAATTTTTTTTTACGAGGGTGCAGCTTGTCCGTGCCCTCATAAATCGGGTTAGTTTTATTGTCGGATTCAAATCACCTATCAAAAAACATATACACATTGTCCAATTTTGTTGGTTATACACAAATCAGGAGATTTGAATCCTTTAATTCCTTCCTAAATTTGTAAAATTGGAAATCACACAAAATCTGCTTTGACTATTTATATGTAAAAATAACTTTTTAAAAAGTTTAAGTTGACATTAACCTTTCTCCTCGATATTAGTTAAACTTAATTCCTAAGTATAACATAAGTGTATTTTTGCTTTTTCTAAAAAAAATTTAAAAAAATGCTTTTTTATAAAAATGAAGAAATTTTTGGACATTGTCCTGACTTTTTTTTTTTTTTTTTTTTTGGAGAAAAACTTCAAATGCACCAGGTGTTGATTGGTGCACTAGGCCATAATCCATTAACAAACTGACATGTAAAATTTTTTATTTAAAAAAATAAAAAGAGGGAGAAAAACTATTTAAATGTTATATTTAATTAAAAAGAAATAGAAAATTGACTTGATTCACCGGCACCAAATATTTTCTCCTGTATCTTAGCCGCCATGTCTCTGTGATCGGTCACTGTTGGACGACAGTTTCCTCCACTCATGTTATTGCACATTTATTTGGTCCAAGTGTCCAACCATAAATAACTCATTTCAATGATTTTCTAGTAATTAATGAACTAATGTAATGTGTTAAGTGGGATGATAAGGTATATATATATATATATATATATATGAAAATGCTTTTTTTTTTCTTTTTTTTTGATATAAAGTAACCATTACAAATAACCGCGGCACTCAGCCGCGATAATGGAACCAATACAGGATATGAACTCCTCCAGTCAAAACATATCCTCCACACAAGAGAGGTTATTTTTTGTTAATATGTGAGCCACCTGATTTGCTTTTCTATGGACGAACCTAATAGAAACACAACATGTTTGATTCAACAAAGCAAGGATATCAGAAATAACATTCCCAATCTCAGAATAAAGATGACCCTTGCCGTTGATCCATTTAACAACCACCTCTGTGTCTGACTCCAACATACAAGGAGTTAAACCAGAATCTATAACCAAATGAAGACTACGAAGGATTGCCACTGCCTCCGCCACTTGTGGAGAATATGTGGCTACAATTCTCTGAGAGCTAGAAGCCATCACAAGGCCTTCCGAATTTCGGATGACTATACCCACACCAATCAGATTCCCTGCCACATCAATAGCTGCATCACTGTTAACCTTATACATATCAGGGTTTGGAGGTTTCCATATAGGAATTCTAATAGGAAGAGCTTCAACAGTTCTAGCACTACCAGAAACAGCACCCTGGAATTCTGAAATATAACATTGTGCCCACTCCACAACATCCACTTCCCTAATAGATAAAGGATCATGAACTACCACATTCCGCAACGACCAAACCTTCCACAAACAAATACATAACAACTCCAACTCCTCAATCTTCAAACAGGAAAAACATTCCAAAATAAACTCAAAAATATGGGTTATGTTCATATTGAAAATGCTTTTGAAGTCAAAGAACTCACTGTATTGCACTTGTCAATGTATGATTTGACAAATTGTTGATTTCCTTGCTTAATTAAACCCACTAATTATTCTCACCAACCCAATTGTCGCGAATATCAAAAGCTATTAGAACATCTTCAATGGTCTCTCTTGGAAACCCCCTTAATTTAATTAAATACAGCTTCAACATGTCCTTTAGAGACTCCCTTAAATGTGTTTTGGTGGAGTTCACTCCCTTAATTAAATGGTGGCTTCATCCCCCCTTAAATGAGCTCAACATATTTAAATTTATTTTATTTTTTAAAAAGCACAAGATATTTAATTTTTAAATCCTAACAGTATTTATTATTCATTAATTAATTTGTTAATTTGTTTTACGATAATAATTACAAAGTAAAACATCAAAATATTAATAAAAAATTATTAAGAGAGTCATTTAAGAGGGTATCGTTGGAATATATACTGCCTTTAATGACCCCTTACAACAACATTTACCTTTATTTAAGGGGGTCTCCAACGGAGACCGTTAGAGATGCTCTTAAAAAGTTAGCAAAATTATTCCTTCAAAAGGAGCATAAAAAATTAATGGGAGAATTGCAAATACCCCCCGACTTTTAACCTAATGGCAAATCAAACCCTCTAGTTTGAACAATCAGCAAATAACCCTCTACTGTTAAATGTATACTAACACCGTTACACAAATAATGTCCAAAAATGATGAAATGACAATGGAGCCCTTCTATTTTCCATATTGTAGTAATTTTCCATGTTACTCTTATCTCAAAATATATAAATAAAATATATAAACACTTAATGGCAGGGGGTTATTTGCTGATTGTTCAAACCAGAGGGTTTGATTTGTTATTAGGTTAAAAGTCAGGGGGTATCTGCGATTCTCCCAAAATTAATTAAAGCTATGCTCATGCGAGTCAAACACCACTAAATAAGGAAAGTTATTGATGATATAAGTCATATAACAGGATTTGGATCCTCTACCAATCTGATATTTTTTCCGACCTTTTTAAAATATGTGATTGGTTGTTGATAGAGTGGTTGTTGAAACCAATTACACCTTAACCAAACATTCATTGCAATGTTTATGTATCATAAGATTATGTAAGGTAGGAAAAATATGAAATCATTAGAGGATCAAAATTCCATATAACAAACATACAAAATTGATGAGATTAAATTAGTTCAGTGATTAAACCATCAAACATGTACCATAAAGTTACGGATTCGAGTTTCCCCTCTTAAAAAATCCCCAAATCTATGTAATAATATAATACCTAAAAAAAAAAAAAAACATAAAAAATTAATTAAAACTATGCTCTTGCGAGTCAAACACGACTAGATAAGAAATATCTACGATTACATTAAAATAATAATAAATAAAAAAAAGTCCATGTATTTATGATTTAAAGTAAAAATAAAATAATATATTTATGATTTATTCCAGGCCTTTGAAGGACCTAGAATAAGCACCGAGAACAGCTAAATCCATATTTATGCTCTTGGTCTTCCTGCGCATTCCTCCAGGAAGCCAGATTGGCTCGCTCCACCCCCAGGTCAGCTGAAAATTAATACCGAGATGGTTGTGCGAAAAAATTCGAAGTCCTGTGGCATTGGGGTTGCGATTAGGGACTCAAAAGGGAAAGTCTTGTTGGCTTATTCAAAGCAGAAGATTGGTTCTTTCTCCCCGGAGATTGGCCAGCTCATGGCAATGCGTGAGGGTCTTCTTCTGGCAAGAGTTTACGGGTTTCAGACTTCAATCGCAGAGACGTCTTCCCCTGGAGCTGTTTCCTTAATTTGTAACCGTTCCAATTCTTTTGGGACGGATAAGTTTATTGTCAATGACATATTGGCTCTGTTTTCAGAAGTAGGTATCTGTAAGTGCCAAGCCACCCCCAAATCGGGGAGTTCCTTGGCACATAACCTTGCTTCTCTAGCCTTCTCCTCTGTGCAGGAGCGAATGTGGTTGGATCCCAACCCTGTTTCTTTTCCTTTCGTGTAATGTTTCCTCTATTTTCAAAAAAAAAAAAAAAGAACAGCTAAATCCATCACAAATGCCAATCGAATAAATTTTATATATATATTATAATTTATTCAATCGTTTGATCTTGTTACAACTTACAACTCCCTTAAACCCTCCATACAAACTAGAAAGGCACCTTCCTTTTTCTTTTTCTTTTTCATTTTTTGTCTTTTTTTTTTTTTTTCTATATATATTCATACCTATATAATTATTATTTAATTTTTTATATAGATACCGTAATTTATAATATTGTCTGATATTGTTCCTGCAACTCCCTTAAACCATCTATAGAAAGGCACTTTCCTTTTCCTTTTTCTTTTTTTGTCTTTATATATATATATATATATATATTCATACCTATATGGCTATATAATTGTTGTTGAAATTTTTGAATAGATACCATAATGGGAAGATTGCACAAACTGACCCTAACGTTCCCTATTATAGCATAATATTCAACAATTATATTTAATTGCACAAACAACCCCTCCTGTTAGTCAAATATGGTTAAAAATAACCATTGACCATTATTTTTTTTGAAAGCCCCAAATTGCCCATGCACTTTATTACAAAAAAAATCTTAATTCCCTTTATTTAAAATATTATCTACTTTAAATTATTAAAATATAAAAAATATATACTAAATATAATCATTTTTAAATCAAAAAAGTTCAAAAATAATATATTAAAAACAAAACAATTTAGGAAAACTTTATTTTGAGAAAATACAATTTAATAATATTTTAAAAACAAAAAAAAATGTTATTTTGAGAAAATATATTTTAAAATTATGTAAGTCCAATATGAATAGTGGTAATGTGCTATATATTTTTGAATTTGTTTTGTTTTTATTATATTATTTTTGAATTTTTTTTATTTAAAAAGGATTGTGTTTAGTATTTTAAACACAAATATAAATAAAATCATCAAAAGTTTAAAATAAAAATATAATCATTAGAACCGAAAATTTGTTCAATGTTCATCTCTATAAGACAAAATAATTTGACTCAATATAAATTACGTATTATATTTTGATTCAAAAAAAATAATATTAAATATAATCCAATTTAAATAAAATAAAAATATGTTTTAAATTTCAAAAAGATATAACATATTACCACTATTTATATTGGACTTGCATAATTTTAAATTATATTTTCTCAAAATAACATTTTTTTTTGTTTTTTTTTTTAAATATTATTAAATTGTATCTTCTCAAAATAAAGTTTTCCTAAATTGTTTTGTTTTTAATATATTATTTTTGAATTTTTTTGATTTAAAAAGGATTATGTTTAGTATTTATTTTTTATATTCTAATAATTTAAAGTAGATAATGTTTTAAATAAAGGGCAATTAAGATTTTTTTGTAATAAAGTGCAGGGGCAATTTGGGGCTTTTAAAAAAATAATGGTCAATGGTTATTTTTAACCAAATTTGACTAATAGGAGGGGTTATTTGTGCAATTAAATGCATTAGTTGAATATTATGCTATAATGGAAAATGTTAGGGTAAGTTTGTACAATTTTCCCTACCATAATTTATGATAACGTCTCCTACCACTCCTACAAATCAAAAGGTACATTATTTTGATTTTATTTTATTTTTTAATCATTTTTAATATGTTCATACCTATATAATTGTTGTTTAATTTTTTTAATATATATCTTACTGTATATGATATTGCATGTTGTCTTAGTATGAAATGATTTTTATTTTTTTTTTAAGTTTAGGTTAATGATTTTGTTATAGGTATGAAACTATTGAATTGTTTTTTTTTAGATGCTACTTTAGACTTAAAAATAAGTAAATGAAAAATAATGTTTTCAAGAGTGAGGCAGGATGTATTCAATTAATCTGACAAGTCTGTTACAAGTATTATTTGGTTTGGAAAAATATATATATATAAGTGCAATGGTTATTTTGATAAAATTCAATACACGTGTATATATATATATATAAATCAAGATTTATAAAAATAAAATTAAAATTAAAAATACAAGACACTAGCCCATGCATAGGTACGTCCATGCACCTGACGTTGAGGTTATATACAAACCTATTTCTCAGCCTTTTTTTTTTATCAAAATCGAAGGGTTTCTATGTAAGTAGTGGGCCACAAGAGAGAATATATAAAATTCCTTGGATTTTGATTTTTGATCCAAAGAGTGACAAATAAGTTTGCATATAATCTTGTGTTAGGAGGTTTGTATATAAGAAGCTCTCTCTCTCTCTATATATATATAATGAGTCTCTCATGAATGATCGCTTATTTTAATTTCGGTAAGGACTATGATGAAAACATATCGATTTTAATGAATTTTAATCTGAATATATATATATATATTTTTTTTTTGTGAATTATGAGTTCATTGAAATCTACCTATGAACCGAATTTGAGAATTTTCCGAGAACTAGAACTGTTTTATCTAAATTTTGTTAAATATGAAGACATCGAAAAATAGGTAAACTATAGAAAAATTCACGAAAAACAGTTCTAATATTTGAAAAATTCTCAAATTAAAGTGTAATGATGTGGTGATATGGCAGCTGACAAAGAAGTAATATGTCAACTGCCACATCAAGTTAGATCTAAATGATGGACAAAAGTGTTGGATGTTTACGATTATCCTTTTATGAAACCAAAGTTCATTTCACTTACACAATTAAATTAACACTGGTTATTATTAGACAGTTAAATTAATTTTTTTTGTATATATTTATATCATGATAAAAACATTTTAAATGTTTCATAAAAGAAATATAATATTTAAATGGTGACTTTATTACCCAACACACACATATATATAGTCACAATTAAATTAACACCGGTTATTATTAGACAGTTAAATTAATTTTTTTTGTATATATTTATATCATGATAAAAACATTTTAAATGTTTCATAAAAGAAATATAATATTTAAATGGTGACTTTATTACCCCACACACATATATATAGTATTTCTATTGTCCATTCGTCCTGATATAAAATTTATGGATCATAGATTATGGAAAAGTTTTGACAAGTACATATATTTTGAGTCAAAGTATGTAAATCTAATGATTCACATGCTTCGTCCTGATATATTTTATATCAGGATAAACTGACAATAGAAAAACTATATATATACACAGTCTCGTTTACATCAGTACGCACTGATGTGCGTACTGATGTAAATACATAAGGACATTGAATGTGAGACACTCATTATGGAGAAGTTTTGACAAGTGCATACACACTAAGTCAAAGCATAAAAAATGAGTGGCTCGCATTCAATGTCATCATATATTTACATCAATGTGCACTAATTTGAGCATTTATATATATATATATATATTATATTGTCAGTTCATCTCAACAATAAATATATCAGGACGAAGAATATGAACCATTAGATTTATATACTTTGACTCAAAGTGTATGCACTTGTCAAAACTTCTTCATAATTTATGGTCCACATTCTTCGTCCTGATATATTTATTGTCAGGACGAACTGACAAAAAAAATACTATATATATCTATATATATCACCCACATTTTTAATAAATTGTAATTACTAAAATACTATGCGTAAAATTAATGATAAGCTAATTTAAATGGATAAAATAAGAATACTTTCAACACTTATTTAATATAAAGTGAATTATTATAAACCCTAATTATAAGTTCATCACCCCATTCAATTTAATGTACAATCAATTAGCATGAACCCTAATTCTAAAGTCTATCATATAGCAATGAAATATTGTTTGAAAAATCCCAAAACTATTTCAATAGGAAAACTTATTCAATAGAAAGTTTGAAATTTGATACATCCAAAGATCAATTAGGAAGAAAATGAGTCACACAGCCTAATAATTTTCCAATAACAATGAAAGCAAATAAGAATTGTGCATTTACACATACTAAAAAAGAATAAGTAATAACTCATGATGTGATAGAAGTCGTGTTGCATAAGAAGACTAATGAAAAAAAAAATCAAGAGAATAACGAATTAAAGAAGATGAAATACGAACTGAAAAAAAGAAGAAGAAAAAAAAAAGTATATAAATGTTGATGATGAGCATAAAGAATGGGTGTCAATGGACTTACGAGTATTTGGGTAAAGGAAGAAGCGCCTTTTTTTTTTTTTTTTTTTTTTTTTTTTTAAGGATTTGAATCTTTTCTTTACCTCATCTTTTCTTTACTTTTTTTTTAAAAAAAAAGTATATGATTAGTTATTGATAAAGTGGTTGTGAAAACCAATCACATTTTAACCACACATTCATTGCAATACTTATATATTAAGATATTGGGAGAACTTTGAAACTAGCCAAAAAATTAGTGGGTTTATTGTTTTTGTCCAAAATTATCATTTTTATTGTTTTTGTCAACATATGCACTTTTTGGACAAGATTGCCCTTGTTTATATAAAAAAAAAATTCTCTTTTTTTTTTCTTTTTCTTCTTCTCTTTCCTTTACACAAAATCTTTTTTTTCTTTCTCTCTCTCTCTCTTCTTCTCTCTCACACTCTCACGTTCATCTTCTTCTTCTTTCTCCTCTCTTCTCTTTCTTTTTCACACCTTCCACTCTTCTCCTTTTCTCTCTCATGCCTTCTCTCCTTCTTCCTCTTCTCTTTCTCTCCTCTCTTCTCTTTCTCTTTCACTTTTTTTTTTTTTTTTTTTTCAGATTTGAAAAAATTCAGATTTTTATTTTGAAAAATTTCAGATTTGTGGTTTTGTTTAAGTTTAGGTTGTGGTTGTTTTTATGAATGGTGGGAGTTGTGTTTGAGTTTGGGTTTTGTTGAAAAAAAAAATTCAAATTTTTTCAGATTTGATTTTTATCAAAAAAAAAAAATTCAGATTTTATTTTGTTTAAACACACCAAGCCACAGATTAAACACACCAGACAAACGAATTAAACACACCAGGCAAACGAATTAAACACACCAGGGTAAAACGAATTAAACACACCAGGCAACGAATTAAACACATCAGGCCAAATGAATTAAACACACCAGACAAACGAATTAAACACACCAGGGCAAACGAATTAAACACACCAGACAACGAATTAAACACACCAGACGAAACGAATTAAACACACCAGGCCAAATGAATTAAACACACTAGGGTAAAACGAATTAAACACACCAGGCAAACGAATTAAACACACCAGGCAAACGAATTAAACACACCAGAGCAAACCAATTAAACACACTAGGCAAAACGAATTAAACACACTAGGCAAAACAAATTAAACACACCAAATAATCAATTAAACACACTAGGCCACCAATTAAACACACAAGACAAAACGAATTAAACACACAAAGGCAAAAACAATTAAACACACCAGAGCAAAAATGAATTAAACACACCAAGTAAAACAAATTAAACACCCGGTGTGTTTAATTGATAGTCTGGTGTGTTTAATTAGTTTTGCCCTAGTGTGTTTAATTGTTTTTTTCCTTGGTGTTTTTAATGTGTTTTGCCTGGTGTGTTTAATTGGTGACCAAGTGTGTTTAATTGATGGTCTGGTGTGTTTAATTCGTTTGCCTTGGTATGTTTAATTTGTTTGTCTGGTGTGTTTAATTCGTTTTGCCCTGGTGTGTTTAATTCGTTTGGCCTGGTGTGTTTTATTCGTTGCCTGGTGTGTTTTATTCGTTTTACCCTAGTGTGTTTAATTCATTTGGCCTGGTGTGTTTATTCGTTTTGACTGGTGTGTTTAATTGGTTTACACCTAGTGTGTTTAATTGGTCCGGTGTGTTTAATCGATTACAAATGGTGTGTTTAATTGATTACAACTGGTGTGTTTAATCGTTGGTCTGGTGTGTTTAATTGAACAAAATTTGAAAAAAAAAATAAAAAATTACCAAACATGATCTGAATTTTTTAAAAAAAATCTGAAATTTTTAAACAAAACAAGATCTGGAAATTTTTTAAAAAAATCTGGAACAAAAATTTAAACATTCAAATCCAACTAACACTCAAATCCAAACATTCACAATAGAACCACCCTTAAAATCAACTACATTCACAACCACAACCACATTCACAATTTCAAATGCAAACCTTTTTTAAATCTGAAAATTAATCAACAAAAAAAAAAAAAAAAAAAAAAACTGAATTTTTTTAAATAATTTGAAAAAAAAAATTTTAAAAAAAATTTGGAATTTTTTTTAACAAACATAATCTGAAATTTTTTTGAAAAAATCTGGAATATTTTCAAAATAAAAAAAACCTAAATTTTTTTTAAAAAAATCTGGAAATAACTTTAAACAAAAACAAAATCTGAAAAAAATTTCAACAAAAAAAATGAAATTTAAAAAAAAATCTGGAAAAAATGTGAAAGAGAAAGAGAAGTGAGGAGAGAAAGAGAAGAAGAAGGAGGAGGGAAGATCGGACAACCGATCGAACGTCGGTCGTCCGATCTGAAAATTTTGTATTTAAAAAAATCTGTTTTTTTTTTTTAAAAAAAAATCTGGAAAAATAAAAAAGAGAAAGAGAAAGAGGAGGAGAAGAAGAAGAAGGAGGAGGAGATGTGAAAGAAGAAGGAGGAGGCATGAAAGAAGGAGGAGGAGGAGAGAGGAGGAGAGAAAGAGAGAAGAAGAAAGAGGCATGAAAAATGAGAGAGAGAAAGTGGCTGGTGAAAATGAGAAAGAAAGGAGAGAGAAGAGGTTTTGAAAAAAAAAATAAGGGCAATTTTGTCTTCACAGCCCATTTGTTGACAAAAACAATAAAAATAATAATTGTTGACAAAAACAATAACTCCCCATAATTTTTGACTAAAAAGCCCTATTTTCTCTAAGATATTAGATGAGATCAGAAAAAAAATGAGATAATGAGAGGATCCAAATTATTTTTTTAGGTGGCAATAGAGCCACCCTATCCCAAAATGGCTTTAGTGATAGTGAAAATTCAGAGTTGAAGATGTACATTAGATTTTGTCATTTCCACAAAGCATAATATGATGAAGAAATGAATTTATATGTTTATTTAACGGGAGAATGGAATTTTAATTTACCATGAGTTATTATTAGTTTTGATATATTAGGTGCAACTTGGTATATATATACAGTCTTTTTATTGTCAGTTCGTTATAACAATAAATATATCAGAACAAAAAATGTATACCATAGATTATAGCGAAGTTTTGATAAGTGCTTTTACTTTGAGTCAAAGTAAGTAAATCTAGTGGTCCACATTTTTCGTCATGATATATTTATTGTCAGGACGAACTGACAATAGAATATATATATATATATAAACTTTCAAGTGAGAGATCCATTACTTAAATTTCGATAAGAACCTTAATGAAATCACATCGATTTTTATGAATTCAATTTGATCTGATTTTTTTTTTTTTTTTGATGATAAGTTTATTGAAATCTACGTATGAATAAAATTTAAGAATTTTTCAAGTATTAGAACATTTTTTTCCCCATATTTCACCTATTTGCATGATGCCTTCAAATTTAAGAAAGTTGGGATAAACATTCATAGGCTTGAAAAATTCTCAAATTTTATTCATAGGTATATTTCATTAAACTTATTGTCCATAAAAAAATTTAGATCAAAGTTCATAAAATAAATGTAATTTAATCAAAGTTCTTTCCAAAATTAATAGGGGAGGTGGTTGAGGGACCACCCCCACCCTCATTTCCCCATTTCATCCCAACTAGGAATGGGCATTTCCCTATGGGGCTCCATAGGGTTTTACGGCAAATTTTGCCTCCAAATAGGTTTTGGGGGGTGGGGTGGGAGTAAACTTGGCATCCATTCTATCTCTCTATCTCTCTCTCTCTCTCTCTCTCTCACACACACACACACACACACACACACACTATATGGGTAAGGCTATATCAACTCAAATCTCTAACTTAAATTTCTGATTTCAATATTTTAACCATTGTATTGGATGTCACATGAGCAAATGAATGATTGAGATATTGAAGTCAAAAAACTGAGTCAGAAATTTGAGTTAATATAGGCTGACCATATATATATATACAGATTTTCTATTGTCAGTTCGTCCTGACAATAAATATATCAGGACGAAGAATGTGAACCATTATATTTACATACTTTGACTCAAAGTGTATGCACTAATCAAAACTTCTCTATAATCTATGGTCTACATTCTTCGTCTTAATATATTTATTGTCAGGATGAACTAACAATAGAAAGACTGTATATATATATATATATAAAGGGGTGAATTCATAAAGAGCCAAAAAAATTATTTGTTTATTGTTTGTTTTCATCACTTTTGACTACTTTTGGACAAAATTACCCCTAAATTTTACTTCACCTAATATGTAACTTAGTTAAATGCCATTTGATTTTAAGTTACATGCGAGTTGATTTTTCAAGTTACATGTCAGTTAAGTTTTAAATTACATATCAATTGACTCTCAAGCTACATGTCAATGATTGTCAAGTTACATGCTCGTTGATTTCCAAATTTTTGGGGTGGGTGAAGTAAAGACAAAATATAGAGCAATCTTGTTTCTTCAAGACTAAAGGAGATAAGTATAATAAAAGATTAATTGATGGCTAAAAACAATAAATCAATAAACTTTTTGGTTACTTCTTGCAATTTCCCCACTCTCTCTCTATATGTATATATTAATTTTATTTTTATTTTATATCTAAAGTGTAAACTTTTTTTTTTTATTTTTAAAAAAACTAATACATTAACCCGAGTTAATACTTAGTACTTAGTATTTGTATTTATTTTAGATTTTTTAAAAGTAAATTATATATTTTATAACGGATATTTTGATTACCTTTTGGATTAGATATTTTATCAAGGTTAAATTATAAATTGGGATAATTGGATCCCAAATTCCAAATTATGATTTTCAATTCAAAATGAAAATTGGGAATTTAGAACCGGAAATGAAAAGAAATGAGGTAAATGAGGTTTGGCGGTGGGGGAACCTCCCGCCTAATGGTTATTTAATGCAAACATCCCCAATTTCCCTTTGATTAAGTAGTGTGGAACTTGACGAAATAAGGTTGGTCTGATAGTATATCACTCACACCTACACCACAAGGTTGTGAGTTTGAGTCATTCCAAAAATTAAAAAAAAGGTAGTGTGGAAGTGGAACTCACTGTCTACATGGACCATGTCAACGGTGAAGTTCTATTACCACCATGAGTACATTTTTGCTTACACACTAATTATGTTGAACAATTACCACCCACTCCAGGTATTGATACGTGTCCTAAATTTTGAGTTAACTTTGGGACACGTGTCAACACCTGAAGTGGGTGGTAATGGTTCACCCTAATTAGTGTGGGTGAGAAAAAATACACTCTTCCACCATGCGCATTTAATAATATCCTGAGTTTTCTTACCTAAATATTTGGGTGTGGGGATAGCTATACGGTGTCACATGAAAAAAACAGAGAGAGGAAAAACTCCAGCCTAGGGATATGCTAACCCAGTTGCCAAACAACATCGCTCCAGTTGCACACTGACAAGTGACAAATGACAATCACATTATCAGTTTCCCTCTTTAATGTCTGGCATTTGTGTTGCGTCTTGAACCGCTCTTTTTCCACTATCTTCTTCTTTATCTAATAGACGACGCACACAAACCCACAAAATTCGCTCTTCAAGAAATCGGCGATGAATAGCTTAACAACGTTCTCCAATACTCGAATATACACCACTTTAAATCATTTCCCAACACCACGACACCGATTTGGGCGTCAGTTCAGGAGAAGTTATGTGGTCGTTAATCCCTCGCCGTCGTTTAGAGCTGCAAGAATCGTTTGCATGGCGGTGTGTTGAATTTCCCATTATACAAATTATTATTATTATTATTTTTTACTAATTAAGAAGAACCCAGTTGAGTTTTTATTTTTTATTTATTGGGAAAAGACTGTAATGGAGAAATATTCGAGAAAGTAATAGTATTTTCATTGCAGGAGCCGTATATGATAACGAAACTGGAATCTGCAGAGAAGACATGGAAGGAGCTATCGGTATGTAGCTTTGAATGCGTGTGTGGTTTTGAAATTTAAACTACTCTCATTTAGCATTCTGTTCTGTTTCTGTGATTTATTTTTTCAAAGCTCTCTTGTGGTGCTTGAATTGGTCTTGAAATATCACAACTGGGACATTAGAATACATTTACTCTCAACCTTGCTATGGCTATTAGCAAGTCTGGAAAAAAAAAATGGAAAATTATTTAGGCTTGAAATTGTAAATTATTCCAGGAAATTAAAACCAGTTTGTCAGTGAGAATTTGCATAATGTCTTAAATTCATTTGAAAAAATTATTGATAATCCGAACACTATTTTTGCATTGCTAGAGTAGTGGTTAGGACATCTGTTAGAAATTCCACGCCAATTATCTTTATATACAAGAAATATGAAATGGTGTACACTTCAGTAGTTGATGAGATTGTTTAATTAGATTTGGGTTTGCACGAACAATGTATTGTAGGTCAAGCTGGCTGATCCAGATGTTGTCTCGAATCAAAGTGAATATCAAAAGTTGACACAGTCAATGGCAGAGCTTGATGAGGTGCTGCATTTGATATTGGTCTTTCTCATTCTCGATGCTGAACTTCATCCTCGTATCAGTTAATTGTAATTTTTACAGTTGTATTGTTTTTGGATGAATAGGTTGTGTCAACTTTCAGGAGATTTAGGGATTGCGAGAAGCAGTTAGAAGAGACCAAAGGTTACTGCCTCTTCTTTACTTGTGTGAAAAACTTTTTAAAATACTGTAATTTTGAGTTAACAGCCATCTTTTTCTTCCCCTCCACCCCCCCATTTTTACGCTAGCTTTGGCAAAAGAGGATGGCAATGAAGATATGGCTGAGATGATAGCATATGAAATGGACTCTTTATCCAATGAACTCAAAGAGCTTGAGGAGAAGCTTAAGGTTTCTACTTGAATATCTATGTGTATATCTCTTAGTTTGAGGTTCACGAGTTAGTTTCTCAATAAATAACTGCTATATTTATTGTTTTTCCCCCTAATGTGAATTCTTATATTACTGATTTCATATGGGGATAGGTATTCTTACTTCCTAGTGATCCTCTCGATGCAAGAAATATAATGCTTGAAGGTAACTTTATTTATTGTGTGATTTTAATGTAAAGATGTGGCTCAGTTTTGGCTTGCTGCACATCAAACATTAATCATTGTCAAACTAGTATTGGTAGCTCTATAGATTCCTGGATCTAGCTTGTAAACTTAGTGTTGGTACTACTTGATTTTGCTTTCTACTTGACATCGGTAGCCTCTTGGTAGCTCTATAGTTGCACTCTCCTATATTTTAATTAGGATGACGGGACGCTATGGAGTTGTTTATCCCCTCCCTTTTGATACATTGAAGAATGTCTTGTGAATTTTCCCTGTGATTTTCAATAGTTAGTTCTATTTCATTCTGCCCTAAAGATCTGTACCTTTTCCTTCTATTTGCAGTACGAGCGGGCACTGGTGGTGATGAGGCTGGAATATGGGCTGGTGATCTTGTAGGTACATACTTATTTTTGTTCTTCCAAATTTGTATCATATAATAACTTTTTGTATGTCACAAAAGTTACTTGCATTATCAATTTAATGTGAACTAATTACATATAACCTTGTTGATAAAGTGAATGATGAGCATTGGATTTAGATTATTTTTTAGTTCTTTAAAATTCAAGTTTACATACAGATGCATTTTTTTCTTTTTCATGTTTGCTCTAAAAAATGAAAAGATTTCATAACTGGCCAAAAAATCAGTCTTTCCATAGAAGAAGACATACTTCTGAATTTGCTTTTGAACTAATGAAGCTTCAATATCTTCTTTTCATCACTTAGGTTCGTATGTATCAAAAGTACAGTGAGCTGAATTCTTGGAAGTGCACGTTGGTTTCTTGCTCAGAGGTATGTTTTATTATGATATGATAGTCTTACTTAAGTTGTTACAAAGAATTTCTTCCTAACTGATATAATAGCTCGAGTTGCAAGTGCCATATTGGCCAATTGATTTAGTTAGAAGCACTGGTAACAGTTGAAAAACAATCAGTGTCAGTTCATTCATTAATGTACCTGAAAAAAATGAATTTTATGGTTTTTTTACGTGATTGGGACAATTATTTTCAATTTTTTAAGGCTGAAAAAGGAGGATTCAAAACTGTTGTGATGGAGATTAAAGGTAAACGTGTCTACAGCAAATTAAAATATGAGTCTGGTGTTCACCGGGTTCAACGAGTTCCTCAAACAGAAACGCAGGGTCGTGTGCACACTTCTACTGCAACTGTGGCCATCATGCCTGAGGTAGATGCTTAATTTCATCTGGGTTCTTAGAGGATATTCATGCTGATATTATTTCAAGTAAATGTAATATTGACAAACATTTGATCCATCCATGGCCATGCTAGCTTTAATTCTGATATCATTTGGACCAATGTCTGTGTTTAAGTTTCTTTAGAATTTTGATGTCTTGTCTTTGGGAGTGTGGTTCTGAATTGAAATCTTTCTTTTTAGATTGCTATTATATGGATCTTGTTTCATGAATTGCATCAATGTATCATATTTGCTGATGGTCATTTTAAATTTAGGGTTCTGGACCTCTGGTCGCATATTTTCCAATGGTAGTTTTATTAACATGCTGATGTAGCTAAGATTTATTCATGATTGTAACTGAACTGCCAGTACTGTCCGTATGGTGGTGTATTTTTTGTATATATTTTCTCTTGATTGAGGCATGTCTTGCTTTAGTTTAGTTCCTTTTACTTATGCTACATCTGAACATAGGCTGATGAAGTTGAGGTGGTTATTGACCCAAAAGAGATAGAACTTACGACAGCGAGGTCTGGTGGTGCTGGAGGTATAGGAAAATGTTGATATTAATCAATTATTAATGAACCGATTCTCAATTTCTCATTTTTGCCACAGTAAAAAAACACTCTTTAAGTCATTTCTTGTGCACTGTTATCATACAGGTCAGAATGTCAACAAAGTGGAGACAGCAGTTGATCTATTCCACAAACCAACAGGAATCCGCATCTTTTGTACTGAAGAAAGGACTCAAGTTCAGAACAGGAGTCGTGCTCTTCAGCTGCTCCGAGCAAAATTGTTAGCACAAACTTTTCCATTCATCATCTATCATTTTGTTTTTCATCAATAATTTTGGTTTATATATTCAATTGTTCCTTCATTCCCCCATTAAGTTTTGATGCTTCATTTTCTAATATGTAAACTATTTATGTTATTCTTTACGTGCAGTCAAACCCTTACATTGAATATTATCACAGTGTAGCTTTTTTGCCTCAATTTCCTCCTCTGGTACATTTTGATCACTCATGATCTTGTTACAGGTATGAGATAAAAGTAAGGGAACAACAGGAGAGGATAAGGAACGAACGAAAAATTCAGGTATCTTTTGGCTCAGAAGATTTTTGAGATAAATGTGAATATCCAATTTTATGGGGTTGACTGCTTCACAATTTTGATTTTTTTTTTTTTTTTCCAGCCAGTATATTAATTCCTTATTTTCTTCTGTTTGCACATAGTAACTCTTAAAGTGAAGGCTTTGATATGAATCGGCTATGTTATGTTTCCATTTTTGGAAGGCTCATCATCATCAATTCTTAGATTGCATGTTGATTACAAAGTCATGTTGTTAACAATGGAAGAAATATATGTACGGCAACAGACCATCTAGGTGAAATTTTGTATTTTCCATGTGTTTGAACATCGTGATCCTTAGTATTGGTCAGTGATACCCTATCAAGACTGTTTTATTGTTTCCTGCCTTTCACAAAATAGCCGGGTGTGAATGGAAAATACTTCGCTCTAGATAATTGCATTATTTAAAAAAAATTAAAAAAATTATTGTCCTTGGACAATATGGTTAGGTGTTTTAATGATGCATTCTTAAAATGCAGGTTGGTACAGGAGCTCGTGCTGAAAAGATACGAACATACAATTACAAGGTATGCTTGCAACATTTTCTTTGCTGTTTTTTTTTCTTAACTATATTTGGTTGTAATATAGTTATATAGAGATCTTCTTTGCAAGCTTATAATTCTTATATTGCATTTGTATAGGACAATAGAGTTACTGACCACCGGCTAAAGATGAACTTTGAACTCACATACTTTCTTGGTGGCAATATAGAGACTGCAGTTCAGGTATCGTTCTCATCATCGAGACCACTATTTTATTTTTATGCGGGGTTGAAGCTGAATGAGTTGATATCACTTCGTATAAATGCTTTGGAATAAATGATTCCCCTGCCACTGAAATTCTCGTCTCTTGTAGTCGTGTGTTACCATGGAGCAGAAGGAACTTTTGGAAGAATTAGCCGAGTCTACTGTTGGTACACCGTCTTGGTAATTTACACCCCCTTTGCTGTGAAATAACTTGGGTCCCGGAAAAGAAATTGAAGAAACCTTTCTTCATGGTGTTATCCTTCAATCATTGAATTCAAACATGTTCTCTCTACCACTGTTGTGCTATATTCATGTTGTCTTATCACCATTCTTACTATAAGATGGGCTGAAATTTTTTGAAAGCGATGCAAATTCATGTCTAGAGTTGTAGTAATAGTACGTATAAAATAACATTTGTAAAATTTGTATCATATTATTCTCTTTTTAGTGTCGTTGAGCTCTAATGATTTATGTCTCTCAAAAATTTGCCCTCTTGATAGTAATAAGAAAATCATATTTAATAATCTTCTGTGGAACACGATCATATTTAATAATCTTTTCAACGTAAATAACATGTAGATGATATGGATTTTCAATGAACAGATATAGCATGTAAATATGTCGAGTCGATCCATTTATCTTGAAAAAATGTCAACGTGGATCCAAGTGGTGTGCATATTTCCCATTCAGGTAAGTGGTATGTTCAAGGTCCATCGTGTACATTTATTACATGTATGAGAATCTTGATAAGTTTGATAAGTTCTAACAAAATAAATCTCAATTACTTGGCATATCACCTCTTAGCAGGTATGGTAATGCACCTCATTTCCACACCTGGTGGTTAGGGGTTTCGAGTTCTACTATACGTATTTTATAAACATGTGTAGAGAGTTTTTTTCCGATTGGTGGAAATAATTATTTAGGTCGTACATGTATTGTCTGATTTTTATAGGTCTTGATAGCCATGAGTATTTATTTGGACTGCACATGTATTGTCTGATTTTTGCAGGTCCCGGTCTGTTATAAGTATTACAATATAATTGTCGGGACCCGCCAGATATGACAATATATGTGCGACCCGGATAACTATCTTCACAAACCGGGGAAAAACTCTACACAAACTTGTAAAATGCGTATGGTGGGACTTGAAATTCTTACCACCACTGTGGAAGGAAGATGCACTACAATCTTTGCTAGGATGTGTGTACCTCAGCCCAGCAGCCTATTATAATAGTTATAAATGCAATTCTTAAAAAAAAAAAAATAATAATGATAAAAAAAAAAATCTCAATTACTGAATGTAAATATCAAGTCGGCAAAGAATCCTAATCCGTTCGATCCTTGTACAGAAGAACAGATGCGGGACACTTGTCAGTAGATAAACTACTCCAACAACAGTGAAACTAAACAAAGCCAAAACTCCCACATTTCACGTTTGGTCGTTTGTAACATGTATGAGTCATAGCCAAGCTCGATGATATGGCAACTCCTCTAATATCTTCCTTTTATTCTCCACCGAATCAACAACTACTCTGTTTTATTAATAACACTGGAAAATCTTCTTCTATGCTCAAAAGACTGCTACACTCTTCTTCCTCTCTCCATCACATTATATCTCACAATACCAGGCTATCATCTTTACCCAGAAAACACCCACATCCTTTTAAACGTTTTCATTCAATTTCCTCTCCTTTATCAGTGATTTTCGCTCGACCGATTCACTCTTACAGGGTCCTTGCCATGGCTGGACAAACTCCAACATCAACTTCGCATTCTCACAAGCATTCAAATCGTCTTGCAACTGAGCACAGCCCTTATCTTCTTCAACATGCCCATAACCCGGTAATTCAATTCTTTTCCTTTTTCTACTTTTTGTTGAAGTGAATGATTATCTGTTTGGTTGGGGAGATGTTTCTACATATGGGTATCAATAACAAATTGAAACTTTTCGTTGGAGCTTTATAGAATTGATTGGTTCTATTGAGTTTTAGCTTTTGGTTCATCAAGCAGCATATTAGATATGAATAGAACATGTTTGACTTTGATAGATTTTTAATCATACACATTAGATTCCTCAAGAAGTGATTTTGTGAATTAAGTTGATTTCATATTGTTATAATTTGAAGGTTGATTGGTATCCGTGGGGTGAGGAAGCTTTCGCTGAAGCTCGAAAAAGAGATGTCCCCATCTTCTTATCAAGTAGAATCTCTTCTTGCTTTTATGTATCTGTTTGTTTTCAGTTAATAATTTTCAAAGTCATGGACTAATATGAAACTAATTTTGATCATTTGGGTTATGGACTCGTTTGTTCTGTGATGCTATTCTCTTTGAAGTCGGATACAGTACCTGCCACTGGTTAGATATATTGCTTTGCTCTTTGACATTCATTTGACATCAAGTTATTCACCGAGTCGTGAATGAATGAGGACTGACTCTTTCAAATTCATTATTGACAAGGTGTCATGTAATGGAAGTGGAGTCTTTTGAAGATGAAGGGGTTGCAAAATTGTTGAACGATTTGTTTGTTAGCATTAAGGTGATTTTGATCATGGCTACTTAAATAAGTAATATTAATAGAGTTTTGTGTAATTAGTATCTTATTTTATGAATTAGAAATTCATATTAGACTTAAAATAAACACTTTTGAAGTTGTTCATTCTGTATTATATTCTAATATATCAGTGCAACAGGTGGATCGAGAGGAAAGACCGGATGTTGATAAGGTAAAGGAACTTTATGCAGACCTTTGAAGCATCATTTCCATCTTTGCCAAAAAAAAAAAAATCTTGATTATTGTGGCATTGTGCAATAATTTTGTCCTGTACTTTATAAGCAATTATGTTTATTAGTTTATATCAGACATCAGAGGAAATACAGAGAGATTTCATTTACTGTCATTCTTTGAGTAGTATGCACACTTTCATTGCTGAAGAATTTTATAACTTCATTTTCTCCACCATTTCAGGTGTACATGACGTACGTGCAGGCTTTGTATGGTGGTGGAGGTTGGCCTCTTAGTGTCTTTCTTTCACCTGATCTGAAACCATTGATGGGTGGAACATACTTTCCCCCAGATGATAAGTATGGACGGCCTGGATTTAAGACTATTCTTAGGTGAGAATAATTTGGCTCCTGAACTAGTCACCTTTTTCCTTTTGGTGATGGTGGTGGTGGGTGTTCGTTGGTCAATAAAGATACATTCAAATGGTTGTTGAGTGAATTGTAGGCATGTATTTTGATATTAACATTGTAATTGCATTTTTCCTTTATGCCTCCGTTATTCACCCTGGAGTTCCTGTATTCTTTTAGAAAGGTGAAGGATGCTTGGGATACAAAGAGGGACACTCTTATTCAGAGTGGAACCTTTGCTATTGAACAGCTGTCAGAAGCACTGTCAGCTAGTGCGGATTCAAAGAAGTTGCCAGATGGGCTTCCACAAAATGCTTTGAATCTATGTGCAGAACAGGTATGGATTCACTGTACATTGACTGTCTTCAGCATGAAATTCAATTTCGACCCCAGATTTTTTTAAAATTGTAAATTGACCCGTTTTTTATAAAAATAATTGCAAAACTGCCCCAAACATATCCATACCCCGTACCCTTGCCTTATCCCACCAGTAAAACTTCTCAGAAGTCAACAGACTCACCATTTGGTGTGTGGACGACACTTGTTAACTGGCATGTCCGTGCTTCTTAGTTTTCTACCAAAAAAGTTGTATTGTCGCAGATAGGAATTGAAGTGGTCTATAGTTCCAGAGAATTTTCTTGATAGGATATGATCCGCTGACTGAGTTGAATAGATTGCTTGCTTGAATACCATAATCACCATCAAAGTAAAGCATAGGAGCTCTGCCACAGCTACTCTCTTGCTTTCTTCTGTTATGTTTTCTTTTATTTTTGTGGTAAAAGAAAAAAAATAATGGATTATTTATGTAGGTTTGAGATGAATCTTTTTCTTGAATCCATTTTTGAGAAATGACTTGTGAAAAGAAACTTTTATGGTGTATTTAATTTCTTCAACATAGTTTATTCTTTAGTGAGAATGTTGGCTGCATTGCTTTTCTATTTTTACATTGCTGAAAGGTGTACTATGTTCTAAGTTCTTCATTCTTTTACAGCTTTCTAGAAGCTATGATTCACAGTTTGGTGGGTTTGGATCTGCGCCTAAATTTCCTAGGCCAGTTGAGATTCAACTGATGCTTTATCATTCAAAAAAGTTAGAGGAGGCTGGGAAATCTGTTGAAGCAAATGAAGGTCTAAAAAAGGTTTTCTTTACCTTGCAATGCATGGCAAAGGGGGGCATCCATGATCACATTGGAGGTGGCTTTCACAGATATAGTGTTGATGAGCGGTGGCATGGTCAGTGTTTTCAAAGAAAATAGCCGTTTCTATAATAATTTAATGTCTAGTTAATATGGATCCTAACATAACCTACCATCACTGTAAATGGCTGTTTGGGCTTCTTAGTTGATAAGGGATAGCTGCTTATGTTCTAGTTAGAAATTGGTTTTTTACTGTAATCTCTTTTCCTATTTGAATGGAATCAGTTCAGGCTTTGCTCTCTTCTTTCAGTTCCACATTTTGAGAAAATGCTGTATGATCAAGGGCAACTTGCTAATGTGTACTTGGACGCTTTTTCCATCACTAAAGAAGTTATCTATTCATATATATCTCGGGATATTCTTGATTATTTAAGAAGAGACATGATTGGACCACATGGCGAAATCTTTTCAGCAGAGGATGCTGATAGTGCTGAATCGGAAGGTGCTGCACGGAAAAAGGAAGGAGCTTTCTACATATGGGCCAGCAAAGAGGTTTTTTTTTTTTTTTTTTCAATTATCTTGTATAAAATTTTCTGCTTTTTGTTTGAAATTTAGATTTTGATACTATTAAGTGGAGATAATCTTTTCTCTCCATCAGCCCCGAGATGATCCTTGTCTTGGTTTTTTAGGATGATGAGACAAGGGTATTTAAATATATTCTGCAGGGTGTCTTTTTGCCATTACAAATTTAGGGTACTTTTTACATATATTATATATGTATTTGCTTGCATGTTTATACTTTATATTAATTTACATGTTCATAGTTTTATAGTGGCATTATCCAGTTGATTGAACATAAGATGATTGCTTTGTTTTAGAATGCATATCCAGATATGGGATATGCTTTGTTTTAGTAATTAGTATAAAAATTTTACAAATCAAATATTCTTCTTCACTGTTATTTGCTTTCCACCTTGATGCAAGTTCATATAGACTGTTGAACATCATTGCATTTGTCATTGTTGTGAATTCATAACATAAGTTGCATAAATGACTTATGACATGAACTTGATCTGTATAATTCGTCATCTGATCATACTTTTGAACCCTCATCTTTGTAATTTTCTGTATATTTGAACAGATTTAAAAACAAAAAAACTATATTTGAACAGGCAAGATGTATGATAATTATGTTGAGTATCGGTAGCTTGGATGGTCATCACTGATTTTATCAAATATGTGACATGCTCTAACATGATTCCTAGTCATGGTAGCAGTCGTGTGACATTGATAAGCTGCATAATTTTTTGATTATTCAATGTGTTCTTCTGATCGAGTAGTAAAGTGTTGTGATGTATAGTCAATATTCATGTTGGAAAAACAGTTTGACTTCTGTCAATTTGGAATCATTATCATCACAACTGCTGATTTTTTGCTATTCACATTGTAAACCAAGATGGCACTGAAA
This sequence comes from Acer campestre, assembly GCA_954870605.1. Lineage (NCBI taxonomy): Eukaryota > Viridiplantae > Streptophyta > Magnoliopsida > Sapindales > Sapindaceae > Acer > Acer campestre. The sequence goes on along the minus strand of OX940802.1, from coordinate 12,271,112 downwards.
TCTTATTTTTGAAAGAATTATGGTGTATCTAGAGTTTCTGGTACTTTTGTTTGTTCTGATTTTACTACTTGGTTTGTGTTTCTCAAGGTTGAAGACATCCTTGGAGATCATGCAATTCTTTTCAAGGAACATTATTATGTCAAGCCTACCGGGAATTGTGATCTTTCTAGGATGAGTGATCCTGACAATGAATTCAAGGGGAAAAATGTGCTTATTGAATTGAATGAATCTTCTGCCTTGGCATCAAAACTTGGCTTGCCAATTGAAAAATATCTTGATATTCTGGGTGAATGCAGACGAAAGCTTTTTGATGTAAGATCACGTCGACCAAAGCCACATTTAGATGATAAGGTATTTTACTACTGTCCACTTAAAAAGTAAGATGAGGTATTGTATGTTAAAATAGTGATTTGATTTGTCTAATAACTATCCTCATTCTGTTTAGCTTTTAGCTTTTTTCTTACTGGTTACGCACAGTTTTAACTGACCGATCTTGTCCTTGTAGGTAATTGTATCATGGAATGGACTCGTTATTTCTTCCTTTGCAAGAGCTTCAAAAATTCTCAAGGGTGAAGCTGAGAGCTCCATATTCAACTTCCCTGTTGTTGGCTGTGATGTAAGATTATTACCACTTTGTGTATCGTTGATGAGTTGAAATAAGTAAATTGGCTTCTATCTATTTTATTATGGTTTAGGCCTTTAGGGTGTTCTAATAATAGCATAATACAAAGCATGATATAGAAATTTGATTATGTTGATTGATTATCAATTCTCTCTCTGATTCAAGATAAAATACACGAAAATACAGATGCAATTCTAGTGATAACTAACCATGTGAACAGAAATTTTTTGCTCATAAAAAGGCCTGAACAAAGGCTTGTTCTAGGCTTCTAGTGGAGGTCTATGATTTAGTTCCTCCTCCATTAGCCACTACTGCATGGTAATTCTGGTGGTTATTAGGTGGTTTCCATCAGAGCATGGGTTTAGGTGGTACTAGATTAGTTAATTTCAGACTCTATAACACTTTCTATCTTGTTTGTGGATTATATGATAATAAAATATTTACACTCCTTGAATTCCAGCCCAAGGAGTACATGGAGGTTGCAGAGAAGGCAGCGTCTTTTATTAGAAGTCATCTTTACGATGAACAGACACACAGGCTGCATCATAGCTTTAGAAATGGTCCCTCTAAGGCACCTGGATTCTTGGATGATTATGCTTTCTTAATTTCTGCCTTGCTGGATGTTTATGAGTTCGGTGGGGAGATGAAATGGCTAATTTGGGCAACTGAACTGCAAAATATCCAGGCATGAACTGTTAAATTTGTTTCGCCATCTAAAATTTATTTCTGTTTTCTGCCATGTAGTTGTTATAATTAACATAATTTTTCCAGGATGAATTATTTCTTGATAGAGAGGGAGGAGGCTATTTTAACACAGTAGGGGATGACCCTTCAGTTCTCCTCCGTGTAAAAGAAGATCATGATGGAGCAGAACCATCAGGAAACTCAGTTTCCGTGATTAATCTTATCAGATTGGCCTCCATGGTCACAGGCCGTAAATCTGATAATTACAGGCAAATCGCAGAGCATGTCCTGGTATTCTGTTATGTCTTTACAAGTGATACTTGGATATCATTTTGTTTGAAAAGTGCTGACTTTGCTACGGTTTTGCAGGCAGTTTTTGAGACGAGATTAAAGGATATGGCTATGGCAGTGCCGTTGATGTGTTGTGCAGCTGAAATGCTCTCTGTCCCTTCGCGGAAGCAAGTTGTCTTGATTGGCCACAAGTCTTCCGTGGATTTGGAAAACATGCTTGCTGCTGCTCATGCATCATATGATCCCAACAAAACAGTAAGTAAAACAAGCAAATGTGAGATCATGACTGTTCCCATTTGTACTAACTGAATCTCAAATCCTGGCAGGTGATTCACATAGATCCAACAGACACAGAAGAAGTAGACTTTTGGGCAGAAAATAATAGTAATATTGCATCTATGGCAAGGAATAACTTCTCTGCAGACAAGGCGGTCGCTCTGGTCTGTCAAAACTTCACTTGCAGCCCACCTGTGACCGACCCAAAATTGCTCAAAAGCCTGCTTTCAAATAAAACTTCCTCAAGAGCATAATTCCTGGTTGGTGCGTATGTATACTTTAAAATAAATTAATTTTGTAGGAAACAGGATGTATGGAGGGATGTTATTATGTAATGAGACCATAAAGCACAGAAGCAAGGTTTTGGTAGTCTCTTCAGATGTTTGATGATAAGTGCAATACACGCTCAAGAGTTTCACCGGATGAATTACTATTCTCATTAAAATAGCATATATGTTTTGACTTGCATTTTTATTTTTTAAAATGTTACAATAATTCGGGGTTTTGTTGGGAAAATGGGAGAGATTCGAACCTATAATCTTGTGGTGTGAGTGTGATGGACTTTACCATTGGTTCAACCACATCTCGTCTATGTTTCAACTTGCATTGAATATGAAAAGTTTATGAAATCCATACCAAGTATCATTAGATAGCAAATTTCCTTGTCTTGTTGGTTTCTCGGATTATCTTCATGGCGTATTTACTAATTTAGAATGAAATGAAAGAGTCTCAATGTGGTTTGGTGCTGAAGCATACTCTCTCATGGACTCATCTTGACAATATCTCATGTTTGAATCACTGTCGCTGCATGTAGTATATCGGAATTCCTTGATTGGAAGAGGAATTAAGTTCATTTTCTTGCACAAATTTAATTCACGATTTTTGTGGAACCCATGTATATAATTTGATTCCCACAAATCAGAAATTAATTTTACTTTCCCATTAGGATTTCTAATTAGTATAGACCCATCGGTTCAGACTTCAAAAGGAAACAATGGGACTGGATACAATACAAATGTTCTCGCGGCTCAAGTAGATTTAGGAGCCAGAAAGAAAAAAACGAAGCGTTTTGAGGAGAGAGAGAGATAGGGTACCAAACGGTGCGTTTTACAATCGGAGTCCGTCTTCATCTTCGTTCTCTAATTACACCATTTTTGTTGTCAAAAACCACAACCGTAAAAAAAGTTTCAACTTGTGAGGGTCCGGGACACATTGAATTTACTGGAAAAGAGATAGGCCAACTTCATCTCAAGTTGACAGTTGAGGCTTAACTCTCAAGTCAAAATCACAGGTGAGTCAACCTTCTAAGTCTATGTTTTTCGATCATGTTTAGTTTAGTATATTGTAAAAGACTACTAGTTCCAAACTGTAGATATGTTTTGGATTCGACAACCCATTTGCCTTGCCTTTCAAATATCCTCATTAGATCATTCTCGTCAATTGAAGAGGAACAGCAGAAACGCCATTTTACAGTGTCTTACCTTACAAATTCATGTGGGTTGTCTCAAGAATCTGCTGTTTCTTGTTCCAAGCATGTGACTTTTATGTCCCCAGAAAGACCAGACTCTGTTCTCCGCCTTCTTAGAGACCACGGATTTACTAATACCCTCATCTCCAAAATTGTTAAGAAAAAGCCATCCCTGCTTTTATCCAAACCTGAGGAGACACTCCTGCCCAAGCTTGAATTTTTGTATTCTATTGGAATTTCAAGCTCCGACATTGCAGTGATACTTTCTAGCAACCCAAATTTATTGGGCCGGAGCTTACAGAACACTCTCATTCCTTGTTATGATTTCCTGAAGAGTTTAGTTTTGGTCAATGTGGATGAACATATTCCCAAAATATTGAAGAGGTTATCATGGAATTTTCTTCATGATCTGCAGAAGAATGTTGTTGCCAATGTATCAATCTTGAGAGGGTATGGAGCGCCTCCATCAGTCGTATCTCTATTGATAATGTATCATCCGAATTTACTCACCCTTATAGCAAACACATTTAGTGAACATGTCAAGGAAATTATTGAGATGGGATTTAAACCATCGGAAAAAAAGTTTGTCCATGCTCTGAAATCAGTTTCAACAATGAGTAAAAAGACTTGGGAAACTAAATTGGAGGTCTATAGGAGGTGGGGTTGGTCTGAAAATGAGATTAAGTTGGCTTTTAGAAAGTTTCCCGTATGTATGTCATTATCTGAGAAAAATATTATGAGCACAGTGGATTTTATTGTAAATAAGATGGGCTGGAAGCCCTCAGCTGTTGCGCAAGTTCCAACTGTTCTGGGTTATAGTTTGGAGAAGAGGATCATACCTCGATGTTCAGTTATTAGAGTTTTGGTTTTGAAGGGGTTGATCAATAAAGAAACTCCTTTATCTACCGTATTGGTTATCTCTGACCAGAGATTCTTAGATACTTTTGTGACCAAGTATCAGGATGATGCGCCTCAACTGTTGGATATCTTTCATGGGAAAAAGGGTCTTTTGGAACTAGGCTTTGTGTTTGAACAAAAATCCGACACAAAAAACAAGTAGTGCTTTGTGTGGATTGCTTAGTTTGCATGTCTACAGATCTACCAAGTTTGATTTAATTTTGCTTTGATGCTCACTGGATTCATTTAGTTTTGGATTATGCTGACCAACCAGAGCATTGACAAGGATGTTGGGTTTGCTAATTGGACATGAGATATTTGAAACGGTGGCCTTAGAACAACATGAGGAGTTGCAAGAAACTACCTCTGCTTCAAACTGTTTCTGGTAGCCTATTTGTTGCTTCAAGCCTTAAACATTTTGTTCGTAATTTTTCCTCATTTCATTTCTCCTTTGCAATTAGATAGGATTTCTACTTTATTTTGTTTTGGTAGACATATCTATAATCTATTATTTTTGTTTCTGCATGTATTCTCTTTTTGGATGATTTTCAGTTAAGAAAACTTGATTAAAGTGATACATGAATTGACTTGTCCTAATTATAAGGCTGAATGAAGCTTAAAAAATTGATGCTCTTTGTGGTTTGATAAAATCTGTACCCACGATCATGGTAATTATTGATAATTTTAGAATTGAATTGGACTACATTGTGGATTGGCTTTTGTTTGTGTTCATCCTGCCTATCATCTGTAGTTGCACTTTCAACTATCTTTGAACGAACTGGACTTCTCTAATGGTAGTGTTACCTTAATATTTCAAGGGGGGTGAGTGGTAACTGGTTTGTATATGGTGAAATGTAGAAGTATAATCTTAATTTCTTTGTTTAAAAGTTGTTATTGCATTGATCCTCTGTATATATATTTTTTTTCTTTATTTGGTAGAATATTTCTTTTTTTATGAATATCGCATTGGAATCTCGCCTTACCCTTTAGTTTTTTGGATAGGACATTAGCGAATTAGCAAGGCAGTTTCGAAATGCCAAAGATACATCATGTATTTTGACCAATGTGGGCATTTTATGAATCAAAAGAGTGATTTTGTGAAATAGAATGCCTTCATTAGTCTAATTTTGTTAAGCATATATTAGACTGTAGACTTGACTCAAGTGGGAATTGGGAAGATACCTATTTCTGGGAAAAGTATGTGAAGTATATAATGCTTCACCTTTCACTTAGCAGCACATTTATGGAGGTTTTGGGTATATTTCTTCATTAATCTTAGTATCATTGAATGGGAGCTATGTTGTATACTCGTATTAATTTAGCCTATTATGTACCCATTGCAGTGACATTGTAACATCAAAGCTGACGTGGTTTACTAAATCTTAGGGGTTGTTTGTTTTTTCTCATATAAGTCTTATTACCTCTTATAACTTAAATTAAGATGAATAAGTTTGTATTTTTTTTTTAATTTATATCTTATTTTAAGATTTATATGTCTGATAGAAAAAGTAAAAAAAATTGGCTTTTCACTTATCTAATAAGTCATAATTAACACATTCACCTACTTCCACAAATAACCTTGTATAATTAATCTATTACCAAAAATAACCTTCAATAAAAAAATCCCCAATCTCCTAAGACTCTAACCCTAACCCTAATCCTAACCCTAAAACTAACCTAACCCTAAATTGACCAAGGAGGAGGCAACAGCGCCGGTGCCGCCTCCTGAGATTTGAACGGGCTGGACTCCTCATTGCCTTCAACGGTTTGATGGAGCACCATCGTTTCATATCTAGAGATGGAGAGTGGCGGCGCTTCATCTGTCAAAAAGCTTCGCTTTCATTGCGCTTTCATTGTGTGAGTCTCCGGCAAGAGCAGATCGGCAGCAACGAGGAGTTAATAAAGTAAGGTTGACTTCAACGAACACAACGGTGGCAGTGACACAGCTTGAGAAACGGTGGATCACGACGAATTGGGTCTGCAAACAAATTGAGTTTCATTCACGATTAAGCGAACAAATCGACGCTTTGACTGCGGGGGTTTGGTGATTGGTGACCGGTGAATCTTTCTAGATCAGTCGTGATGGGTGACGCACGATGGCGACGGCGGCGGATGTTGGTACACGGCGGCAGTGGCGTAGGGTTGATTGTTTGGTGTGAAGGTGGTGAAGGGTTGATGTTGGTACAATCAAGATGTTTTTTTTTTTTTTTTTTTTAAAAATCACATGGAAAATACTACTCCTACGTCTTTAGCTCATGTTCGTCTCTCTTCTTCTATTTCTCTCCCTCATAGTATTAGAAGAACCCAGTCAGCAAAAATATAAAACCTTGTAGAATATGCACACATCCCAGATTCCGCTCAAATAAATGAAACTTCTGTCCCTCTGTTAAATCCCTACACCATCTTCAAAAGATCTAAATCTATAGCCAGACAAGTCACCCATCTTGTCTGACACAAATCTCCTCCAATCAAAGAATACATCCAGTCAACAGCCCTTGACAACTGCCTCATCCCAGCTTCACCTGCTGAACAATATGTTGAAGGATCTGATGAGGAGGAGGCCAACACAATATAATTGCAGATCCTTCACCATATTGTTTAGCAGGTGAAGCTGGGATAAGGCAGTTGTCAAGTGCTGTTGATTGGATGTATTCTTTGACTGGAGGAGATATATGTCGGACAAGATGGGTGACTTGTCTGGCTATAGATTTAGATCTTTTGAAGATGGTGTAGGGATTTAACAGAGGGACAGAAGTTTCATTAATTTGAGCGGAATCTGGGATGTGTGCATATTCTACAAGGTTTTGTATTTTTGCTGACTGGGTTCTTCTGATACTAGGAGGGAGAGAAATAGAAGAACAGAGACGAACAGGAGCTAAAGACGTAGGAGTAGTATTTTCCATGTGATTTAAACTCTTCTCTTTAATATATTCTCTATTAGATGAAATAAGATTTGGGCTTTTGAGAAAGTTAATTGACAGCAAAGATTTGGGCCACTAACATTGAGCCCATTAAAAATAAAAATAAAAAGTATCTTATAACTTAAAAGTCAAATGATTTGTTAAAGGATTCGGCTCCTCTACTTGGATGACCTTTTTTCTGACCTATCTTAGGATTTCGACACGTGGCAATGGAAACATTGATGGCTGAGATTTTGTTGCATTTTTTTGTCTGTGTTGGCTGAGAAAACGATGCCGTTTTCTTAACTTTTTTTTGTTCCTCTTTCTAAGACAAACTCTCTTACAAACGATTACACTTCCTTGACAAAACACATAGCTCCCATTTTTCTTCCATGTTAACCCGATTTTTCTCTTCTTTAATTACAACAACCACAACAAAAATACTCTATCTTCCACTGCAGAACAAAATACTGCAGATTTTTCTCCTCCACTATAGAATTTTTGTAGCATTGGAGCATTGAAGATCAAGGGCAAAAACTCTCTCAAAAAGGTTATCTTTTTATTGATGTTCTTTATCTACTAGAAAATTAAAATGTTGGACATTTTTCATCTCATTGCAGTTAATCAAAACAAAAGAAGTTTATAATTCATTGACATGGAAAGCATAATCTATATTTTCTTTGAAAACAGAGTTTATGGTTATGAATGCAAGATGAACAAAGGCAAAAAGACAAATTAAGTTTGGGGTTATGAATGAAAGTTATAGCTTTATATTCTTGTTTTATATAAATTGTTTGTTATTGTAGTACATCATAAGTTTTATTTTCTTTGAAACACAGATAAAAAATGAATTACGTAAAAAAATATGTACTCACAACAGATTTTATTAAAACAAATAAAAGTTATATCTTTATATTCTTGTTTTCATTCTAACGAATCCCTTTGATTTTGCATAAAAAAATTGAAGCATACTTTTTATATCTTATTTCATTTTGTCATTGTTTCAGCTATAATAACCCCTTTTGAAATGGTTGTCGATGACATTGGTTTACCATATTTGAATGAAAAGCTTAAGCCTATATATAGTTTGGAGTTTGGTGGTGAACAATCAGCCTATGATTTCTATAATGCATATGGGTGGAGTATGGGATTTAGTGTTAGAAAAGAAATATATGGTAGGAATAAGCGTACCAGTGAACTCACTTCAAGGGAATTTGTGTGTTGTTAAGAGGGTTTTCAAGTAAGAGATAAGCGAGATGGTTTTACTATAAAGCCTAGAGCAGAGACAAGGATTGGATGTGGTGCGCATTTGAGTATAAAGCTTAATAGGGAGAATTTTTTTTTTTTTTTTCATTAATCGTTTTGTAGATGAGCATAATCATCCTCTTGTAATGCCAAAGTGTGCTCATATGCTACTATCTCAACGAACATTATCTTCTTCTCAAGCAATTGAAGTAGATTTAGCTAAAGAATTCGGAATTTCACTTAAGTCTTCATACGAGTTACTTGGTAGGCAAGTGGGTGGAAGAGAGTCACTTGGGTATACAAAACGAGATCAAAAGAATTATCTTAGATCAAAAAGGCAAAAGAAATTGGCATATGGAGAAGCTGGGTGTTTGTTAAAATATTTCTCTGGCCAGACATTGAAGAATCCTTCATTTTTTTATGTTGTGCAATTAGACAATGAGGAACAGATTACAAATATATTATGGGCGGATGCTAGAATGGTAATGGATTATGGTCATTTTGGATGTTGTTAGCTTTGATAGAACTTATAAAACTAATAAAGAAAATCGACCATTTGGTGTGCTTATAGGACTTAATCATCATAGAGAAATCGTTATATTTGTGGCAGCTTTAATGTATGATGAGACTGTTGATTCGTTCATATGGTTGTTCAAAACATTTTCGCAGGCGATGTCCAAAAAGACACCAAAAACTATTCTTACAGACCAAGATGTTGTAATGGCCAAAGCAATTTCACATGTGATGCCTAATACATACCATAAGCTTTGTACTTGGCATATGATGCGAAATGCCTTGAAACATGTCAATGGTGTGTTTAGAGGTCCTGGTGGAGTGAAGAGCATATTATCAAAATTTATAGACGATATCGAGGAGGAAAACCAATTTTTGATTGCTTGGAATGAAATGCTTGAAAAGTATAATGCGCAAAATAATAATTTGTTGAAGAGCATGTTTAACATACGAGAGAAATGAGCTTTATGCATATGTTAGACATGCTTGGTCTGCTGGGATGAAGAGTACGCAACTTAGTGAAAGCTTTAATGCTAATTTGAACGATTATTTAAAATCCGACCTTAATGTGGAACAATTCTTTATGCACTTTGAGAGGGTAGTTAATGACAAACAATATAAGGAGTTGGAAGCAGAATATGATTCATGTTATAGGTTGGTTAATCTGAAAATTTCTTGTAAAATGTTGATCCAACTATCCAAGCAAGGGAAGTTTACACAAAGGCGATATTTAAAGAGTTCCAAGATCAATTCGAAGAAGCCGTTGATTTGAACTTGACTCATTGTGTGGTGGATGATGAAAGTATCCTTTATATAATTTCGGATGATTACTCAAGAGAATGACAAGTTAAAAATGAAGACAACTTGTTATCTTGTACTTGCAAAATGTTTGAGATGAAGGGTTTTTTATGTTGTCATGTTATAAAAGTTCTTAGAGATTCCATGAACATTAAAGAAATTCCCACCACTTATATTTTAAAAAGTTAGACAAATCAAGCTAGAGGTGAATGTGTGCAAGATATACACGAACGTGAGATACAAGCTAACCCCAAATTGCAACAGACGTTTCGATATAGGTCGTTGTGTTCAATATTCACCAGAATATCAAGTAAAGCTTCCGAGAATGAAAAGGCATATAATCTAGCAAATGCCCATGCGAGTAACTTAGCAAAATTAGTTAAAGATACTTTGCATTTGGAAATGGATGGTAATATTCATGAGAAAGATGTTGAATATCAAGATATTGATGTTGAAGTAGAATGCACTCAAGATTGTAATCTTGTGAAAGCAAAAGGGCTGAAGAAGAAAGAGACATCTCAAGGACGACATATATTTAAGAGTGGTTTGGAGAAGGCATTGGCAAAAAAGAAGAAGCTATCTAATATATTACCACGCTCCCAACCATCGATGGTAATATACTTTTACACATAATAAATCTATTAGTTTACATTTGAGATGTTGTGTTAGTTGTTAAGATAAATAGTTGTGCTAGTACTAAAAGGTCTAACTAGTATATGATACACAGGAATCTATCCAATTGCTTCCCATGGTTGGTAGCAATCTTCATTCACCAACGGTCTATAATTCGTTTATAGTAAGTGTTTATCAATTATTATTATTATTATTATTATTTATTAATTATGTGGAATTAACAATTTTTTGTTGACCTTACGTTAATTTAATTGGTTTGTATAGCCAAATGTACAATTGCAAGGTTACAATATGTCCAATCCCAATCTAATGTCATGGAATCCAGTTGAACATACTCAACATCAAAGTTTCAAGAATTGCTTGGACAACAAGGAACTAATCAATTTCATGATTCTCAAGCTTCTACCAGTTCTACTCTATTTTAATAGATGGAATAGATCAATTTTACATGTTTCTTGTAACCTTAATTTGCATCAAGTTTATTGTTCGCAAGTTTTTTGTTTAAACTTGATGGTAATTTAGGTTTTCATTTGTGTTTCAAGCTGTTATGATTGACAATATGATAGATATTGCCTAGGATTAAGGGATTTTTGTCATCAGTGTTTCCAATTTCAAGTTGTTAGACATGAATGTTTGATTGTCATTGCAATTTGTTCATAGGTATGATCATTCATATGCTAATAAAGGTATTGTCATTTATGCTAAAAACAACGGCTAATGAACTAAATTTTTGTTGTATTATTACTGAATTAAAGTAGATTGATACATTTGTGTATCATTGAGTCATACAAAAGACTAACAAAGTAAAGTAACAACACAAAGTCTTCTTTGCTACCTTCACAATTTGCATAACCACAACAACACAAGTCTTCTTTGCTGCACAGCCACAACAAACACAAGGCTTCTTTGCTACCTCGATTTGCACAACCACAACAACTCAAGTCTTCATTGCTGCATTCTCAATTTGCACAACCACAACACAAGTCTTCTTTGCACATCTACATACTGCCTACCTATATACAAAACCACAACCATGTTTAAAAACTTATTTCGTTAAACATGATATGTACATATATATCAATTCACAAGTCCCATGCAATTTCAACTGCCTGAGTTCTATAAAATTCCTTTGTAATTTCATTTTTGAATCCCCTACAATTTCACAGTTCCCTTACAATTTCACATACTATAATCACCTGCAATCTTAATTACAAGAATCACCTGCAATTATAGATCAATATTAATTGTATTTACTCAACATTAAAATACTGCCTACCTATCAATTCATTGTATAAGTCTCATCATCTATATTGATATATCAAGGTCAAACCAATACCAAGACTTAATTAGTTTTCAAATGAAAGCACATTCCAGAAAATAAAATATCGAAAACAGTGGACATAAAACAAACTATGACCTTGAATAATACAAACAAATGCATATTACTTTCTCAAGATTAAACATCAGTAAAGATGATTCATTTAGATCAGAAAATTAAATGCAAATCTAATTATTATGATTCAAATTGTATAATTACACAGTGGAACACATCACATTTAAGCACAGGAAATAAAAAACACACCAATTTCAGATCTATAGAAAAAACAGTATAACAAAAGAAACCCGGATTAGAAAATCGAACCAGAGAGATGAGAAGGGTCCTTAACTTTGTTGGAGAGAGGAGAAGAGGCAAAGGAAGAGTCGCATTATATCGTAGATAAAGAACATCAATAAAAATATAACCTTTGTGAGAGAGTTTTTTCCCTGATCTTCAATGCTCATTTGCTACGAAAATTTAGCAGTATTTTTGTTGTGGTTGTTGTGATTAGAGAAGAGAAAAATCTAGGTCACATGGAAAATTACGAAAATTTTGCAATATTTTGTTATGGTTGTTGTGATTAGAGAAAAGAAAAATCTTGGTCACATGGAAGAAAAAATGGGAGCTGTGTGTTTTGTCAAGGAAGGGGATCGTTTGTAAGAGAGTTTGTTTGAGAAAGAGGAACAAAAAAATAATAATAATTAAGAAAACGACATTGTTTTCTCAGCCAGCACAGACAAAAAAAAAGCAACAAAATCTCAGCCATCGATGTTTCCATTGCCACGTGTCAAAATCCTGAGATAGGTTAGGAAAAAGGTCAGTCAAGTAGAAGAGCCAAATCATTTGTTAAAATAGGGATAGAATAGTAAAATCAAAACCACTTAATATTTAAGTGGGATACTCTCAAATAAAAAACAAACAAATAAGAGTGTTTAAATATTAAGTGGTATTACCCTACTAAGTGTTTAAAAAATCGGTTTGAGGTGCTCGCCCTGAGGCGGCCTCGCCTGCGGCTGCTTCTCTCTCCAGTGAAGGGTCGATTGCATTTTTTTTTTTGTCGCTTCCTCGCCGTCGACTACTGCAGCTGCTTCTATTTCCGGTGAAGGCCAGTTCATCTACGAACTACCTCTTCATCTCTGTTCTTCCAAGTTCTTCTTCATCTCTGTTATTTCTTAAAAAAAAAAAAAAAAAAAATCTTATTTTTTAATTTTTTTTTCTTAGCTTTATCTCTGAAAACACATGTTTTTTTTCTTAGTAATATATATATATATATATTTCTTTACTAATACGAAAATGTCATGCACCCTTGCTCTGTTTGCTATGTTTTTTTTTCTTCTTAGTTATGCTCACATGAAATGCTTAATAATATAACATAATCTGATTTTACATGTAAATTTGTAATATAATAAAATTGATGTTGAACTTATGTTGAATTGTTGCTCTGTTTTGCTTTATTTTTGCTCTTCAATTCACTGAATTGTTGCTTTGTTTTGTCTTTGTTCATTTGTGACTTCACGTTTTTGTTGCTCAGTTTTTGCTCTATTAATTTGGGCTATTGTGAGTTGTGACTTCACTGATTTTGTGTTTTTTTTTTCTTACGTAATACATTCAATTTTATAGTGTGTTTTAGTTTGATGATTTTGTTATTTACTTTTAGATAATTAGATATCGAATCGAAAAGATCCTGCTTGGAAGTATGGGGTTGAGATTGAAATGGAGCAACAAAAAGGATATAAGTATATCTAATGCAAATTTTGTGATAGAGTATTGAAGGGGGGAGTATATCGGGTGAAAGAACATCTTACAGGTGTTCAGGGTAATGTTGTCTCGTGTACGAAGGCACCCCAGAAATGAGAGAAGAAATCAAAAGCTATATGCTAAAAAATGATAGTGCGAAAAAGATGTCACAATTGATGCGTGAAGAAAAGATCGACCATTGTGTCACTCTTATCAGTCTATCCAAAAAAGGTTCAAGCTCAGGTAATGTTACTGAAAGAGGAATCAGAGGACCGATGGATAGATTCGTCATGAATGTTGAAAATGAAGTGGTGGATGATTTGGGGGGAAATGATAAAGGATTGAAAGGACTTGAGAAGGAGGCACGTGAAAACACATGTATGGACATAGCTGACTTCTTCTATGAGAAAGGATTAGCCTTTAATGTTGCTAGTAGTCCATCGTTCACCAAAATGCTTTATTCGGTTGGGAGTTACAGGCGTGGTTTAAAACCACCTACAGCATATGAGTTGAGCACCTCACTATTGATCAAAAGAGAAGGCAATACTCAAGCAATTGTTGACGAAGTAAAGAAAACATGGAGTCAAACAGGGGTGTCAATTATGTCGGATGGGTGGAAGGATATCAGAGGAAGACAATTGATAAACTTCCTTGTAAACAATCTGCATGGCATGGTGTTTTTGAAGTCAATTGATGCTAGTGATGCAGTTAAAGTTGCTACACTACTATTTAACCTGCTGGATTTGGTGGTTGAAGAAGTTGGTGAAGATTTTGTGGTTCAAGTGGTAATAGATAATGCATCGAACTACAAGAAGGCGGGTGAAATGTTGATGAAGAAAAGAACATGGTTATGGTGGATGCCGTGTGCTGCTCATTGTATTGATCTAATGCTTGAGAAAATTGGATCTTTACCTCAGCACCAAATTGCATTGAAGAAAGCGAAGAAGGTATAAATCAATGATTTAAAATCATTATAAAAATGCTTTATATTTAGTATAAATCATTTCATATATGTTAAATTTTTCTTCTTGTGTTGTAATAGGTGAGTAACTTCATCTACAACCATGGGTGGGTGTTGGCTTTGATGAGGAATCACACTAAAAAAGAATTGATTCGTCTTGCTTCTACACAATTTGCCACTGCATTTTTGACATTAGACAGAATGTTAAGTCTTAGGCAACCTTTGGAGCATATGTTTACTTCAAAGGAATGGGATGGATGTAGTTGGGCAAAAAAGGTAGAGGGAAAGGAAATTAAGAAGATCATCTTCAACAACAATTTTTGGGGTAGCATGTCTTATGCGTTAAAGACCACTAGACCTCTTGTTAGTGTGTTGAGGATGACAGATTCTGAACAAATCCCCATAATGGGATTTATTTATGGTGTCATGGATAAGGCGAAGGAGGAGATATCCGCAAATTTGGGAAATGAGGAAGGAGCTTATAAGGAGATATGAAAAATTATTAATGAAAAGTGGGAGTTTCAATTGCACCGCCATTTGCATGCAGCAGCGTATTATCTGAATCCCCGATTCCAATATTCGGATGGTTTATTCACTCATATAGAGGTAAAGGTTGGGTTGATGGTGTGTATGAAAAAACTTATTCATGATGAGGAGGAGAGAGTACGGGCTAATTTACAACTTAATCTCTTTAAAAATAAGCAAGGATTTTTTAGCTACGGACCAAAAAATCTCATCGAAAATCTTAGCCCCGGTATGTAAAGTTATTGTTTACGTGTATCAATTTCTTTAAGAAATTTATAGTATTGTCTTATAAGGAAATGAATGGTGTTTATTATTCTCATTGTAACCGATTGGTGGAGTGCATATGGAGACGAGGCTACGGAACTTAGAAGTTTTACGGTGAAGATTTTAAGTCTCACTTGCTCATCATCGGCTTGTGATAGGAATTGGGGTACATTTAATTTGGTATGGGCTTACTTAGAATTCTAAATACTAGATTTAAATAAATTTAGTATTCCCTAATTAAAATTTCCTTCAAAAATTTTTGTAGATTCATATGAAGAAGAGGAATCGATTAAGCACAAAGAAATTGAATGCCTTGGTGTACATAATATACAAGAAAAAGTTGCAGAACAAATTCTTAAAGAAAAAGGCACTAAAGGATGATGATGAACCATTGGTTACTGAATATGTGCCTTTAGATGAAGAGTGGATGGTTGGAGAATATGTAGTTGAGGGAACGTCCACAGATGTGGACATGAGTCAACCGAGTGGAAGTCATCAAGTAGGAGAAAAAATAAAGAAAAATACAAGTAAGTAATTCTCCAATTAAATTTAATAGGTTTTAGTTTGATAGAATGATATATTTAATTATAAATTTATAATATTACTTTACATTTTTTGGTAGACTAAGGAAAGGCTTTGCAACGGGTGGATGAAAAAGGAGGGTGGGAGGACATTTCAAACCAATACAACTCTCCAGGAACTTCGGATGATGATGATGAAGGAGATTACCCTTTTGATCCACGCTTCAAGCCAATGGCACAAATGATAGCTTATGGGATGGATTAGATTAGTGGTCATTTATCGTTAGGATGGCATTTTTTTTTTTTTTTTGTAATGTTTAATTTGTTTGAGATATTTTATGTTTGTATTGTTGGATACTTGGATATGACTTATTTCTTGAATTTTATGGAATATTCTGTACTTGACTAATTTGTTTATAATTATTTTAATTTTTTATTTATTTATCATTTTCGGCTGAGGCGCCCGCCTCGATGGCCTCAAGGCAACCGCCTCGCCTTGCAGAGGCCTTCCTGCCCCGTACCACTTTCCGCGTTTTAAAACTTTGACCCTACTTACTTAAAATAAGGTATTTTAATACTTAAGACAAAAAACAAACACCTCCTTAGTCTCTTAGCTGTGGCGTTAACAAATACAACATCTAGTGAAGCTCCACATTGATATATAATTTTTTCATTTTTTCGGGAAAACGAGTATCAGAAAAAACCTTTGGGGGGTATGGGGTATTGGATTTGGATTTTAATGGACAATTTTTAGGTGTAAGGATTTTATGGATTTTAAAGACTATTAGGATTATATGAAGTAGACTTTTAGGATTCTAAAAAAGTCTTTGGACTTTATTCATAAACTATTAGGATTATCTAGACTTTATTCCAAGACTTTTTTGACTTTTTTGACTTTTTTAAATATGGGCCCTATAAATTTACTAGCTAAAATACATGCTTGAGTTGAGAAGCTCAGACCAGCTAGCTGGCCTAAACTGAAAAACCTAAACAAAATTACACTCAAACCTATTTTAGTTGGTAGTAGCAGCCTTCGCTTATAATATCACTCTCCAATCTCTCCCTCAACTCTCAATCAATCTATTAGACCAAACCTTCTTTATCACCAAGCTTTTATTTATTTATTTATTTATCTATTAAACAAGAAACAATGATAAAGTAATAACATATTTTCCAGAAAACAATTGAAAACACAAAATGACAATCTCTCAATTACCCATATCTGATATCTATCTCCCACGTGACGCCAAAGCTAAGTCATTGACTTGTCCCCAAAAAGACCCATTAAGAGAAAACCCACCTCGTCCCTAAAACCAGATCTATCGACCATCACCTTTTTTTTTTTTTACAAAAATCAATCAACCATCAGAAACCCAGATTAATCAACCTTCACAAACCCATCTTCATCAATCTTCAGTCTTCATAAACTCAGATCCCTCCAACATCCATCATATATCATCCAACAAAATCCACAAAGTCTGGGAAGAGAAGCTGATGTTGAGAGAAGCTTTGGAAAGATTTAGGAAGACGACGAAGATTTGAGAAGCTAATGATGAGGGTGGAGACGGCAAAGATTTGGGAAGATGAAGCTGATGTTGAGAGAGAGTGAAAAAAAGTCTATAAAGTATTGTGGGAGAGGGCAAGACAATTTAGGGTTCAACTTATTCATACATATCACTGAAAAGTCTGCAAAATCTATTTTGTCATGAAATCCTGAAAATCTTGATCTCAATCCAATACTACCAAACAATTTGATGCCTCTAAAAAGTTTGGATCCAATACCACAAGACAATATGAACTTTTTAAAAAAATCTTTAAACTCTTGATCAAATACCATCAGATTTGTCTAACTTATTAAAAAGTCTCAATCCAAAATAAAGACTTTTCCTTCCCAAAATTGTCTAATAAAATATTAAATCAATATAGCCCCCTTAATATTTATTTATTTTAAATTTATTACTGTATATTTTCTTGTTAATAATCAAAATAAATAGTGGGGCGATTGTCAATTTAGTTCCTATGTTTTTTATTTTTTATTTTTTTTTTATTTAAGAGAGTTTTGTTTTTTGTTTAATTATGCTTTTTTTTTTTTTTTTTTTTTTTTTTTTTTTTTTTTGTGTGTGTGTGTGTCCGTGGTCTCTAAAGTTCAGTAAATACATCAATTAGGTCCTTTGGCCTCCATAGCCTCCTCTAATCATCTGCGGCTTCCTCACATCCTCCTTCCTCTAGATCTCGTCAGAGGAAGCCGTCTTCCTCTTATTTGGAGGAAGCTTCCTTCATGGAGGCTACTTTGTTTTTTTTATTTTTTTTATTATTACTATTTTTTAATTATAGGAAAGTCGGTTTCTATTTTTAATCTTGTTAGATTGGCCTCCATGGTCACAGAGCAGTAAATCTAATCATTACTAGCTGATTACAGAGCATGTCCAGGTATGCTTGGATATTGTAATGACCAGCTACTTATAATAATATTCTAATAAGTTTGCTTTTTTTGCAGGTTTCTAGGAATAACAATGAAGAATACATTGGGGACGGTGGAAAGAAGAAAGAGGCTGGAAATATGAAACAGATCGTGAGGAAGAGAGGGAGAATGAAATTAAGAGAGAACAAAAAATAGAAATTAGTTGAGAAATGTAATGTAAAAATTCCCATTGAATTCGTTGCATAGTTGAATAACAAAAAGGAAAAGACAAAATAGAAATGGGAAAGTTTCCCTATAGCGACCCTCACTAACTTACGCTAGACCCTTATGCAACCAAACAACGCTGTTTTAATTGAAATCAAGAAACACTACAATTAAACTAAACACATGTCGTTTTGAGATAAACAAGACCTTTATATAAACTTCGCTATTTTCAGACTAGAACCCTATCAACTATTCACTTCGAACAACTCATTTTCTCTCTTCAAACCTCTCTCAAATGAGCGAATCTAACACTTCTTCTCCTTTCCAAAAAAAAAAAAAAAAAGAAAAAGAAAAAAAAAATCCTTGTCCTCAAGGATTGAATCCAGAAAGTGTCGAGAGTAGCATCTTCCTAAGTCTTGTCATCAGGACCGGTGTTGAATCACTGGATCAGAAGCTGAACAACTGTGTAATTTTGGCGTTTGACTAGTTTCCTTGCAAAGATGGCTATAGGAAAGACCAAGAATTGACCATTAGGTCATGTTTGAGGTATAACTTAGCAAGGAACAACATCTTCACCAATCTTTTTCTTCAATAGAGAGACATGGAAAAACGGGTGCACCTAAGAGCTTGCAGGTAACTGTAATCGGTAAGCCATTTTTCCAATCCACGATATAACTTGATAAGGCCCAAAAAATCTTGGAGCTAGTTTTAAATTTCTAATTGAAACCTTAAGTAAACCCAATCACACACACTAAACTCTCTTTTGATATCTTTTTGTCAGCATATAATTTCATTCTAGCTTGTGCTTGTGTCAATGCTTCCTTTAGAACATATTGGAGTCTAGTTCTGTCTCTAATAAAAACCCTGACCTTATCTGTACTTGAACTGAGAGTTGTTAAAGTGAAAATTGGTGGTCGTTCTGGTCTGTCAAAGCTTCTCTGCAGATAGGGCAATCGTTCTAGTTTGTCAAAACTTCACTTGCAGCCCTAAATTACTCGAAAGCCTGCTTTCAAATAAAACTTCCTCAAGAGCATAGATCCTGGTTGGCGCGTATGTATTTATTAAATAAGTTTATTTTGTAGGAAACAAGGCGGTATATAGATTTATGGCAGGATGTTATTATGTAATTTTTTTAAATTTTTTTTTTTTTTTTTTTTTTGCATTAAGGATGTGCTAGTTTCTTCAGATCTTTGATGATAAGTGCAATACTCAGTCAAGAGTTTTTATTGAAGCCTAGAGTTTCACTAGATGAAATACTATTCTCATTAATAGCACATATGTTTTGACTTGCATTGAATAAGGTTGAATCGAAGTTCTTTTTCTCTGAAGTAGCAAAAATAAGCATGAATGATACCATTTTGCACATAAAATTTTCAAGGTTACGGGCTTCCTTTACTGGAGGTAAAATAGTCAATTTTAACTTTCAATTATGTTTGACCGATAAAATTCTGGTCAAATGGACCGAATGATGAATTTATGATAATATAGGGATATGGGAAAAAAATAAAAATGTTGGGACTAAAACAAAATTATGTGCAAAATTTGAAGAAATAAAATAAAATAAGGGACACATATGTCCAAATACCTCTAGCTTCTCAAGCTATGGGTTACATATTCAGAGAATTCCTTGGTGATCCCGATCACTTCTACAAACAAACCAGACAAGAATTCTTTGAAGGACGTTGTTGCTCTCTCCGAAAGAAAGACATCATGTTTCACTACAAAAAGATGTCCAGCAGGTTCCACATCCTTGGTGGAATCAATGACCAAAGTCTTAAGCAGGTCTACATGAATTCTCTTCCAGAAGAACTTCATGATGAGTTACAGAGAAAGATTGATGCTTATGGCAGAACCCTCCATGATACAACTCTTGGTGAAATTCACATGTACTCTTTGAGTGCATTAGAAAAACTCTGTGTTACACAGAAGATTTTCTCCAAGATGTTACGAGAAGGAAAAAAATATGAAACCAGTTGTAAGCAACCTTCTCTGCAGATCAAGTGTAAATCCAAAGACACATGTACCTGCAAGACAAAGAAGAAAAACCACTTTCAACAATCCAAATCCAAGCACAAGAACAACAAGAACAAGAAGTTCAAATACTTCAAGAAGAAGTCCAAGCATGTATGGAACAAGTCCCAGAAATATTTTATCTGTGGACAAAAGGGTCATTATGCAAAGAAATGCCCCAACAAGAAGGCAAAGTCAGCAAAACTAGTTCATCAGATTGAACAACTGGCAGATGACATTCCAACTGATGCTGATGTGGAATCCATCTATTCTGAACAAAAAGTTGTTCATCAGAACACAAGTTTTGTGCTTCAAGACACAGATGTTACAACAACAGATTCAGAATCCTCTGCCTCCTCCTCAGAAACTGATTCAATCTATGAATCCTACCAGGCTTCTCAGATCATTTCCCAGTCAGGACCTCAAGCTCCTATTCAAATCCTTCCTAACAAATATTCCAAGCCAATTGATGCCATTGCCTACTTCGACACAGGATCTCATAACACCATGATGAATCATAAGATCCTCCCTCATGCTGTATGGAAACTCTCCATCCATTATTTCAAGGCAGCTGATGGAAAAATATTCACTAACAACCTGATTACCAGACATAAAATTGGTATTGAGATTTTCCCGTCTTATACCATTTGGGTCCATGTTATTGGAACACCTTTGCCTGACAAAGATATCCTCATTGGATGAGATGTCTATTGCCAATGCAAATCCCTCCGTCTTCTACCCAAAGGAATCAGATAAAAAAAAGAGTTCAAATCATTTTCAGATATTCCCAAAATCTTCCCTCTGTCTAAAATACAACCCTCATTTGAACACATCCAACGAAAACTGCTTTAGTTTTGCTCCAATAGTCATGCTGAATTCCATCACCCCAATCCTTTGTGGAAAAATCCAGACTTCTTCATCAAACTACCCTTCAAGCTCAATGAAGATGTTAACCCTACAAAAGCCACCCACTCTGGCATGTCACCATCATACCTCAGATTAGCAAATGAAGAATGTGATATCTTGCTTCAGCAAGGTCTTCTTGAACACACTTCTTCACCATGGGCGTGTCAAGCATTTTACGTTGAAAAACGTTCAGAACAGCTCAGAGGCAAGAAAAGATTAGTCATTGACTACAAGCCTCTCAACCACTTTCTTCAGAGTGATAAGTTCCCTGTTCCCAGAACCAACATGTTGTTTTCACAACTCCCAGGTGCCAACATTTTCTCCAAATTCGATCGCAAAGGTGCATTTTGGCAAATTGGTATCCATCCTAGTGATAGATACAAGACAACTTTCTGTCTTCCTAATGCCCAGTATCAATAGACTGTTCTCCCATTTGGTCTCAAAACAGCCCCTTCCTTATTCCAAAAGGCCATCACCAGAATCTTTCATCCTATTCTCCATTCAGCCTTACTCTACATTGATGATATTCTCCTGTTCTCTGCAGATGAAAATTCACATACACAACTCCTTCATCATTTCCATGATTTACTCAAACCAGTATGGTATTATGCTTTCAGAAAAGAAAAGCATGATTGGCCTCAAAGAAATAGAATTTCTTGGTATGTTTATTTCAAATGGTCAATACCGTCCTGGTCCTTATCTGGCCTCACAACTCCTAGATTTTCCTGATTCAAATCTCACACACAAACAGATTCAACAGTTCCTTGGAATTGTTAATTACATTAGAGTTTTCATCCCTCGAATCAGTCATTACACTTCAGTTCTTTCTGTTCATTTAAAGAAGAAACCTCCTCCCTGGAGTGCTCAACACATAGATGCAATAATCCAACTAGAGAAAATTGCATAGTCTCCATCGGCTCTCACTATTCCATCCTCCGGTCAAATCATCCTTCGGTCAAATCATCCTCCAGACTGATGCCAGTGACACCTACTGGGGTGCCATCCTCATCGAAGAAAAAGATGGTCAAAGAAGATATTGTGGACACGCTAGCGGACAATTCAAACCTGCCCAACAACATTATCACACTATCTACAAAGAGATTCTCGTAGTGAAAAATGGAATCCAAAAGTTTGACTTCCACCTCAGGACAAGAAACTTTATTGTGGAAATGGACAACTCATCTTTTCCCAACATCCTCGAGTTCCGCAATAAGATTCTTCCTAATCCTCAACTGTTGAGACTCAAAGACTGGTTCTCCAGATATGATTTCACTGTTAAACATGTGAAAGGCCAACACAATATAATTGTAAACATGCTTTCCAGGCCTCAACATGTCCATCTCATCACCTCAACCAGAAGAATCCCATTAGTCATCATGGCTACCTCAACCTCCTCTTCATCAGATCCTTTACCAGATCTCCTAGCTCTTACCAACCTAACCTATCCACCAGAGCTACTAAAAACACTTCCCCCAAATCAGCAACTTACCCTTGATCAAATCCAACATTTTGCAAAGTCCCATCTCAGTGTCTATTTGACAGAACTCCAGAAAGGATGTCAGCACACTCTCATCAACCCAACAAAACCTTTTCTTGACCCCTTCCTAATGTCTCCCTTTGATTATTTCACTCCTCGAGTTTTATGGTTTTTATGGTGTCTATCTATCCTCCATCACCATGCCATTGTATTTCCTCTTCAGGACTTATATGGTCATCTCCATGATCCAGCTCAACAACACTCCCTCCTATAGACATTCCTCCAATGGTTTGATTCCCTGTCCTATTAGAGAACTCAACTCACAAAACTCATGGGACAATACAACATTTGGAAACTTGACCTTGATTCAGCCTCTTCTGTATCCTGCATTTGGATATTTCACAGGCCCTACCGTTACAATCCTCACAAAAAGCTTCTTTGGACACACAACATCAATTATGAATGGCACACCACTTTTGACTATTCACAGCTGTGTCCTACTAAGCTTCAAACACCTCTGTTGAACTTTCTTTGTGACACTAATGATGCCTATATAGATGAATGTCTGATCCTCCTAGATGTGCCCAGAGATTCCTCCAAAAGCTGGCCTCCAAGCTGGAATCCAATACCAGAAGATTTATCAGATCCAGTACTAGAAGATTTTTTACAAGACTCACAAGACCCTAGACTCTCAGACTACTTTTTGGTCTTGTTGGATATGTGGTGCTACAAATTCAGATAATGAAGATCATATCAATTGCAACCTGTCAACAACCCCGTGATCTTATCCAAAGTTTAAGTTCATCCCCAGTCCGTACTTTGAATTTTCAACACTCAATCAAGCTCGTGCAGACAATATCAGTTCGTGAACTGACACACAGATCAATCAGTGAATCAGCAAAACAGAGCACATGGTTACTATTAATATTTTGTTTTATTAGGCTTTGTCTGTTTGATTTTGAGTTTGTCAAAGTTGTGTTACTATTTAGTATTTTGTTTTATTTGGTTTGTTTTCAAACTTTTCAGTTTGCTTTTCACGAGAAAGCAAAATGAATTTGTATTATTATGTTTTAGCTTTGTCAGATAGTTATCTATCTACACTGATGTAATCAATCACGTACATGTTCACGTGAATTGAATGCTTTGTAAGCTTTGCATGTTTATCAGTCCTCCTCCTATATAATGAGGAGCCCCTCTTTGTAAAAGGCAGACAACCTTGAATATATAAAAACTTGTGTGTTATCTTAAAAAATGGCTTTCTAAATTCTCTCATCTTCTCCTTCAATATTTATCTAGGTGATGAATATCAGTATGTAATTATCTAAGTATGCTCTGTGCTTGCCTCTAGGTTGAGGATCCTGCACATCAGAAAATGGATATTGGTCATTTGGCTTAAAGGTCCTTGTATCGTCTGTGGACAGTCAGTCAGTGAGTACCCTGTTTAGGCCATGGGAGTGCCGCTGTGTGGGGAAAACTCTAAGACTGTAAGTTAGACGGTGCAGGGTACCGACCACCCCCGCAAATGGTATTAGAGCCTCCTACCTGGTGTCCAGGAAAGAGTTAGACTGTTATTTCATTTAATAGAGAACATACTGAAGAGAAGAGTTTAAGTCATATGGAAAACACTACTCTTTTAGCTCCTGTTCGTCTCTCCTCCTCTATTTCACACCCACCTACTATCAGAAGAACCCAGTCATCAAAAATACAAAACCTTGTAGAATATGCACACATCCTAGATTCTGCTCAAATTAACGAAACCTCTGTCCCACTGTTAAACCCATATAACATCTTCAAAAGATCTAAGTTTTTAGCCAGACAAGTTACCCACCTTGTCCGACATAGATCTCCTCCAGTTAAAGAATACATCCAGTCAACAGCTCTTGACAACTACCTCATCCCAGCTTCCCCAGCTGAGCAGTATGTTGATCTAGAAATTAGCCAACATTTGATTGACCAATGGATCAAAGAAGGTTACTCACACCTTCACTTTGGTGCAGTCAGAATTATCCTTACCTTGCATGGAAGGAAAGGAATACCAGTTACTGTAAGAGTTGCTCTGCTTAACACTGTTTATAAGCAATATGAGCAAGCAGTTATTGGTACCTGTCTCACAACGCTTCATGCTGGTAGTATATCACTCACATACTACCCCAACTTCAATATCCCTCTAAGGGATGCCAACCTCCATAACTGTCTCAAAATACAGCTCCAGATTTTGGGTGCGGACATGCAACCCAACTCATACATGGCTACTCTCCACCACCAGATAGCTTATCACCTCTAAGATCATGCCCTGGATCTTCCTATCCCAGGCCATTCTGGTGATACCATCTTCATCAAAGCAGAACGTGAAGATGAAGTCCCTACCATCATCCAAATCCCAAAACAGTTACCAAAGGACAAGCTCACGGAGATCATGCCACTTAAATGGATCACAAACTATGAGAAGGCTTTCCAGAACAATACTCCAGTAGTTGCCATCTTTGACCCCCTTAGCGGATATCGGGGAAGGAACCAACTAATGGTATCAGAGCCAGTTTGACAAGATGGCTATAACAGTTCGGAAACATGAGTAGAGGTTCTCGCCTTGTGAGGCATGGCGAAGCTCAGACTCTTACCCTACCATGTCCTGCCAGGCTAGCCACTTGGTGTAGGTTAGACACTCGAGAGGGTGTTCTATAAAACTGCCTCTGAGGTATCACTAGTTGCCATCTTTGACCCGCTTAGCGGATATCGGGGAACCAACTAATCATTAGCTACACCGTCTAACTTACAGTTTTAGAGTTTTTCCCACACAGCGGCACTCCCATGGCCTAAACAGGGTACTCACTGACTGACTGTCCACAGACGATATAAGGACCTTTAAGCCAAAGGACCAATATCCATTTTCTGATGTGCAAGATCCTTAACCTAGAGGCAAGCACAGAGCATACTTAGATAATTACAGACTGATATTCATCACCTAGATAAATATTGAAGGAGAAGATGAGAGAGTTTAGAAAGCCATTTTTAAGATAACACACAAGTTTTTTATATATTCAAGGTTGTCTGAATTTTACAAGGAAGGGATCCTCATTATATAGGAGGAGGACTGATAAACATGCAAAGCTTACAAAGCATTCAATTCACGTGAACATGTACGTGATTGATTACATCAGTGTAGATAGATAACTATCTGACAAAGCTAAAACATAATAATACAAATTCATTTAGCTTTCTCGTGAAAAGCAAATTGAAATTTTGAAAACAAACCAAATAAAACAAAATACTAAATAGTAACACAACTTTGACAAACTCAAAATCAAACAGACAAAGCCTAATAAAACAAAATATTAATAGTAACCATGTGCTCTGTTTTGCTGATTCATTGATTGATCTGTGTGTCAATTCACGAACTGATATTGTCTGCACGAGCTTGATTGAGTGTTGAAAATTCAAAGTACGGACTGGGGATGAACTTAAGCTTTGGATAAGATCACGGGGTTGTTGACATGTTGCAATTGATATGATCTTCATCATCTGAATCTGTAGCACCACATATCCAATAGGGCCAAAAAGTAGTCTGAGAGTCTAGGGCCATAGGGTCTTGTGAGTCCTGTAAAAAATCTTCTGGTACTGGATCTGGATCTGGATCTGGTAAATCTTCTGGTATTAGATTCCAGCTTGAAGGCCAGCTTTTGGAGGAATCTCTGGGCACATCTGGGAGGATCAGAAATTCATCTGTATAGGCACCATTAGTGTCACAAAGAAAGTTCAACAGAGGTGTTTGAAGCTTAGTAGGGTACAGCTGTGAATAGTCAAAAGTGGTGTGCCATTCATAATTGATGTTGTGTGTCCAAAGAAGCTTTTTGTGAGGATTGTAACGGTAGGGCCTGTGAAATATCCAAATGCAGGATACAGAAGAGGCTGAATCAAGGTCAAGTTTCCAAATGTTGTATTGTCCCATGAGTTTTGTGAGTTGAGTTCTCCAATAGGACAGGGAATCAAACCATTGGAGGAATGTCTATAGGAGGGAGTGTTGTTGAGCTGGATCATGGAGATGACCATATAAGTCCTGAAGAGGAAATACAATGGCATGGTGATGGAGGATAGATAGACACCATAAAAACCATAAAACTCGAGGAGTGAAATAATCAAAGGGAGGCATCAGGAAGGGGTCAAGAAAAGGTTTTGTTGGGTTAATGAGAGTGTGCTGACATCCTTTCTGGAGTTCTGTCAAATAAACACTGAGATGGGACTTTGCAAAATGTTGGATTTGATCAAGGGTAGGTTGCTGATTTAGGGGAAGTGTTTTTAGTAGCTCTGATGGATAGGTTAGGTTGGTAAGAGCTGAGAGATCTGGTGAGGGATCTGATGAGGAGGAAGCTGAGGTAGCCATGAGGACTAATAGGATTCTTCTGGTTGAGGTGATGAGATGGATTGGCTGAGGCCTGGAAAGCATATCTGCTATTATATTGTGTTGGCTTTTCACACGTTTAACAGTGAAATCATATCTGGAGAACCAGTCTTTGAGTCTCAACAGTTGAGGATTATGAGGAATCTTATTGCGGAACTCGAGGATGTTGGGAAAAGATGAGTTGTCCATTTTCACAATAAAGTTTCTTGTCCTGAGGTGGAAGTCAAACTTTTGGATTTCATTTTTCACTGCGAGAATCTCTTTGTAGATAGTGTGATAATGCTGTTGGGCAGGTTTGAATTGTCCGCTAACGTGTCCACAATATCTTCTTTGACCATCTTTTTCTTCGATGAGGATGGCACCCCAGTAAGTGTCACTGGCATCAGTCTGGAGGATGATTTGACCGGAGGATGGAATAGTGAGAGCCGGTGGAGACTGTGCAATTTTCTTCATTTGGATTATGGCATCAGTGTGTGAAGCATTCCAGGGAGGAGGTTTCTTCTTTAGATGAACAGAAAGAACTGAAGTGTAATGACTGACTCGAGGGATGAAATCTCTGATGTAATTAACAATTCCAAGGAACTGTTGAATCTGTTTGTGTGTGAGATTTGAATCAGGAAAATCTAGGAGTTGTGAGGCCAGATGAGGACCAGGACGGTATTAACCGTTTGAAATAAACATACCAAGAAATTCTATTTCTTTGAGGCCAATCATGCTTTTCTTTTCTGAAAGCATAATACCATACTGGTTGAGTAAATCATGGAAATGATGGAGGAGTTGTGTATGTGAATTCTCATCTGCAGAGAACAGGAGAATATCATCAATGTAAAGTAAGGCTGAATGGAGAATAGGATGAAAGATTCTGGTGATGGCCTTTTGGAATAAAAAAGGGGCTGTTTTGAGACCAAATGGGAGAACAGTTCATTGATACTGGGCATTAGAAAGACAGAAGGCTGTCTTGTATCTATCACTAGGATGGATACCAATTTGCCAAAATACACCTTTGAGATCGAATTTAGAGAAAATGTTGGCACTTAGGAGTTATAAAAACAACATGTTGGTTCTGGGAACAGGGAACTTATCACTCTGAAGAAAGTGGTTGAGAGGCTTGTAGTCAATGACTAATCTTTTCTTTCCTATGAGCTGTTCTGAACGTTTTTCAATGTAAAATGCTTGACATGCCCATGGTGAAGAGGTATGTTCAATAAGTCCTTTCTGAAGCAAGATATCACATTCTTCATTCGCTAATCTAAGGTCTGATGGTGACATGCCAGAATGGGTGGCTTTAGTAGGATTAACATCTTCATTGAGTTTGAAGGGTAGCTTGATGAAGAAGTCTGGATTTTTCCATAAAGGATTGGGGTGATGGAATTCAGCATTACTATTGGAGCAAAACTGAAGCAGTTTTCGTTGGATGTGTTCAAATGAGGGTTGGATTTCAGACAGAGGGAAGATTTTAGGAATATCTGAAAATGATTTGAACTCTTTTTTGCATCTGATTCCTTTGGGTAGAAGACGGAGGGATTTGCATTGGCAATAGACATCCCATCCAATGAGGATATCTTTGTCAGGCAAAGGTGTTCCAATAACATGGACCCAAATGGTATAAGACGGGAAAATCTCAATACCAATTTTGTGTCTGGTAATCAGGTTGGTAGTGAATATTTTTCCATCAGCTGCCTTGAAATAGTGGATGGAGGGTTTCCATGCAGCAGGAGGGAAGATCTTAGGATTCATCATGGTGTATGAGATCCTGTGTCGAAGTAGGCAATGACATCAATTGGCTTGGAATATTTTTCAGGAAGGATTTGAATAGGAGCTTGAGGTCCTGACTGGGAAATGATCTGAGAAGCCTGGTAGGATTCATAGATTGAATCAGTTTCTGAGGAGGAGGCAGAGGATTCTGAATCTGTTGTTGTAACATCTCTGTCTTGAAGCACAAAACTTGTGTTCTGATGAACAACTTCTTGTTCAGAATAGATGGATTCCACATCAGCATCAGTTGGAATGTCATCTGCCAGTTGTTCAATCTGATGAACTAATTTTGCTGACTTTGCCTTCTTGTTGGGGCATTTCTTTGCATAATGACCCTTTTGTCCACAGATAAAACATTTCTGGGACTTGTTCCATACACGCTTGGACTTCTTCTTAAAGTATTTGAACTTCTTGTTCTTGTTGTTCTTGTGCTTGGATTTGGATTGTTGAAAATGGTTTTTCTTCTTTGTCTTGTAGGTACATGTGTCTTTGGATTTGCACTTGATCTGCAGAAAAGGTTGCTTACAACTGGTTTCATATCTTTTTCCTTCTCGTAACATCTTGGAGAAAACCTTCTATGTAACACAAAGTTTTTCTAATGCACTCAAAGAGTACATGTGAATTTCACCAAGAGTTGTATCATTGAGGGTTCTGCCAGAAGCATCAATCTTTCTCTGTAACTCATCATGAAGTTCTTCTGGAAGAGAATTCATGTAGACCTGCTTAAGACTTTGGTCATTGATTCCACCAAGGATGTGGAACCTGCTGGACATCTTTTTGTAGTGAAACATGATGTCTTTCTTTCGGAGAGAGCAACAATGTCCTTCAAAGAATTCTTGTCTGGTTTGTTTGTAGAAGTGATCGGGATCACCAAGGAATTATCTGAATATGTAACCCATAGCCTGAGAAGCTAGAGGTACTCGGACAAACTGGAGTTGTCTGTATTCTCCGAGGGCTTGATACCGATCTCTGAGAGAGCCTGTGAAGCGAGAAACAAATTCTCTGAGAATAACTTCGAGGTTGTGTTCTGATTTTGCCATTTGTAAGTCGTGCCATGCACTCATTTCAGAAATCTTCTTTCTCCAGGAGTCTGGAGAGGAGTCATCAAGGTTGAACCAAGGACCATTGGTAGGCTTGGTATTATGAGGCTGACTAGGGACATTTTCTTGTGGTTCTTCCACATATGGGCCAGTGGAGGCATCATCAGGAGTGTCATAAGTATGAACAGATGGCTGAGATGGCTGGGGATCTGTCCTTGAAGCCATGAAGATTTGGGTAAGATCTGTTTGGTCACGATCTGGAGTGGAAATGTCTGGAATAGTGTTCCAAGAGGACCTGGATGAAGTGGTGGAGGTAGAGTCTGATTCTGGGTCTGAAGATGTGGGGGAATGGTGGGAAGTATACAAGGCAGGCCTATAGTTGTCTGAGGCTGGTTGTTTGTCTTTTCTGGTATGAGAGGACTTTTTTGTGGATTTTTTCTTCTTGGGAGGAGAGAGAGGAGGATACTTTCGAAAAAGTTCTCCAGTGGTTTTGAAGTAGTTTGAATCATCTGGTGGTCTGGATGAGGAAGGGTATGGAGGTGATGAAGGAAACATCAAAGTCTGAGTGTATGGTTTTGGAACATAAGGAGGTGGAGCAGGATGGAAATGATCTCTGTTTAGCTGGTCTAGCTGTTCTCTGAGTCTTTTGATCTCTCTTTCTTTGTCATTAAAATCAGGGCCAAAGTAGCCATGATTAATGTATCTGTGAAGATCAGCATCTAGTTTGGAGATCTTGGATTGAAGATCAATGGCGAAGTCTTTGAAAACTGTATCCATTCTTTGGAGGCTATGTTCATGTTGAGAAACATGATGGGAGACTGGGTCAATCTTCTGATCAATAGAGTTAAGAACTCTATTTTGTATTCTGGTATTATGGGTCTGCCAGTTGAGAACTTGCTCAGCTTGTGAGGGATGTTTTAGAGATCCATCAGGTAAAACTTCAGTGGATTGGATAAAGGGTCTGGAAAATCTGTTCTTTTCTGGATTAGAGGATGGTTCCAAAGGAGGGAAGTCTTGATCATAATTGGAGGCCATGTAACATGGAATGGGCTGTGGTTGGATTGGGATTTGTGGCTCAGGTTTTGGTTCAGGAGGCAGTAGTCCTTCAGATCGTAAGATCTGTAGAGCTCTGTCATATATAGGCAGAGGTTTGTTTTTGATAGGGTAAAGGCCTATCCAAAGGCTGTCTGGGTCATCAGGTTTGTATGGTTTGCGAGAGGGTTTGCAAGGTGACAAGTAGCCTTTGAAACAATCTCGGCATTCATAATCTGCATCGCACATGTTGGGATTAATGTCCCAAATGAAGTGACCATTGATTTTGTCTGTAAAGATTGGAGATCCATCGGCTTCAAAGTTGTGGATGGGAATTTCGTCTTCTGTAGTGACTGGTCTGATCATCAGGGCTTGAAAGATGGGAGGAGTACTGGAACTGCTGGAGGAGGCTTCTGGATCTACAAGTGGTTTGTAAATTGTTTTGATAGAACCATCTGGTTCTCTGGTATACTCAGTATCTGTGGCAACAACTGGAGTATTGTTCTGGAAAGCCTTCTCATAATTAGTGATCCATTCAAGTGGCATGATCTCCGTGAGCTTGTCCTTTGGTAACTGTTTTGGGATTTGGATGATGGTAGGGACTTCATCTTCACGTTCTGCTTTGAGGAAGATGGTATCACCAGAATGGCCTGGGATAGGAAGATCCAGGGCATGATCTTGGAGGCGATAAGCTATCTGGTGGTGGAGAGTAGCCATGTATGAGTTAGGTTGCATGTCCGCACCCAAAATCTGGAGTTGTACTTTGAGACAGTTGTGGAGGTTGGCATCCCTTAGAGAGATATTGAAGTTGGGGTAGTATGTGAGTGATATACTACCAGCATGAAGCGTTGTGAGACAGGTACCAATAACTGCTTGCTCATATTGCTTATAAACAGTGTTAAGCAGAGCAACTCTTGCAGTAATTGGTATTCCTTTCCTTCCATGTAAGGCAGTGTTCGAAAATGCGCTCTAGGCGGCCGCCTAGGCGCTGTGCGGCCTTCTACCGTACCGAATCTAGGAATTTCAGCCAAAAAATCGGTCAACGGAAGTCAACGACGGTCAACGGTGGTCAACGGAAAATCGGCCGAGTTGAACCGATTTTTAAGAGATTAATCGGTCTAGGCGTGGTCAAAATCGTTGACCCGCCTAGCCCCTTTTTTTCAGCAAAACAAGAAAATAGTGAAAATCAAACCTAAAATCCACCCATATCGTGAAAATCAAAACCATAGACCAAAACCCAAAATAAAACCCAAATCAAACCTCTTCCAGTCGCCGATAACAGCAGAGATCCACTAAAATGGCACCGAGATTTAATGGTGTTTTTATAAATTGAATCAATGGAGAAAATATATGCAAAATCAACACACAACTTAGATTCGAGTGTTGTTGACAAACAAAACCCACAAAGATTTAGTGAAAAATAACTCAAAAACAAGCTTTAATGGAGGAGTGAGAAAGCTTGAAATGAGAGAAAATGGTGGAAAATTTTTTGGCTGTAGGCGTGAAAGTGAGAGAGAGAGAGAGAGAGAGAAAAAAAAAAAAAAGAGAAGAGGAGTCGTGATGTGAAAGAAGGAAAGAAAAAAAAAAGATTTGTTGACTTTTAAAAAGCTTATTTGTAAAATAACAAAAGACCCCTCTCTTAATGTAAAAATTTTAAATATACCTCAAGAAGTAAAAACTATATTAAAGAAGTACAAGACATAAAAACAAAAAGGGAATTATGTTCATGATTTTGTTTGAATTTTGTCATAATATAAGTTTTATTATTTGTTTTATAGGTAAAAAAATATATGAAAATATATAAAAAAATAATAAATAATTAAAAAAAAATCGCCCGCCTAGAAATCCGCCTAGGCGCCGACTAGGCCACCTAGGCGCTGGTCCACCGCCCGACTAGCGCCTAGCGTTTACTAGAACACTGATGTAAGGTAAGGATAATTCTGACTGCACCAAAGTGAAGGTGTGAGTAACCTTCTTTGATCCATTGGTCAATCAAAGGTTGGCCAATTTCAAGATCAACATACTGCTCAGTTGGGGAAGCTGGGATGAGGCAGTTGTCAAGAGCTGTTGACTGGATGTATTCTTTAACTTGAGGAGATCTATGTCGGACAAGGTGGGTAACTTGTCTGGCTAAAGACTTAGATCTTTTGAAGATGTTATATGGGTTTAACAGTGGGACAGAGGTTTCATTAATTTGAGCGGAGTATGGGATGTGTGCATATTCTACAAGGTTTTGTATTTTAGATGACTGAGTTCTTCTGATAGTAGGTGGGTGTGAAATAGAGGAGGAGAGACGAACATGAGCTAAAAGAGTAGTGTTTTCCATATGACTTAAACTCTTCTCTTCAATATGTTCTCTATTAGATGAAATAACAGTCTAATTTGTAAAAGTAATCAAATTAGTCCATATTTTATTAATTTATTCTTTTTTAAAAATATTATGTAATTCGGGATTTAAAGTAAGAAACATGTTTCGAACTCACAACCTTTTATCTATTAATGTAAGTGTGAGGGTATACCTCTAGTACAACCCATCATATCAGTCCCTAACTTTTATGAACATACCAAATTCGTCCCTTTGTTAACTTTTTTATTATTAAAAAAAAAAAAAAAAAGAAAAAAAAAAAAGGGGATTGCATACAAATACAATACAGATGTTCTAGGGTGATACGAGTCGGTACTATCGTCTTTCAAATCTCAAATTTATATCGTCAAATAAAAAAATAAAAAAAATAAAAAAATAAAAATCTCAAATTTGTAATTAAATTTTTTTTAACCAGATGGAATAAAACGAAGCGTTTTAAGGAGAGAGGGAGAGAGGGAGAGATGGTAGGTACGTTTTACTCTCGGAGTTCGTCTTCACCTTCGTTCTCACATTTCAACATTTTTGTTGTAAAAAATTACTACCCTAAACAAAGTTTCAGTTGCGAGGGTCCGGGACATTGAAATATTGAATAGACTAGAAAAGAGAAAGCCGACATTGTCTCAAGTTGACTGTTGAGGGCCTGAGGCTCAATTCAAAATCACAGGTGAGTCAACCTTTTCTAAGTCTTTGTTTTTCGATCATGTTTAGTTTAGCATATTGTAAAAGACTACTAGTTCCAAACTGTAGATATGTTTTCGATTCGACAACCCATTTGCCTTGTCTTTCAAACTATGCATCACTTATCGCTATTAGGTCATTCTCGTCGGTTGAAGCAGTGGCTAATGATGGTAAGAAACATGAAGAGGAACCGAAGAAACACCATTTTACAGTATCTTACCTCATAAATTCATGTGGGTTGTCCCCAGGAACTGCTGATTTTTGTTCCAAGTACGTGACTTTTATGTCCCCAGAAAAACCAGACTCTGTTCTCCGCCTTCTTAGAGACCATGGGTTTACAAATGCCCACATCTCCAAAATTGTTAAGAAAAAGCCATCTCTGCTTTTATCAGAACCTAAGGAGACACTTCTGCCCAAGCTTGAATTTTTTAATTCTATTGGAATTTCAAGCTCCGACATTGCAGTGATGCTTTCTCGCAACCCCAGTTTATTTACCCGGAGCTTACAGAAAACTCTCATTCCTTGTTATGATTTCCTGAAGAGTTTAGTTTTTTTTAATGTCGATGAAAATATTCCCAAAATATTTGAGAGGTTATCATGGCCTTTTCTTCATTATGTGCGGAAGAATGTTGTTGCCAATGTATCAATCTTGAGAGGGCATGGAGTGCCTCCATCAGTCATCTCTCTATTCATAACGTATTATCCGAATGTAATCTCTTGTCATGTCAACATATTTAGAGAACATGTCAAGGAAATTATTGAGATGGGATTTAATCCATCAAAACA
Source organism: Acer campestre (assembly GCA_954870605.1). Classification (NCBI taxonomy): domain Eukaryota; kingdom Viridiplantae; phylum Streptophyta; class Magnoliopsida; order Sapindales; family Sapindaceae; genus Acer; species Acer campestre. The sequence continues at coordinate 12,236,388 of OX940802.1, read as the reverse complement.
AACATTTGTCTCTGCGTTGAGAGTAGTTTCAACGATGACAAAAAAGACTTGGGAACCTAAAATGGAGGTCTATAGGAGGTGGGGTTTGTCTGAAAATGAGATTAAGTTGGCTTTTAGAAAGAATCCCAAATGTATGACATTATCTGAGAAAAGTATTACGAGCACAATGGATTTTCTTGTAAATAAGATGGGCTGGAAGCCCTCAGCTGTCGCGCAAGTTCCAATTGTTCTGAATTTTAGTTTGGAGAAAAGGATCATACCTCGATGTTCAGTTATTAGAGTTTTAGTTTTGAAGGGGTTGATCAATAAAGAAATTCCTTTATATACTGTATTGAAATACACTGACGATAGATTCCTGGAGGCATTTGTGACCATGTATCAGGATGAGGTGCCTCAACTGTTAGATATCTTTCAAGGGAAAATGGGTCTTCTGGAACTAGGCTTTGCGTTTGAACAAAAATCTGACACAAAAAACAAGTAGTTCTTGGTGTGGGTTGCTTAGTTTGCATGGCTGTAGATCTACCAAATTAGATTCAATTGTGCGTTGATGCTCAGTGGATCAATTTAGTTTTGGATTAAGCTGACCAATTTGAGCATTGTCAAGGATGTAGGGTTTGATATTTGATACGGTGGCCTTAGAACATGTGGAGTTGCAAGAACTACCACTACTTCAGACTATTTCTGGTAGCCTATTTACTTTATCATCTTGTTCTTAAACTTTATGTGTTTCATTTATTTTTTGCAATTGACTTATCCTAATGATAAGGCTTAATGTAGCTTAAAAGACTGATGCTTTGTGTGGTTTGATAAAATCTGTCCACCATGAGCCATAATCATGGTAATTATTGATAATTTTAGAATTGAATTGGACTACATTATGGAATTGCATTTGTTTGTGTTCATTCTGCCTATCATCTATAGTTGCATTTTCAACTATCGCTGAACCTGACTTCTCTAATGGTAGTGTTACCTTAATGCTTCAAGGGGGTGAGTGGTTAACTGGTTTGTCCAAAGTGTGGAAGTATTGAGAGTAATCTTAATTTCATTGTTTAAAAGTTTGGTAATGCATTGATCCTTTGTATTTCCTGTTCCATTATTCGGTAGAATACACACACACACACACACACACACACACACACATATATATATATGAATAATATGAATATCGCATTGGAATCTTGGTTTGCAGGGGTGTGCAGGGTGCTGCCTTACCCTTTGGTTTTTGGGATACTTCATGCATTCTTCTGACTCATGTAAGCATTTTCTGAATCATATCAAAGAGTGATTTTGTGAAATTGCATTTCATTAGGAAGAGGAATTATCAACTTAGGATGAGGAGAGGTATATTATCAAGTGGGAAGATCTTTATTTCTGGCAAAGTGTATAATGCTTCACTATTCAGTTAGCAGCACATTCATGGAGGTTTTTGGTATATTTCTTATCAAATGATTTATTCAGGTTCCAAATATGTATGGCTAAATGAAGCTGAATACAACAAAATCAGTATCACCATCAATTTATGTGCCTTTGCAGTAACATCAAAGCTGACTTGAATTTTTGTTAGTGGTTATTCAAAATGGTAGTGTAGTTCAGTAATCTTAGGGCTCTTAGCTTTGGCATTAACAAATAAACCATCTAGTGAAGTTCCTCATCGTGCAGTATATAAATTCTTGCTCAATAATAATAATAATAATAATAAAAGGGGTAATTTCATTGAAGTCCTTACTTTTTGGTGAAATCTCACATATTTAAACGTTTTTACCATATTAGCAACTTAAGTCTCTTATTTTTCTAAAATATATCACTTTAGTCTATTTGACCAAAATAGTAACGGTCAACTCTAACTATATATAAAAGTACAATTTTACCCTCATCAAAATGATTTGTTGAGTTACAAAAATTAATAGTATTAAAATGGTTTATAAAAATAAATAAACAATGGAAATTTATTTTCTAAAATATATATGTATATATAATAATTTTAAAAACAAGAAGAAAAAAAACCTAATGGATTATGAAAAATATAAAGTTAAAGTAAATAATAAATTGAAAGTATTTTCATAATTTTTTTTTTAAAAAAAATAGAAAGTATATCAAAAAATTAAGAAAAAAAAAAAACATATTTTTTTTTAAGAAAGTAAATGGATCTCCACCATTGGATTGTTCCAAATCCAACGGTGGAGAACTATTTACTTAAAAACAACTTTCTTTTTATTTTTAGAAATACTATTATTTTATTTTATGAAAATATTTTTAATTTATTATTTATATTAACTTTATATTTTCCATAATTCATTAGGTTTTTTTTTTTTTTTTACTTTTAAATTTTTTTTTGTTTTTTTAGAAAATAAATTTTTGTTTATTTATTTTTATAAACCATTTTAATATTATTTATTTTTGAAACTCAATAAATCATTTTGACAAAGGTTAAATTGTGCTTATATATATATATACAGTTAGAGTTGACCGTTAATATTTTGGTCAAATGGACTAAAGTGATGTATTTTGAAAAAAACACAAGGGACTTAAGTTGCTAATATGCAAAATACGTTTAAACATGTGACATTTCATCAAAAAGTAAGGACTTTAGTGAAATTACCTCAATAAACGAGGGTAATAAAGCTCCACAACCCAAAACATTCATGCGAAAAATCAACGTAGAAAATTGAGAGAGTTTCGCTCCTCCAAAATGGAGGAGATGATATGATTTCGGGTTTTTTTTTTTTTTTTTTTTTCTATTAATATAATTAATTAAATCAAATTTTAATTTAAAAGAAGATTTTTCCTTTTGGGTGTTAAGACCATCATTAAACTAAGGTGGTCAATCTAGTCAATGGTACTTTTGTGTTGACCTTTCCACATGTGAAATATTCTTGACATATTGCATAATGTTAGGTACCATAGTGGAATTATTCCCGAAATTAATATTTAATGAGCCATTCAATTTCACTCTTTTAATTAATGATTGAGCTTGTTTGGTTGAACTATTAAAAAACCTCTATTGGTAAAAGATCTACTTGTAGTAAATATACTCTTGGCAATTGCATTGTGGTCAGCCTTTAGAGCGCTAGCTCAGTTGGTAGAAGGACGAGTTTGGGGTACGGGTAACTACCAGGTAAGCTGTTCAAATCTTACCTAAACGAATGCGAGCTCTGATTTACCCACTTGTATCTTTGTGTGGTCGGGAGTGTGGGCTTGTGTTTCCTATCTGTCCTACTCCACGATCAAACATATAGGTCATGGTGAGTCACGCAGTTGAGGAGGACAGATTAATGGATGTCTAAACGAAGTCCGGAATCCTCGATACTAAAAAACAAAAAAAAAACAAAAAAATAGTCTTTTTTTAAAAAAAAAAAAAAATTATAGTTGCTTAGTTGGTAAACTTTATTTTATTTTATTTTATTTTATTTTATAAAAAAAGGTCTAAAGCTCTACTAACTCTATTAGCATCTACTCAATTTAAAATAGACAATCTTAATAGCCCAACCAAACAACTTAAAAAAAAAAAAAAAAAAAAAAAAAAAAAAAAAAAAAAAAAACTCATAGATGTTTGTAGACCTTTTGAGGTAGTAGAAAACTCAACTAAATAAGCACTAAATGATTAATAAATTTCAATTTCCAAATAGATATTAGAAATATTAGGTTTTAAAAAGAACAAAAAGTGATTATAGGGGAATTTTGGAGGTAAAAGTGATGAAAATAAACCTTTTTTTTAAAAAATAAAAATAAAAATTAAGAAGAACTATTTTTTAATTATGTTTTATTTATTTATTTATTTATTTATATTATTATTTTTTTTATCTTCGCTGTCCATTTTAGAGATGTACGATAGAGATCCATTTTTTTATTTGTTTATTAAATTTTATTTTTTAAAATATTAACTCTTTTAACTGTCAATTAAAGTCCGAAGGTGAAATAAACTTTAAGTTAATTCTGTGACCGTTGACGGTAAAAAATTTGGTTAGAACGATTTAAATGAGCTATTTTTCAAAATGTAGGGACTCGATTGATAAAAAATACAAAGATAAGTAAAAACATGATGTTTACAAATTAGTAGGCAACTAAAATGAAGTTTGCCCAAAAACAAAACTTTCTAATTTGAACCAACGATACAGTGCGTTTTGCCCTAAAAGAAAACCAAAACCTCATTTGAAAGGGTTTATACTTTGAGGATATTAGCAAAAATGGCCTATCTCAATGTCCACTTTCAAGGAAATAGCCCATTGGGAAAAAAAGTGCATATATAGCCCATTGAGAATCCAATTTACAACAATACCCTTAAACCCCATTCACGTGAAATTCCCTAAATACCCTTAAAATAAAGACCAATCAGGGGACATTCCCTAAATACCCTTGTTAAATAGTTTATTCAATAAAACTTGCATGTTTTACTAAACTACCCTCCCCAATCTAATTTTCCACAAAACCCACAATTACCATAACGATTTAAAATTAAGAAAACCCACATCAGGATTCAAAATTAGAGTAACAACCGCCAGTAGTTCTTGTTGTCTTTCTACAAATCGCAAACCGAAACCTAGAGAGAGAGAGAGAGAGAGAGAGAGAGTCGTTGCACAATTGCTGGTCTGCTCTGTGTGGATATCGGCAAAAAAGGAAGTCAGTGGTTGTTCGCAAACCCAGAAATACAGTGACGCAGAGGAAGGAGAAGCTCGGTCGTCGTCGTCGTCGTCCTCGTTGCCGTTGTCATTGAACCAAGCACCCAAACCCTAGTCCAAACGCAAAGAGAGTGAAACAATTTGAAGGTAATAATTTGTTCAAACTACTTTTTTATTTGGGAATTTTGTTAAAATTTGAGTTTTTTGTTTGTGTTGGTAGATTGTTGTTGGTGTTTGTGTTTTGTTTGAAGTGTTTATATGTGTATTGGGGTGGAGGGTGTGTCTTATGTTTGAAGGGCAAGCTTGTTATTGATGATTGATGTGAACTAGACTGGAAATCAATGTTGTTTGGGTTTTTTGGAGGGAAGAAACGTTTGCAGAGTTAAGGATGACTTATTTTGCATGTAGTGTATATGTTGAACCTAGGAATGATTATCAAAAGCCTAGGGCCGATGGATGGATGATGCATGTATTATTTTGAGCCTAAGACTGATGTTGAATATGTATTTTGAGCCTATAAGGCTATGAACTACAGTGATGTTGAATGTGTATTTTTAGACTGATATTGATGTTGAATGATTTCCATAATCCTAGTAATGATGTTGATGGTGGGACTGATGATACATGCATAATTTTGATCCAAGGACTTGTTTTCATAAGCCTGGGACTGAAAATGACTTATTTTGCACGTATGGAGCATAGGTTTAATGGTGAATGTATATGTTGAGCATATCAGTTATTTTCATAAACCTAGGGCTGATGGATGGATGATGCATGTATGTATTATTTTGAGCCTAAGATTGATGTTTTCTGTGTATTATTTGAATTTTTTTTGTAAGCCTGGTAGTGATGTTAAGCCTGAGACTGAAGATACATGACTAGGACTTGTTTTCATAAGCTTGAGACTGAAATTGACTTTTTTTGCACTTAGAGAGCCTAGGTATAATGGTGGTGAATGTATATGTTGGGCATATGAGTTATTTTCATAAACCTATGGCCGATGGATCGATGATGCATGTATTTATTATTTTGAGCCTAAGACTGATGTTTTCTGTGTATTATTTGAATTTTTTTTGTAAGCCTGGTAGTGATGTTGAGCCCGAGACTGAAGATACATGCTTAATTGTGAGCTTAGGACTTTTTTTCATAAGCCTAGGACTGAAATTGACTTATTTTGAAATTAGAGAGCTTAGGTTTAATGGTGGTGAATGTATATGTTGGGCATATGAGTTATTTTCATAAACCTAGGGCCGATGGATCGATGATGGATACATGTATGTATTATTTTGAGCCTAAGACTGATGTTTTCTGTGTATTATTTGAATTTTTTTTGTAAGCCTGGTAGTGATGTTGAGCCCGAGACTGAAGATACATACTTAATTGTGAGCCTAAGACTTTTTTTCATAAGCCTGAGACTGAAATTTACTGATGTTATCTTTTTGTTTTCATTGTTTAGATGCCGAGAATTCGAATGCGGGTTTGTGGCGGTTCCCAGACCATGAGACTTGGGTTCCCGTGAGAGTAAATAGTGGAAGTCATCCATTTTTCATTACAGAGTTGAAATCCGTCCTCCAGAAATTTGGTTTGGAGGAAAAATTCAAACAAGGCCCTTTCGGCATATACTTGGACTTGAAAGAACCGTTGACACTTTACGGGCAGCTTATCCACAATATTTTGAAAAGGGAGATCATTCACCCCAAAGGACAAAGAGAAGATGAGATGTGGTTTTGTTTGGGGAATTCTCAAGCCCATTTTGGCCAAGAAGAATTTTGTGTATGCAGCGGCTTGAATATGGGCCAGCTGCCTAAAGGTTTTGCTAATAACAGCGAAGTCGAAGAGGATTCGATGCTTAGAAGAATCTTTAAAGGAAAAAGGCCGACTGTGGAGATATTGTACGGCACTTTGAGGAAAATGACGTACGAACAGAGTGAAGATGCGTACAAGATGATCAATATATATATGGTGAGCCAATTCTTTGGCACGAATGACAGTCGAACCACAGCCATCTCGGGGTGGCTGTTTTCATTGGTTGAAAAGGAAGAAGAATTTAAAATTTTTCCATGGGGTGCTTACATCTTTAGCTTTACACTATATTTTTTGAAGGGTGTACTGAATAGACGGCTCACCCAACTAAGAGGTCAATCAAAGAAGGAAGATAAGAATCGGAAGGTGCAGAAGAATAAGAATATAGACTTAGAAGAAGAAGATGAAGAAGAAGAATAAGAAGATAAGAAAAAAAAGACCAAGAAGGGGAAGAAGAAGTTAGTAGAAGAACAAGAAGAACAAGAAGACAAGAAAAAAAAAAGACGAAGAAGGGGAAGAAGAAGTCAATAGAAGAAGAAGTGAAAGGGAAAGGGAAAGGCAAAGTGAAGCAGCTGTAGGCTGAAGTAGAGAAGACAAAGAAATCAAAGTATTATACCTACAATTTGACTGGGTTCCCTCTAGTACTTCAAGTAAGTTTTAGACAAATTAAGCATGTTATCAAACTTTGTTTTAGTGTTTCTCATTTCATACTTTTTTGGATTAAAAAACATTGATTGATATTAGTTAGTTTAAATTGTATAGGTATGGGCCATGAAGACCATAATTCGTTTTGAAAATTTCGTTGGAAAGCGTGTTGGTACGGGGTATCTACGGTTCACTAGATGGGAATTTAGTGTAAAGATTTCGGATATTGAATCAAGATTCACATGATCGGTGTGTACATAATGACCATTTGTTTTTAGTTAGTTAATTATTTGTTGAAATTCGCTAATAATTGTTTGTTCCTTATATGTAGATGCCTATATATCGTTGGGAAGTTGAAACTTATGAAAAGGGTAAAGATTACTTCAAATCATTGAAGTTGAAATACGTTTGTGAACCACTCCCTGAAAAGAAGAGGGAGAAATCGGCGTTGGTAATAAGTCCAACTGAAGTGGAAGGAGCTGTTGGTAATGATGATGGAGTTGATTATGCTGAGACAAGCAATGACAGTGATGGTATTGGCGCTTCTGTTGTGAAGGAGATAGGAGCTTTTGTGGGGAGAAATAGCAATACATCTTTCAAAGATTATTTCCCTCCTTCTAAGAAGCGTCTGTTCTCCGATGTAGATTCTAAGGTATGATTCCATGTACAGTATTTGGTTTTAGACTTTTAGTATGTTATGATTGTATGCAGCGTTTTAATTATTGCAAAATTCAGGTGCCTTCCACAATCCCACAACTATATGCTGCTATGCTTGAGAGTGAGAAACGTATCATTACGTTTTGTACAAATGAATTTGCAAATATTAGGAAACAGATGAAGGTTAGATATGAAGTTATATTGCCATTATATTATTATTTATATATAATAGTTTAGTCCTTAATAAATTCCACTAATTCATTTATATTGATGTTTAGTATGCTGCTGAGCAAGATGATGAGGATGTTGGTGATAAGGATCCTATGGAGGAGGATGTTGGTCATAAGGGTGCTAGTGAAAAGGCTGCTGATGAGGAGAATGTTGGTGGTAAGGGTGCTGATGAGGAGAATTTTGGTGGTAAGGGTGATGGTGATAGGGCTGGTTTTGAGGAGGATGTTGGTGGTAAAGGTGCTGATGATAATGCTACTATTGATGAGGATCATATGGAGGAGGATGTTGGTCGTAAGGGTGCCGGAGATGAGGCTGCTGTTGCTGAGGATTCTATTGAGGAGGATGTTGGTGGTAAGGGTGCCGATGATGAGGGTGCTGTTAAGAAGGATGCTATGGAGGAGGATGTTGGTCGTAAGGCTGTTGCTGACAAGGATGTTGGTGAGGAGGATTGTGGTGGTAAGGGTGATGGTGATAGGGCTGCTTTTGAAGAATAAGGTGAGGTTGTTGGTGTTAAGGCTGATGAGAAAGAGGTTGTTGCTGTTGTGGAGGTCGATAAGGCTGTTGGGGCTACTGCAATCGAGGTACATTCTATAAATAGTTGGTTTAGTAGTCTTTTAATTCTTGGTTTCTGCACGGAAGCAAAGCTCAAACCTGGCTGAATATTATCACAATAAAATAGCCACTTCACCATTCCCAATTAAATAGCATAAAATTAAATTGGATCAATAATTAGTTGTCTTTCATAGTGTTCATGTTCTTAGTGTTTATGTTATGTATATGGTTTCTACTTTACTACATATTTTATTTATGTAGGACTCGGGGGAAAAATCTATCCTTGACTTGGAAGACTATCCATCCCCGTCCATGAGTTTTATTGGCCAGTACCTTCCTGGTAGTGTCACATAACTTACACAGGCCGACCCTAATGTTCAGTATAAAGACTTTGACAAACAAAGGGGTCGAAAGCGTTTGAGGTATCTAGTTGACCCGTACATAGATCCAATGCCCAAGAAGACAGAGAAATCACATCACCTCTTAGAAGATGTAGACTTAGTTGAGTTCAATGCTTTTTTGAAGAGGGACGACCCAGTTTGGTAATTTTCCATTACTGTATTCTGTTATATTGCCATGCTTGTGTTTATGTCTTCATTTTTGAATAATTGTGCTAATGTACTGTATTCATTTGGTAATAGTTATTATACGGGTCAAATGATGCCCATGACATGTCAACATTTTCAAGACCTGATCAACGTCGACAAGTGGATATCAGATTTGGTAAAATAATTAACTATCTATTTCTTCCTGTTTATTAAGGGTTTATGTTACTTATTTCGTAACGTACATCTTCAATATACACAACACATTCATAGTTACTTTGATATCCTGTGGAGGAGGCGATCGAGCAGTGAACTTAACTACATGTAGAATATTGGATTGGTTACCACATCTTTCTTCGTAAGTATCACTCTTATTATATGATATGGTATATGAAAATGTGTTTATGCATGTTTCTGACAATGCATATTTTTTTGAGCCTATGATTGATTGATATATAATAATGCTGTAATGAATGTATTTGTTTTATATGACAGATTATCTTAAACATTAAGTGGTCAGTTGAAATGCAATTGCTGGACAAGGAGAGGGAGATGGCACAGTGGGAGAAGGATGAGCAAGGAAGAACTGAACAACAACAAACTAGTTCTCCGCCTTCTCCGCAGCGGAAAAAAAAAAGGCAAAAAAAAGGGCAAGAAGATTATCGAACCTTCTCCAAAATCTGTGAATGTCTGGGAAGACTACCCAGAATTCGTTCCACTAAATTACCAACCAAGTACAGACATCCTCAGACATGTTACAAGGCATGACCTTCTGTACCCTCAACCTTGGTGGGAACTAGATTCAATAAGTTGCTGGAAACTCAGTTGCGTTGTCATTATATATTTACACCATGGGCCTAATCTATTGTATATACAGGTGATCATTTCATGCAACGTTCCCAACCATTGGGTGTTATGCCATGTACTTTTGAAGGAAGGAAAAGTACTATTATTTGACTCGTTGAATGAACGGAGGAGCAGATTGAGTAATCATCTAAAGGACATTCGTGGGCTGCTGTACCTATTGCCATCTATTTTGAAGCATGTCGATTACTACAAAGAACTGAAGATGGAGCCACATGCCACCCCATTCACAGTTGAATCTCAACATAGTGATGTCATTCCACAACAAGATGATGGGTATGTTTGACTTCCTAAGCCTTACAGTTTATGCACTTTATTTAATTTCCTAAAGATACTTATGTTTGACTCCCATTTAACAGAAGCAGTTGTGGTGCCTTTGTAATGAAGTATACTGAGTTGATTATGGCTGGAGTACCAACTCCATGGAAATCGATTTTTGGACAAAAGAATATCAAAAACTTCCGTAAAGCCGTTGCATGTGACATTTACACCAATGGACAAGTCTGTAATTCCCCCTAGAGTTGAACAGCTTCGGAATCCTGTGTTTTGGCTGATAATGTTTTGTGCTCCTGAATTTTGTTGGGAATGTTTAAGATGTATTTTGTGCGTAGGAAAAGTCTATTAAGCCTGGGAACAACTCTTCTAGGCCTACGATATTTGTTCCCAGGCTTAAGATACTTGTACTCATCAATTTAAGTCCCAGTCCCAGTCACCGTCTTCGTTAACTGATGTATTTATCCAATAACTCTAAAAAATGATCTTCATTGTAACGGTAGATGCATATATATATGAACTGTGAAAAACTCTGTTAGGCTAGGAAACAACTCTTCTAGGCCTACGATATTTGTTCCCAGGCTTAGGATACTTGTACTCATCAACAATGGTCCCAGTGACTGTCTTTGTTAACTGATGTATTTAATATATAACTGTGAAAAAAATAGCCCTTTCCAACATCCTCTTTCAAGAAATGTGCCCTTTTTGCTAAATCCTCTATGTAATATATATGAACTGTGAAAAACTCTGTTAGGCCTAGGAACAACTTTTCTAGGCCTAGGAGATAAAACTCTTACACGCCCAGTCACATAAAACTCCATAATCCATATCATGAAAGTTTGATAGGCCTAGGAACAATTTGAACAGGCCTTGGATAATTAGACCTAGGCCTGCAATAAACTGGGAAATGGATTCAAGTTTTCTAGAAACACCTGTACAATAAAACCGGTAAGGCACATTGGTTCATTTAAGCCACAATGGTTCATTTTGTATTGGGTATTTGAAAGGTTATAATGGTTCATTCTTCAATAAAATCAATGTCAAGGTGACTCTTCAGTTTTCCACTATAAATATCAGTTGCATATTGGTCACAAAAGTCACCAAGTTTCCTTTCTACAAATTCAAATGGAAGCAAACGGCAGGAGCAACGGCAGGAGCAGTCAAAGGATGAATGCCATTTTCGAAGTGATGCATGAAAGGGTTGCAATCGCTGAGGAGACCATCATGAAGGAGCGTGAAAATGCAAAACGGCTACATGATGATTATACTGTTTTGATGGGCAAGTTTCAGAATCTGGAAGCTGAAATCATCAACTTAAACATTGAGATTGAGGTAAAAGACAACGAACTCAATGGTCTCTACCAACTTGTTGAACAGATGCAAAAGAAGTTGATGGACTTCAACATTCCACCACCCTGAACAAAAACACAGATTTATTGTACCACCGTTTTATTATTATTATTATTATCGGATTATTATAATGTTTTGTTAAGATTTTTTTTTGTATCAGAAGTGGGGTCCTAATGTAATGGAAGTTGGTTTTCTTTTCATATGCTTTACACATTTCACAGGTGTATTATATAGTCCTCCAGTAACTCATACCAACAGAATAGAACAAATTAATTTTCTTTCATTAAGTAAACAAACATAACAGCACAAACAAAATGCAACTTCATTACTCATACCAGCAGAACAGAACAAACAAAGTGATGTCAAACAAACTTGCCTACCATAACACCCATAATAAAAACGAATACGAAAAAACACAACATCACACCAGTGCTTTCACTCTGATGAGATACCTTCTCAGCAACATTCACATAAGATTGAGGCCAAGAATGACTTTCACTCTTCTCAGGTACCTTCTCACCAACATTCACACTACTTATTGCTTTATATGCTTCATCGGTTGAGTTAAACTTCTTGTAAGATGCTCCTGGAAAACCAACAACATGTTCATGACATTCAGGCCAAGAACTAAACACACCTGTTTTCCTTCCTCTGAAAACCACATAAACAGAATTCTTTCCTATTGGTGTTCTCACACTCTACAGATGTAAATTGAAAAAATGTAACGAAGGAAATCAGGTAAAACCTTGTGTGAATCAGGACGAATGTGATGAAGAACCCTAACTTTGCTTGTTTTGGAACACGTGAAGAACAAGTGAAGAAGGGGAAGGATCGGTGATGGGATGGAGACTTTAATGAGAAGAAGAAGATTTGTTGGGTTTCATCTGTACTCCACTACTCAGCAACGATGACGTGTCGTGTAATATGTGGGCTCCGTCGTTACACGTGTCACGGGCAAACATTTCCAACGAAAAACAACTGACCTTGGGAACGTTGCCAAGGAATTGTTCCCAGGCCTTACAATTTTCCTATGTATACGAAATTATGGGGGCCCCGCAATAATCTCAATGATCGACGTGGTCCAACGATGAAGCGGTATCAATTCAAAACTATACGTGAAGTTTCTTGATCATCGAACGGTGGAACAAGTACATCAGTACTCATCACACTAGGGATAGCAAACAACCCTAGAAATATTAACCCCTAAGTGCCTAAGAGTTATGTCGGAAGCTTGTTTGGTGTTCTCGTTGCTTGAATCGATCTCCCGTATTAGATTTACAGTGCCGAAATCAATTCCGATGCGTGCACATCTTTTTCTCAAAACATCCCGTGCAATTGGAAAAAAAAATCCAAAAAAAAATTATTTAAATCGAAATTAAATCCACTTTGGGCTTAGGAGTTGTTCCTCGGCTTAAAGTACTGATTCCTAAGCCTTTAACCTCCTGGGCTTAAAGTCCCGATTCCTATACCGATGATGTGGCGACTACAAACAACTGAGCCTGGGAAAGTTTTCAAGGCCTATGAATAAATTAAAATATCAGTGATTTGACAGGCCTAAGAAGAAGATTTGTTGGAATCCATTTGTACTCCACTACTCAGCAACGATGACGTGTCGTGTAATATGTGGGCTCCGTCGTTACACGTGTCGCGGGCAAACGTTTCCAATGAAAAACAACTGAGCCTGGGAACGTTGCCAAGGAATTGTTCCCAGGCCTTACAGTTTTCCTCCATATACGAAATTATGGGGGCCCCGCAATAATCTCAATGATTGGCATGGTCCAACGATGAAGGGGTATTAATTCAAAACTGTACGTGAAGTTTCTTGATCATCGAACGGTGGAACAAGTACATCGGTACTCATCACAATAGGGATAGCAAACAACCCTAGAAATATTAACCCCTAAGTGCCTAAGGGTTATGTCGAAAGCTTGTTTGGTGTTCTCGTTGCTTGAATCGATCTCCCGTATTAGATTTATAGTGTCGAAATCAATTCCGATGCATGCACATCGCTTTCTAAAAACATCCCGTGCAATCGGAAAAAAAAAAAATCAAAAAAAAAATATTTAAATCGAAATTAAATCTACTATGGGCCTAGGAGTTGTTCCTAGGCTTAAAGTACCGATTCCTAGGCCTTTAACCTCCTGGGCTTAAAGTCCCGATTCCTATACTGATGACGTGGTGACTACAAACAACTGAGCCTAGGAAAGTTTTCAAGGCCTAGGAATAAATTAAAATATATGGGCTTCGTCGTTACACGTGTCACAGACAAACGTTGCCAACGAAAAATGAGTCTGGGAAAGTTTTCAAGTCCTAGGAATAAATCATTTTGGGCATAAGAACTGTTCCTATGCCTTAAACCTTACTCTCGGGCTTAACTCATCCACTGTTTTCAAGATCAATAATAGCAGCCCCAACCAAGTACTACAGCAATATCAGCAGCCAGTAATCGTAAACCTGTTTTGGTTCAGCAGCTAGTAATCATAAACTTGTTTTGGTTCAGCAGCCAACAACAAAAACACAAACAAATATGCATAAACCGTACACCTTCACAAAAAGTCAATCAAAATAACATTTCCAATGAACACAAATGATATATAAACCTATTGAGGTTGGTACACCAGTGTACCACACAAACAAATATACATACATACATACACTATAAACCTTCAAAAAAATAGGTTAACAAGTTCCCTACAACAAGATCCAATGTTCACAGCTCCAGGTCACAGCCAAAACACTTAGATGACTGTAGGCCCATCGACTTTCTCTTCGTCCATGTCAATCAAGGTAGGTTCAGGTGGCTTGTCCAGACACTTCAATCTGGTGTGACCTTCTTTCTTACAAATGCTACACGATAGAGCTTTTTTGTTTGGTTTGCTTGTGCTAGATAAAGGTTATGGACAAGTTGTTTTATTGTGTTCTTTTTTTCCACACTTTGAACAATAAGGTAACTTTCTTTTCTCCCCGGTGGACGGTACCCTCAACTTCTTTGGTCTTCCTGGCAGAATCTTTTTCTTCCATGGTAATACGATACGGTTCCGAATTACATCAGGAATGTCCCAAGATTTGGGATCCGGAGCAGGGTTGACACTCATTTCATAAGCATGTTTAAGAAATCCTGTTGTGTATAGCTTAGAAGCCATTGAGTTGACTGACCTACCTTTGAACCTAGGCCATAACACAGCAACAAACACAAATTAAAGTTTGTAAAATAAACCACAACAGAAAAATGTACAGAGTTAAAACAACAGGAACCATACCTAGCAACCGTCATTGCATGAGAACACGGCAACTCATCTAAATCTCATTGACGGTATGAGCAAGAACTGTTATCAAGGTCGATGGTTCTAGGAATCCATTTGTTGTCTACCTTAAATTTATTGAAGTGAATGGGGTGAATCTCAGACTTATTCGCTGTATCTGTCAAATCTTTGATGTGCTCGTCTGCTAACGTTGTCAAGTATGTAGACATTTCACCTGCATTTGTCCGACGATCATAGAACCACATTTGCAACAAATCTCTGATACATTCCGCCATTGCAGTGATCGGCAGTTTTCTGACCGCAAGTAGACAAGAATTCATCGACTCAGCAATGTTGGTGGTCATAAAAGAGGTCCTATTTCTAGGGCTATATACACGTGAAAACTTCTCTACCCCAACGGCCATGAGCTCATCGTACACCTTTCGACACGTTTCTTTCAACTCACCCATTAAACGGTCAAACTCCTCGATACGGTATGCATACGTAGCACGGTAGTAAAGCCACATCACATCATCCATCTGCTTGCAAAATCTTTTCAGATTTTGTGCCAAGTGGTATGCACAAATCCCATGTGCTGCATCTGGGAATATGGTTTCAATTGCATTAAATATGCCATTGTGCCGATCCGATATTAACATCACATGGTCCGAATTTTGGATCCCTTTACGGAGTTTCTTCAAAAATCAAGTCCAAGACTTTGTGCATTCAGAGTTTGCAAACCCAAATGACAAAGGGTATATCATCCCGTTTCCGTCTTTGCACACCGCAACTAACAAGATACCCCTAGTCCTAGCCTTCAAATGGGTAGCATCGATACAGATAACCGGCCTAATAACAGAATTGAACCCCTCTATAGAGGCTCCAATTGCCATGAATACATATTTCAACCGGTTTTTCGAGTCCATCTTGATCTTTATTATAGTCCCGGGGTTTGATTGTTCCAAAACATTAAAAAAAAAAAAGACAGCAACCTCTGAAAGGATTCCCACGGATCGTCGAAAACCCGATTCAAAGCGTGCTCCTTCGACCTGTAGGCTTTGTTGTAAGAGAGGTTTATGTCATGCTGCTCCCTCATCTCATAAATTATATCTTTATGACGGAAGATGTGCCCGGGATCGCGATATTTACTTGTGTACAAATCCCCTATCATGGCCGCACTTACACGTTTAAATTCAACGTTGTAGTTGTCATTTCTCTCACATGTGTGCTTATTAATGAACGCCTTCACATGCCAATAAGTCCCCCTATTCGATTTCCATGCCCGAAGAACCCATCCACAACCTCTCTGAGTACATTGGGCAGTGAATCATGTATTCGAAGATCGTTAAACCCTGTACTCACACCTCTCTGCAAAGGCATACGACCCTACAGCTTGCTTCAATGCACTCTTGTCCTTGAACATCTGTCATTTGTATAATGGACCTTGACATGCTGAATTGTCAAACACATCCACAGATTGAATGGCTTTAATTGAGTAAAGCTCTGAGCCTGATACTGTCTACCGTGTGTTCATGGAAGATGAAGAACTGTTGGGTGTTCCACTAACCCCTCGTTCTTCTGTTCTCAGAACTGTTGCCACTTGCCCACCACCATCATCATCACCTCTACTATCGTCTTCTGTATCACTGGTTTTTGAACTATCGGACCTTCCGAAAGTATCGATGCTTTCAGAACTATCATTTTCACCTACAAATGCATGCTTGCTAGTAGATGCTGGCATCGCTTCATCATTGCCTGTTGACGTAAATCTGGGTGAAGCTTGGGATGCCAGCGGATTATTGCTCCCACTAACTGATTTATGGTTTGGAGTAGCTGCCGAAGACCGTGGAATATCGGTGGGTTTAACAAGGGATACTGTACACGCTGAGTTGATTGGATTTGGTGGAGGTCGAAATTCAGGTTTGTTGACAAATTCAACATCAATTGCAGCCCAACCTTTTTCCTTATGCACAATCACGAACTTTACATCGTCGTCACTCATAACAGACAATGTAACTTTATCAACTCCCATTTCCACATGCGAAGTTAGCTTCAACTCAATTTGGTCTCTACTAACCCCTGTCCTCTGGTATATCGTTTCCACCAATTCATCGTACGCTCCATTTTCTTTTTTTGTTAGACGTACTGAAAACGAAATAGGACCGGTAAACGTTTTATCCTTCCAATGCTCACCACACTGAACTAACAGCCAAGACATGATATCCTTAAACCCTGAAAAAAAAAACATGATTTTTGTCATTAACAGTAACAGTATAGCAGTTTAGGTGAGTGCCTAGGAACAATATTATAGGCCTAGGATTGGTTCCCAGGCCTAAAACATTCCTCCCAGGCTTAGCCCCCTTTCTGTTTTCAAAAGGATTTCATAACACCAGCCTAATAATACCATACATACACCATCGGGCACAAACAAAATTTACATACACCGTCAGCACAAACATATGTACATACACCATACATAAACCATCAACACAAACAAACACATACACGGTCCCCTAGCATGGCATGATCGTAACACAAATCCCATATGCATAATCCACCAACCCTTACAAAATCACCTCTTAAAATACTTGGATTCTTAAATACAACAGTACTGCACCTCTTAAAACCTTGATGTGGCATTTCATCACTACATACACAAACCCCATTTCATGGGCAACAAATCCAAAACCATAAATCCCTCATTCTATTTAAACAACAGTAAAAGACCGAGATATTCAATGACATTGGAAGCTTAAATGGGGCCACGGGACTTACAGTGACTGTGTTTGCTCGATTTCAAACTTGATAGTGGTCGGTAGCACAATCGGTTCGATTACGGTTGGATTGGATTCCGATCCACAGGAGAATGATGGAAAAGATTACCCAAGTTCAATGGCCGATTCCGGTCGACAAAGAAGATGACTCAACTTCTGAAATGGAGAAGACAAATGACCCAAGTTCAATGGCCGATTCCGGTCGACGAAGAAGATGACCCAACTTCTAAAATGGAGAAGACAAATGACCTAAGTTCAATGGTAGATTCCGATCGACGGAGAAGATGACCGTGTAGCAAGAAAGTTCTTCAGTTCGTGTAGCGGGAAAGTATTTCAGTAAACTGAAGGAGGAAGGGCAGTTTTGTCCTTACACATTCTTAGAGGGTAATTAAGTCATTTTGCACGGTTTAATTGTTGAGGGCATTATTGTCTTTGAAAGGCTATTTCCTAGAAAGTAAATATCAGAAATGGCCAGATATACTTTTATACATCAACTCCCCAAACAAAGAGAAACCTTAAACCCAAAACTCGATAATTTTTTATTTATTTTTTACTCGACAAATGTTTAAAGATTTATAGGGAGGTCAAGAATCGATCGAAAACCCAGTTCATTAGAAGCAATTGGTGAATACTTTCTCGCTTTTTTTTTTATTTTTCATTTTGTCAATTTGGTCATGATCTGCTGCAAAAGACTGCAACTACCTTCATTTCCTTCAAAAAGGATAGATGTTAGACATTCACAGAAAAATCTGAGTTTTTTTCTGCACAATTCATCTTTTATTACTATATGTTTCTCATCAGTTAAATTAGTGTCATATGATAGAGAAAAACACAAAAATCAACACTCTTATGTTGTATCTTATCTCATAGACACATGCGGATTGTCTCCAGAAATTGCTACAACTGTGTCAAAGAAAGTTAATTTTGAAACCCTAGAGAAGCCTGACTCTGTGCTTGGCCTTCTTCGAGAACACGGATTCACCAATAGCCACATATCCAAATTCATTAAGAAGCAACCTGATCTGCTTGTAGCCAATGTTGAGAAAACCCTTTTGCCCAAATTTGGGTTTTTTTTGTTCTTTGGGGATTTTAGGTGCTGACCTTGCTGACATCCTTTCTTCGAACCCATCTATTTTGTCACGTAGTTTGAAGAAACAAATCATCCGTAGTTATAATTTCCTCAAGGATTTGCTTTCCCACAATGCTAAAGTTGTTACTGCTTTGGAGCAAGGGACGTTTTTGCATGATGTGCAAAAGAATGTTGTTCCTAATGTTGCTGCCTTGAGAGCAGTTGGAGTGCAACAATCAGGTATTTCATTATTGATTACCTGTAATCCTTGTGTGTTGTGTGACGATGCTAAAAAGTTTGATGAAAGTGTCAAAAAGGTTGTCAGTATGGGATTTAAGCCTTCAAAATCGGCATTTATCAATGCCATTGTAGCAGTCTGTACAACATCTAACAAGTCATGGGAACAAAAACTGGAGATCTATAGGAGTTGGGGTTGGTCTGAAAATGACTTCTCGTTTGCTTTTAGAAAGTATCCTAGATGTATGACTTTATCTATTGACAATATAACTTGTAAAATGGATCTTTTTGTGAACAATATGGGTTGGGAGCCTTCAGCTATTGCCAGAGTCTCGAATGCTCTAGCTTATAGTTTGAAGAAGAGAATCATTCCCAGATGGTCAGTCATTAAAGTTTTGTTGTTGAAGGGCTTGATCAAGGAAAAAAATCTGCGTATCTACTATGGTGTCGACCTCTGACAAGTACTTCATAGATAACTATGTAACCAAGTACGAGAAACAGGTTCCATATCTGTTGAATATCTTTCAAGAGAAAATTGGTCTGTCGGATCCAGGATTTTGATTGGAGGAAAATGGGGCAAGACAAATTGTACTTCACTAAATTTTCAGTTTCATATGCATGATATTCTCTTTGAAGCATGCCAATTTAAGGGTTCTGGCTGGTTGAAGGTATTCTGCTTCAAATAGCAACTGGATTGCGTCATTTTTTTTTTTCCGCTTTGAAAGATTTCCATTTATTAGTTTCAATTGTTTACGGTGTTGGTGGTCAAATATGAATGACGCCAAGTTGATGACCTCCCTGGAGTGTGATGTTGTGATAAAGTACAGCGATTGGTTTTGTTGTTTGGCCCAAGGACTCAACAGAAAATCAAACCTCCAACTTCCCCACTTTTTTTTCCCTTCATGGGAAGTGTTATGAGAATTAGATATTTGTTCCGACATATGATCTTGTTTCTCTTTACTATTTGTTTAACTGAATATGATGGAATAGTTCATGTCTGAAAGTTACGAGTTCATCATATTGCTTTCTGTTTCAATTACAGTTGTTTTTAACTTGAATGTTAAATATAGTGGGCTGATTTGAGAAAATAATTGAAAACCTGTTCACAACATAAATTTTTATTCAGAACATCATATACTTTTTTATTCATTAAAAGGCACATTTTTTTTTTTTAAGTATTACTCTATTACATAAATTTAGGGGTTTTTTTGGGATGGGGAAGGATTCAAACCCGTAATTTTGTGGTGCAGGTGCGAAGAATTTTACCACCAAACAAACATCATCTCGTTTATTAAAAGACACATTATAAAATAAAAATAATATATAGGATATATATATTTATTTAAAATATTAATAATTCGGGGTTTTGTGGACGGAGGAGAGATTCGAACCCACGACTAGAGGTGGCCATGGTTCCGGTAAACCGTTAGTTTTGTCCGCGGTTTAACAAGAACCGGAGGGGTCAAATCGAAACCGAAAGCCGAAACCGAAACCGGATGGAAACCGATGGTTCCGGTTTCGGTTTCGGTTTCAGTTTCGGACTCCCCAAACCGGCCAAAACCGAAGATTTTGTCCACGGTTTAAGCCGCCAGTTTATAAAAAAAAATCCAACCAATCAGATGTTGCCACATGGCAGCGAATTTAAAGGCACATTTTTTTAAGTATTACTCTATTACATAAATTTGGGGGTTTTTTTGGAACGGGCAAGGATTCAAACCCGTAATTTTGTGGTGCAGGTGTGAAGGATTTTACCACCAAACCAACCTCATCTCGTTTATTAAAAGACACATTATAAAATAAGAGTAATATATAGGATATATATATATTTAAAATATTAATAATTCGGGGTTTTGTGGACGGAGGAGAGATTAGAACCAACGACTAGAGGTGGCTACGATTCCGATAAACCGTCGGTTTTGTCCCCGGTTTAACTGGAACCGGAGGGGTCAAACCGAAATCGGGAACCAAAATCAAAATCGAAACCGAAACTGGATGGAAACCGGTGGTTCCTGTTTTGGTTTCGATTTCGATTTCGGTTTGGGACTCCCCAAACCAGCCAAAACCGACGGTTTATAAAAAAAAATATTTTAAAAAAATCCAACCAATCAGATGTTGCCACGTGGCAGCGAATTTAAAAAAAAATAAAAAAACCAAAACCAAAACCAAACCAGAACCGAAACCGGACCAAACCGAAACCGAAACCGAAACCGAAACCAAAATCGAAACCGAAACAGAAATCGAAACCTTCAAACCGCCAGTTTGAAACCGGTACCAAACCGGTGGTTTCGGTTTCGGTTTCGGTTTCGGGTGACCACAAAACCGAAACCGTCGGTTTCAAACCGAAACCGAACCGTGGTCATGACTACCCACGACCACTTCACCAACCCCATCAATAAGAATAATGTTAGTTTAACCAAATTATTTATCCAAATAATGTGGTACGATGATGTGGTGGATGATATGTTATCTACAACTCATTTATGGTAAATAAATACAAAATTATCTAACTGTTGTTGTATGTGCTTTGAATGATGTCAGAACACAAAAACTCTGGTCACTGAAGAGCCACCTGACCTGAGCAAGCAAACTAATATAAGAATAAAGAAAAGTCGAAGAGAAAAGCAAACGGTGCGTTTTATCCTGAAGCAACGGGGTTGTTATTGTAGTCAAAAGTCAAAACCCTATAAACAAGTACCAAAGTGTCAAGGTTTAAGGTGACAATCGATGACCAGTTGAAGCTGAAGTCAGATTTTCCGGTGAGTTGGGTTTTTGTTGCGATTATCATTTTTGTTTCTTATTCGTTTCTTGTTTTAGATATGCTTGGTTTATTATATTGCAAAAGGCTACAATCTCTGCTAGCTTTCAAATTGAAACCTAATTATGTTGGAGACTCAATCGTCTTAAGATCATTTTCATCCATTAAATTAGCAGATAATAGTAAGAAAGATGAGGAGGAACAGAAAAAAAAAATATCTTTTACAGTGTCTTACCTCATGAATTCATGTGGGCTGCCTCATGAATCTACTGTTTCTGTTTCCAAGCATGTGAAATTTATGTCCCCAGAAAGACCAGATGTTGTTCTTAGGCTTCTCAAGACCATGGATTCACTGATACCCACATCTCCAAACTTGTTAAGAAACTACCATCTGTGCTTCTAGCCAAACCTGAGGAGACCCTTTTGCCCAAGCTTGAGTTCTTACATTCTATTGGGGTTTCAAGCTCGACCATTACCAATACCATTTGTTGGAACCCTAATTTCTTGTCCCGAAGCCTGGAGAATTGTATCATTCCATACTATAATTCCCTCAAAGGTTTTCTAGACAATGATGATAAGAAAGTCCTTAAAGTGTTTCGGCAGACATCTTGGATAACTATGCATAATTTACGAAAGAATATTGTTGCTAATGCATCAATCTTGAGAGAGCACGGAGTGCCTCCATCAACCATATCTCAGTTGTTATCTTGTTATCCTTCTGTAATGGCTCTAAATGCCGACAAATTTTCTGAATATGTGAAGAAGGCTATCAGAATGGAATTCAACCTTTCATCATCAACATTTGTGCATGGGCTGCAAGCACTTAGTCAAATAAGTAAAACAACATGGGAACATAAAATGAAGGTGTATAGGAGTTTGGGTTGGTCTGATGATGAGTTTTGGTTGGCTTTTAAAAAGCATCCCATATGTATCAAATCATCCAAGAAAAAGATTACGAGTGTGGTGGACTTTCTTGCGAACAAGATGGGTTAGAAGCCTTCAGATGTTGCCAGAACACCATATGTGCTTTATTAGAATTTTGCTTTTGAAGGGCTTGATCAAAAAAGAATTCCCTATATCTTCTGTGTTGTTATCCACTGAGAAGTATTTCTTGTATACATTTGTGATCAAGTATTTGGATCAGGTACCTTATTGGAAAAATGGGTCTTCTGGAACTAGGCCTTGAATTTGATCAAAAATTTGGCACAAAAGTAGTTTAGCATGTAACGTGTCAATTTTACAACGATGTAGATATTAAAGTATGAGCTGGTTGCTTCTCTGCATGACCGTGGATCCAACAAATTTGATTTATGCTTGCCATTTTAGTTTTAAATTGAGCTGCTAGAGCTTTGACAACTTGTGTTTGGATATTTGACTCGGTGATGTCAAAACATGATCTTCAAGAGGTACTTTTGTCTGAGACTTTGTTTCGTAATCCTTATTTCATTTTTATTTTGCCAAGGGTGGAGGAATTTAAACCTTAACCCGTTTTGTTAGAATGTTTGTTTGTTTTATTAATTATTCTTCCTATATTCTTTTTAGGATAGAGTACTGGATGGTTAATATCAATTCAATTTGGAAAGCTTGATTATGAAGTGAGAATAATCTTTTGGATTCTTCCACATCATTTGAGTTGGTTTTTAAACTTATTTTTTTGGGTTGTGTAGCATTATTCTTAACCGACCTTTAGAGAGACACATCATCAAGGGTTTTGTGTGTTGCTTATTCTCTCTAAAACACACAGTTATCTAAATTAACCTACTATTGCTTTTTTATAACATATTAAATCCATTATATGTGTTTCTAAATAACACAAATGTCAATATTGGTATGCAGTGGCTGCCTTACTGTTCCATTGTCAAACCACCTAGGCAGTTTTGAAAAGGATGAAAATACCTATAGTGAATATGTAATAGTAAATGGATTGGATCTGTCATTGCAATATGGGTGTTTTCAGAAGTGAGATGGATTTCATTAATGTGACTACTTTCACCCAGAACTCTTAAGAGTAAATTTTGTTAATGTTGCAGTTAATGTTTTATCTATTTAAATTTTAGTTGATATTTTCAATTTAGTTTCAATAATCTTTCTGTCTTTCACCTCTGTTTATATTTTCCTTTTGGATTCTTTACATTTTCCCTATGATATTGAGCATAAATGTTACATTTGGTTCCTTGTTGAAAAATAGAAAAACTTGACTATTATTATTATGATTGCAATTGCTCTCATATTGTCTTTTGTTATAAATTCCATTTTATTTTAGAGTTTGGGATTACATTTGAACTCCCAAATGTGTTGGTGGCTTGGGGTTTTGGTATGAATAGAATGTCAAAGACAAAGCTTTGCTGACAAGCAACTAAACAAGTTATGTTCTGAACTACCTTTTAGGAAAATATTGTTTTAGATTTTTAAATGTCAGAGAAGCGCCTTTCTATTTGGCCTATATGGAAGAGTGTTGATCTGGACTACAGAAAATTTATGGAGAGCGAATGTAAATGTATTAACAGCCATGGTTTCCTCATTTGACTCTTTCCTTCATTTTGTAATAGTAGTGCTAATGGATCTTTTTTGACACCTTCAAACCATCAATGAATCACTTAATGTCTTACACAAGATTATGCTGCAAGAGAAGACTGACTATGCTCGTGGCTCGGGGAGTTTTCTTTATCGAAGCCTCTCACTTGACTAATCTAGTACTATGTTTTTACTGTACCTCAATTATCAACCGTGTGAAAGAAAATTTCAGATTTGCAAATTTCAGGTGGGAATTGAGAATTATTCATTTCCAAAGTTGGATAAGAGTTTTACACATGCATATGCTTACGAGCACGTTGAAGCGTTTTCCCAACCCTAAAATGATAATTATTTTTACTGCTTTGTTCTCACTTTTCATATATACCAAATAATTCTATATGTTCTTTATATTGTAGAGGAAAAACAGTTTATTTATTAACTGGTTTGTTGTCCCTTCTTAGACCAAATCATTTAACATGTTCTGAATATTGCAGGGGAAAACACAAAATATATATAAAGTCAAGCTAAATCAACTTAAATCAAGTGACTTCAACATCTTACTTCATATCTGGTAAAAAAAGAAAACATTTTACTTCATAGAAGCAATTCTATTTTGAACAATCTTTTTATTTTTCAAACGCACTAATTTTTAAAATGACATCCGGTAAAAAATAAATAAATATGGAAATGATCAAAAAAGTCTTGGAATTTTTCTCGATTTCTAGTAGTTTGTGATTTTTATAAAGTGACCAACTTGATTATTGATTTTTTAAAATTGTACCATTTTCATTCTTTAACAAAATTAATGTTAGGGTTGATTGACTAAAATTTGGTTGGGGGATGGAAATGATACAAAATTTTGGTCAAAGTGACCATTTTGATGTGGGTGCGGAAATTGCCACCCAAAGAAATTATTTGTATACCTATTTTTTTATGGGCAAATTACACCGTATGTGAGCCGTTGATTGAGTATAAGTTAATGTTGACTAAGTCAAAATAGTTTAATCCAACGACTCACAAGCATTGCACTGATTTAAAATGTATTAATGCGTATTGAGGTGAACAACACCATGTGTATATATATACACACACATATATATACACACACACATAAGCAAAATTGCAAAAGTACCTTAATGAATGAAGATCACCAAAATATTAATATTAATATAGACGAGTCTCATTCTTTAAACATCCCTACGGTTGTTTGATCTTTAGATCCTAAGAAAAATCCATTTGGATATAAAGATAATGATGAAACGATACTTAGTCCAGAAGAATCACATCTTGGTGTTGTATTAGCACAATGCAGGAGTTCTGTATCTCAATATATGAAGATAATGCTACTTGTATTACATAAGTTAGGGGAGGGTACATCAATGGAGAAATAACCAAGCACATATTACTAAAGTTCTTCTACACTTATGAACTCCAATAAAATTAGATAAATTGATCTATGGCATCAGGATGCGTAAACTTAGCAAACTATAAAATTGAGAACAAAGCATTTTTTAAGGGGAGAATATTCTTCACTTTTGGATATTTGTACACCACACCCTTTTTCCATTGATTAGGTTTTGTCCCACTGAGTTTTCCTAGTAAGGTTTTTAATGAGCCAGTATTTATGCACGTCTAATATCCTTTTGAAAAATCTCAGATATTATTATCAAGGTGGCGTACGTCAAAGGAGGAGTGTCATGTTAAAATTGGCTTTTTACCACCTAGAGAATAATTAGCAATTACCTCCCTTGATCTTATTCCTATTTCATTGTAGAGCAATTACTTCTCTTTATCTTATTTCCTATTTCATTGTAGAGTCAATTCTCCATTTGCCTATATACATGCTTATTGTGTAAGCATTCAAAATACACATAAATAAACTGATATAATTGATTTTCTCTTATTCTCTCTATTTGGTTAGTATTACTTTCTTTACTTTTACGCTTTGACTTGTAATAGAAAACTAATATTAAATAACTATAAACATTAATATTAAAATAATGTAGTAATAATGTTATTAAAAGACTCTGTTTGGGTGGGTATGGGTTTTATTTTGGAGTTTGGGGTGGTCGGGTTTGTGTTTGGTGGTTGGAGACCGATAAGGGTGGTGGAGAGAAAGGTATAGGTGGGATGGCTGATTGGACTTTTTCATTTTAGACTATGTTTGGTTGTTGAGAAAATGTTTGGATTTTAAAATTTTCTCAGCCACCAAACAAAGAAAAAAATCAAAAATCGCCCTTAGAAATATTAGGAATTTGTTTTTAACCACGTACAAAAATTTAATTGTTTATAGTCATATTTTAAGTAATTACCGAAATACCATATATAAAAATCCCGAAACTCTCTCTTTTTTTTCCCTCATCTCACACCAGCAAACTAGTCTTTTGGATCAAAATGATAACAAAAATTGATGGCAGGGGATAATGGGAAATATGGCAATCTAGCGAGAGATTTTGATCATTAATGAAACTAGAGAGAGGAAAAACGGGAAATATGGTAAACTAGAGAGGAAAGTTTGATAATATCCAAAAACAAAAACAAAACAAAAAAAGCGAAAAATTGAGAATATATTTTGGTGAAAAACTTTGCGTTGTAACATGTAGGCCGTTCTAGAGAAACGATGGTGGTTGTGACTTCTGGCCTAGTGGATTTAAAAAACCTCTCTCTCTCTCTCTCTATATATATATGTGGAAAGAAAAATTTAGATTGACAAAACCCCTAGACGGTATTCGAAAGAAATCAAGCATGGAGAAT
The DNA here is from genome assembly GCA_954870605.1 of Acer campestre. NCBI lineage: Eukaryota > Viridiplantae > Streptophyta > Magnoliopsida > Sapindales > Sapindaceae > Acer > Acer campestre. The sequence continues at coordinate 12,209,507 of OX940802.1, read as the reverse complement.
TGAGAATTAGAGACGCAATCCATAATATAAGGTGAGTTCACATTCCGCTAGCTTCAATTACGTTTAGCCATTATTTGATTATAAGACTGCAATTACTTGAAAATGTGAAAGTGAAACACTCAAATGCATCTCTTATCATTAGATCATTCTCATCAGTTGATAATTGTTAGCATTCATCTGTAGTGGCTTATCTTGTTAACTCATGTAAGCTCCCTCAGGAAATTGCTCTCTATGTTGCCCAAAAAGTACGATTTAAAACCCTAGAAAGACCAGAGTTGGTTCTAAACTTTCTCAGAAACAATGGATTCATTAATTCCCACATCTCCAAACTTGTTAGGACCCGTCCAAGGTTGCTTTCAGCCGATGCTGAGAAGACCATTCTGCCAAAGTTTCAGTTTTTACCCTCTATTAGGGTTTCGAACTCTGACCTTTCCCTCATTCTTGCCAAGGATTGGAAGCTTTTGACACATAATTCACATAAATTTATCATCCCATTGTATACTCTTCTTAGGAGTGTTCTTGTCAATGATGAGAAAGTCCTTAAGGCTTTGCAGCACGCGTCTTAGGATTTACCCAATCGGTCTCCAAAAAATATTGCCACAAATATATCAATCTTGAAAGAACTTGGAGTCTTTCAATCGTCCATCACTGCATTGATTAGGCATCATCATAATGTTGTAAGCTCAAACACTGAGAAATTTACTGGACATGTTGATAAGGTTGTTAAAATGGGATTCAACCATCTGCGGTTTATATCCATCAATGCGTTTACGATGTTGTTATGGATTTTTCCAATTAAGGAAAATACATAGAGAATTTAGAAGGAGAGATAAAAAGTAGCAAGAGAGATAGAGAAGATAAACAAGAGAGGAGGATATTTTAAGCAATATTCATTCATAATAATCTCAATCAACTAATGTGGTTATAAATAGGCCAAACATTTCGAAAGAGTTACAGAAACTAATAAAAACAGAATTACAAAACATTACAAGAAAATAGGAAATAATGGGTGTACTTCTTGCAACATAATCTATATGATGGTGTGGAACATGGCCATTAACAAGACCATTAATTCACCCACTTTATTTTAACAACTAATACTATTGCTGACCAAGTCCTCCATTACTTGCATGGGAGTATCATGTTTGCACCCATGCCATGGCATTCATGGTCACATTACATATATATCATTCCATCCCTCTCAAATTATCCTTGTCTACGAAGATAAAATATGGATAGATCAGTAGGAAGTTCCAAATCCAACCCGTTGGACTTGCCCAAACTAAAAGGGTTTTTGAATTTGGTTAACCATCTGTGCCATTGGAGAAAAGTTCCCTCTAAATGGAAGGATGCCAATTGGACCTGTTAGGAGTAAAAATTTTGATGTCAAAAATTGGTTTCACCTTGTAGATCTATCCAGTGGAATCGTCCCCATCAAGTTTGGGAAAAGATAGATTGTGTTGGGTGTGGTTTCGATTGAAATTGGGGTTGGGAATGGTGGTTTCGGTTGGAGAGGTATGGGTGGTGGTAGGAGTGATATGGTGGCTATGACCATTAATTGGTGGTATTTTTCTGAAATGAACTCTCTTTGTGGAAGACATGCAGAGATTGAAGTTCATTCAAAATGCTTTGGAGGGTATTATGGATTTGGTTGAGACTAGACTCAAGTCGGGCCAGAGTTTTATAAACATCATTACGAAACTCGACATCCATGGATCGAATGCTCTAATACCAATGTTATAGATTTTTCTAATTAAGGAAAATAAATAGAGAATTTAGAAGGAGAAATAGAAAGTAGCAAAAGAGATAAAGAAGATAAACAAGAGAGGAGGATATTTGAAGCAATATTCATTCATAATCATAATAATCTCAATCAACTAATGTGGCTATAAATAGGCCAGACATTTCGAAAGAGTTGCACAAACTAACCGAAATAGCATTACAAAGCATTACAAGGAAATAGGAAATAATGGGATATAATGAGTGCACTTCTTGCAACATAAACTACACGATGACATGAAACAAGACCATTAACAAAACCACTAATTCACCCACTTTATTTTAACAACTAATACTATTGTTGACCAAGTCCTCCATTACTTGTATGTGAGTATCATTTATGCCATGGAATTCATGGCCACATTACATATATATCAGGTGTTTATGAAGTAAACTTCAAAACTCTAGAACAGAAAGTGGAAGTTTATAAGAAGTAGGGTTTATCTAAAGATGAGATATGGTCAGGTTTTAGAAAGCATCTGCTGTTTCTGAAGTTATTAGAGAAGAAAATTACGAACACGGTAGATTTTATTGTGAACAAGATCGGTTGGCATCCCAGAGATGTTGTCTAAGCTCCAAATGCTATTTTCTTTAGTTTGGAGAAGATGATCTTCCCAAGGTAATGTGTTATAAGATTTTTGCAGTTAAAAGACTTGATCAAGAAAGTCCCTTTGTCTTGTGTGATGGTAACCACTGAAAAGTTGTTCTTGGATAGATTTGTGATAAAGTTTCAAGATTAGGTTCCTCAATTGTTAAATATTTACCATGGAAAAACGGATCTTCTAGAACTTGGCTTTGGATTTTAGGAAACAAATGGATATAGAGGACTGCAGTAAACAATGAACTAGTTGGTAGTCTGTGCTATCATTTCCTGTGCGTTATGGTAGGAATCTCTATCAAAGTTTATCTTGGTTTCATGCCTATTTTTATGTTACTTTGTTGTTCAAAGGCTGCAATAAATTTATAATTCGGTGGTTCCTGATCATAGCTTTTCGCTATCTTTATAACAGACAACAGGTTTGTAACAATGTCTTGTGTCCTTGAAAATGTGATGTAATTGAACTTGACCAGTTGAACTTGTTTCCAGTTGGTTCAGTAATTTAATTCATTTTTGAGTTCTTGCATTCTAATGTAATCCAATCAAGAACTTGGTATTGGTGCTTTGATAAGATTTCTGCATTTGGTGACAGTGTGTTCATATTTTGAGGGGGACAAAATGAAAGAATGATTTTCATTACTTTAAAATGAAATGAATGATTTTTGTCAAATTGCTGGTTATTGGTTTATTTTTAAAAATAGTTAATTAAGAGTAATCCATAGAATCAAACTGATATTATAATTGATCATTAGTTGTTTTGTGTGGTTCTTTGGAGGATCTGGTTCAACAGGAACCGTGCAGTTAATGGTTTACCTGGGCTTAATTTGAAAGAGGCGGTGGATTGGTCTCAATCCTTTGTTGCTAATAACAAGAGTGCAAATGAGACCAGCAATGATGATATCGACAACTGCCTAGAATGGTCATTGGTTGGGCTTCGCCAATACTAGACACGTACAAAATAAATTTAGATGCGGTTATCGATACGGCAGGAAAGGTTGTCAGTGTGGGTATTGTGATTCGAAATTAAGAGGGTTTGGCGAGGGTCTCGAGTATACAAGAAATTGTAGCAACCTATTCTCCATAGGTGGTGGAGGTTATTACTATCTACTAAGGACTCCATTTGGCTCTAGTTATAGGTTTTACAAATGTGATTGCGGAGTCAGGTGCCTAGGAAAATGTGAACTGGATAAGGGAGGATAAGAATTTTTATTATGAGGTGAGTTTGATATTAGAGGATATTAAATTATTGCTCCCTTGTTTTTCTACTGTTGAGGTTAGTTTTGCTCCTAGAAAAGCCAATCAAGTAGCTCATTGTTTAGCCAAGATGGCCTTATCCAGTAGTATTGATCAGTTCTAGATGGAGGAATCACCTCCTTATGTTAGCAAGTTCTTGTTGGTTAATCACCAAGGACTTTTGTAAGTTGTGTTCTTTAAATAAATCTTTGTTTGTTAAAAATAAAAATAAAAATCACTAGCTGTGATGAGTTTAATGGTAAGGAAGTAAATATTGGAAATATTGGTTTCGTTGGAAAGATAGGGTCCAAATTTTTTGAAATTTTAGTGGAAATATCATAAATATTGCAAATATCCTCCAAATATCAAAATATCAGGGATATTTAAGGATATTTTGATATCGATTCCTCCAAAATTTGAAAATTGAGGATATTTCTATCAAAATATTGATTAGTAACAAATAACGGTTATGCACAATCAACGTTACAATATAAGTTTAAAACGACATCGTTTTACAGAATTTTTTAGAAATTACTTGAGGGAGAAATTCAAAAAATATTTATAAATAATAGAGTTTGTTTTCAACCACACGAAAAAGTGTAATCGTTTGTAACCACAAGCCATGGGAAATTGGTCATTTACCCTCTACATAAAAAAAATAAATAAATAATAAATAATAAATAAATAAAAAGTGCTTTCTTCCAAAACATAAAGAAACATAATTTTTTTTTTATCATTTAAAAAATAATAATAATTGAAATTGCACATTTGACATGCATAGGAGAGAGAAGGCAGATGAGAGAGCACGATCGACAGAACCCAGAAGTGAACGACGAAGATGGTGAGACAAGGCCGGTGAAGTCAGAGGAGTACGACTAGTGGATTGACGACAGGGGATGACCGGAGAATTGAAGGTAGTAAAAAAAATTGACATTAAATATTCATTTTTCGTATTTTATATTACATTTTTCACTTTAAAAATATATATATATATATATACACTTCCTGTCTTTTTAAACATTTGTTACTTCTTCTTTTTTTACTACTTTTTAACATTCGTAATGTTTTTAATACATTTTTCACATTGATAATAATATAAAAAAAAAAAAAAAATTGACATTAAATATTCATCTTTCAAATTTTAAATTACATTTTTCACCTTTTAAAAAAAATATTATACTTCACGTCTTTTTTAATATTTGTTACGTTTTTTTATATATATATTTTCACTATTTTTTAACATTTGTAGTGTTTGTATTACATTTTTCACGTTTTAGAAACATTTATCAAAATTTTAACATATATTTCACTTTTTCTTTTTTTTTTTTTAAAAAAAAATAGTGAATTCTCTAGAAAACGATTTTCTTCACTATTTTCACTTGATTTTTTTACCCCGACCAATACAAAACCCATAATATGATGAGTGTTTGAAAGTACAAGTAAATGTTCCTATTTAAAAAAATAAATAAATAAATAAATAAAAACCGTAAATATAACAAAAATGGAGGATATTTAGACATCTTCGATGCTCACAAGATTTTATCTCCAACAAACTCCAATTTTTTTTCTCCAACGACACCATTTACTTTTTTTGGCGAAATGAGTCCATTTGATTGTAATCTTTGGCCTTTCCAACAACAAATGTGATTTTGTAAGAAGTTTTTGTTAGATTTAAAAGAAAATACAAGCCAAATTTAAGAAGAAAATAATGAAGAAGGAAGAAGAAATTAGTAATGGTTTTAACGTGAGGGTATTTCGGTAATTTTATGTTTAGAGATTGAAATGGAATTTTTCAATGTGGTTATTAAACTAGTGAAAATTGCCAATATTGACCACATATATTATAGGAAATTTGTTTTTAACCACAAACGAAATTTTATTTGTTTATAACCACTTTTTTTGAGAAATTACAAAAAAGCCCTCATATAAAAACCCTCAAATCAGCTCTCTCTCTCTCTCTCTCTCTCTCTCTCTCTCTCTCTCTCTCTCTCTCTCTCTTTTCTCTTTTTTTTTCTTTTTCTCTCCTCTGATCTCTCTCACCGATCTACCTCTCTCTCTCCCCCCGATTGGCCTCTCGCCGGCATGATGGAGGCTCACCGGGCGCTGGCGAAGGCATCACCGAGCGACGAGAGGCAGCGACAGCGCACGACGAGAGGCCAATCAGAGAGAGAGAGAGAGAGAGAGAGGCAAATCGGTGAGACCAAAGGAGAGAGAGAAAATTGGGGAAGAAGACATCAAGTTTCACATATTCCATTTTTGGCATGTTTTCAAGTTTCACATATTTCATTTTAGGCATGATTTCAAGTTTCAAAATTCATTTTAGTCATGATTTCAAGTTTCAACATTCAAGTTTTTAGCCATAATTTCAAGTTTGAGGTTTAAAAATAAAAAAAAATAAAAAACTAATTTCAAGGGCATTCTAGTAAATTACGGAAAAACAGTGAATTTTTTTTGAAAAGGTGGTTATTAACAATTAAGGGCCCGTCCTATAACGTTTTTCAAAAGCTGTTTTTGTTTTTGTTTTTCGAAAATAAAAATGAAAATGAAAACAATGTTTTTGATTTCATTTTCGAATTATAAAAATAAAAATAGTAAAAACGCGTCCAGTAGGTTAACTAAAACATCAAAAAACTGGATATTTTTATCAGTTTTTACATATGTAATTTAATTTTCCCACCTCTTAAAAATATTTTTAGAATGTTGTAATATTTATTTTAGTTCACTTCAATATAAGTAATGCTAGATGTCCTAAATTTTTTTCCCAAATTCTATCCCAAATGATATGGCACGTGAGGTGTCAGCATCAGATCAATCACTATAAGATGCTAACACCTCACGTGCCACATCATTTGAGACAGAAATTGAAAAAAAAAAATTGGGACATCTAGCATTACTCCTTCAATATATAATATAATATAATATATATATATGTGAAATAATTATTTAATTGTTCATAACAATATAATAAATTGAATATCATTTCATAACGACCATTCAATCATTTTTAATTAAATTATAAAACGGATTGTATGATATTTGATCCGTTTGCATTAAAAAAATATAACTATCAATTTCCATAATTGTAGATTACTTTTATACTTTTTTAGAGTTATCATAACATAGCATTACATAATATAATTACTATGCAATATTGATTGAAATCTGATTGTGGTTAAACTTTGTTTTTTTATTTTATTTTATTTATTTATTTTATTTTATTTTTTTACTGCCATTATATTAAAAAGCTAAATAGGCTGATTCACACCATACAATTTACTACAAGTATATTAAAAAGCCAAATACGTTGATTGACACCATACAATCCGATTCACATTCAGGAGCAACCCATACAACAAAATAAATCATCTGATAACTCTAAAAGTAACATCTAAAGATACATAACCAAATGTACCAGTATGGTATGTAGTACTTTGAACAGTTTCATGCAAGGATTTCTCTAAAATAAAATAAAATTACATAATATAATTACATAAGATCACGAATAAATTACATAAGACACCTACTCCTATTACAAGACATCACCTCCTATTACTTGAGCTATCTTGCCACATTTTTCTTGCAATTTCATCTCTAACATTATTCATTAGTGCTACATTTGATGGAGTTAAATCTATATTAGGAATTTCTCTACCTTCTCCTTCGCCATCAAATAACATATCTTCATTGTCATAAAATTTAAGTTCTATGACATGGTATATCACAACAAATCACACACTCTGTGACTTTTCTTGTAGTTCCTGTTATAGAAAGGTAAAAGAATAAGAATGTCGTTAAATGAACTTAAATGGCATGCACCTAATAAGAGAAATCCATTCATAAGCTAATCAAAATCGAAAATGTGATTCAAAGATATTGTTTCTGCACTAAATAGTAAGAAAATTGTAGAAAATTCGTTTTTTTTGGAACATGAAAAATTAAGAAAACTGCTTGGTCCTATATAATAAGAAAAATTGATCATCTGAAACAGTTCATTAATCATTACATAAAATGAATCCTAAGTCCTAACCAAGCACTATTTCAACAACTTAAAAATTATACAATGTGTATTCAATGGAAGGCAAAATTCTAGTATTATATGGGGTTAGCAGTATAACTTAATCTTACCATAAGATCACAAACACTATTGTCATTTCATTAAGATGAAAGAAAAAAACACCCGGTCAAGATCTTACTTCCAGCGTATCTTTGTCACAATTTTTATGTCAACATAATTGTTTTCCTTCCAAATTCAAGCCAATGCATTTACACTAGCTAGCTATTCATATACATCACTTCAACAGATCATTCAATCTCTACATCCGAAGCTAGCTACATTTTACAAATTATGAACAAACTGAACCATTTATCAACCTTGTTTTAACAAGAGATAGTTTTCATTGGATTCACCAAATATCATCTTCACTAAGTTTTTTACTTTCAAAATGATGATTAGAGAAAAATGTAGAGGCAACAATCTTATAAATTTAATGTAATAATTTGATTTTGAATTTCTCTAAAAGACTAAAAACACCATGATCAAATAGCAATTCATCACAGTGTGAATTTTGTCCGGTTAAGGCAGTACATATTTTATGCTGAAAAGACCAAAGACTAAGAAAATTTCTACTCCGGCAATAATATATAGCATAAAGAGGAGAAGCTAACCTATGAATTTACCTAGATTTATGCAGCATTTTATAGTGATTTTCAGAAAGAAACAATCCAATGTCACACTGTCCAAACTATCAAAAATATTATTTAGTATGTCATGTACTGAACTCTGATCAATTGAAACGTCAACAGAACCCTTACAATACATTGGTTAACCACATTACTACATCAGAAAATCAGAGAACCCTCTCAACACCCAAGGAAACCATGCAGACTACATCAGCTAAAAACAGAGGACCATCAAACCATCAACTCATACCCAAAAAACAAGGGGTACAAAAACATCAGACATCACCCCACTCCAATCTATTACTAACACCACTATAAGCTGCCTTAGCTAACCTGTCTGCAAAAGAATTCAACTCCAATCTATTACAACAGAAATTTGCACAGCAGAAATTTTTCACATATTCTATAATTGCACAGCAGAAATTTGCACACATTCTATAATTGCACAGTAGAAATTTGCTCACATTCTATAAATTTGAACAGCAGAAATTTGTACAAATTCTTTAAATTTACACAGCAGAAATTTAATATAATAAAAAATGGAGACAAACCTTGGTTCAAAGTTTCCACAGCAGAGAAATTTGCACAAATCACTACAAAATAAATTATTAAAGCAAAAATAAGTGTTCATCTACTTGGATCTACATAGATCTACTTGAAAACCAAAATAGAAAAATAAAATAAAAAATAAAAAACAGATGAAAATCTAGAATCAAATCAGAAGAAGAGGAAGAATTTGTTTATTAAAATAAGAGACCAAAATCAAAAGAAGAACAAGAGTAAGAAGAAGAATTTTTTTTTTTTTTTTTTTAAGAGACAAAATCAGAACGAAATCGGAAGAAGAACAAGAGGAAGAAGAACAAATTGTTTGTAATAAAAAGATAACAAAATCTTGAATGAAATCGGAAGAAGAAGAATAAGAAGATCGGAAGAACAAGAAGTTAATAGGAAAAGAAGAAGAAGAAGAAGAAGAAGAAAATCGGAAGAGAAAGAAGGAGGAGGAGGAGGAGGAGGAGTAGAAGGTGACATACCTTAGTCGAAATCCAATCTGGGTGTCTGTCGAAGGAAGTTGGAAGAAGAGGCTGGAAGAAGGCGTGAATGAGATTTGTTGAAGGAGATGTGGTTTTAATTTTGTTTTTGACTTTTAGAGAATAAAATGAAAAACAAAATGAAAAACAACTTTTAGTTGTATTCCATGTTTTTCAATTTTAACACTGGTTTTGTTTTTTATTTTATTTTTGTTTTTTGAAAATAAAATGAAAAACGGTAACGAACGCGTATTCGAAATCGGATTTAGAAAACAAAAACGAAAATGGGCCTGTAAAACGATACAGGACAGGCCCTAACTTTTCAAAAGTGGTTATTAACAAAAGTTTAATAATTCCTTTGGTCATTTACGGTTTTCTCTCACTCTATTAACTATCACAATTTTCTATATGGTCAAAAACAAATTACACATAAAAATTGTGGTCCAATTTAACAATTCTCACATTACTCAATTAGGTCCAGCATGTCCACCTGAATCTTCACTTGCGAAAGTGAAAGAAAATTGAAGCTCCCTTATACAGAAAACTCCTTTGTCGCTTCAAATTCATTTCTGTTGACAGCAATTACAAAGGTGTTCTCTTTCTTCTCGGTCCTCTATAAACTGGTGAGTGAAAAAAGTTTCAATTCATCGTTATTTACTTTGATCAATAGTTATTCAAACATGTATGGTTTTGTCTGTAGAAAGCTAGTATCATCACGAGTTTTTACAAATAGTTGTAGGTCTGTAGCTAAAACTCAACTGGGTTTTTGTTCGAGATTCGGTTTTGTTATAAATGAAAGGTCAATAGTATTACCCATTAGTATTAGGTCTTTCTCAATTAAATCAGAACAAGTTAGAGGAGAAGAGGCAGAAGAACACTCATTTGCAGAGTCTTACCTCATAAACTCATGTGGGTTCTCCACTGAAACTGCAAAATCTGTCTCAGGGAAGATGAATTTTCAATCTGCTGACCGACCGGATTCGGTCCTTAGGGTTTTAAGAAACCACGGATTCACCGATACCCACATTTCCAAACTTGTTAAGTTGCGTCCACATTTACTTGTAGCCGATTCTGAGAGAACCATTTTGCCTAAACTAGAGTTTTTCAAATCTTTTGGGGTCACAGATGCTGAACTTGCAAGTGTTTGCTCTGCAACTCCACTGATATTGGCCCAAAGCTTGAAGAATGTGCTCATCCCCAACTATAATTTCCTCAAAAGTTTGCTTCTTTCTGATGAAAATGTTGTTAAAGTTTTTAGGAAAAAATCATGGATCTTTCAACAAGCTTGTGAAAAGAAGGTGCCTCAGAAACTTGCAGTTTTTAGAGAACTTGGGGTTCCTGAATCCTTTTTCCCAATGATTTTAACATGTTACACCCCTATAGTCCTCCAAAGGAATGAAAAGTTTGATGAGAATATCAAGAAGGTTATCAACATGGGTTTTGATCCTCAGAAATGTGTATTTATCCATGCAATGCAGGTCTTTACTTCATTCGGTCAATCAACCTGGGAACGCAGATTCGATGTTTTCAGGAGGTGGGGTTGGTCTGATGATGTCACTCTGTCAGCATTTAGAAAGTCTCCCGGTTTTATGAATGCATCTGAGAACAAAATAACAGATGTAATGGATTTTCTTGTAAACAAGATGGGTTGGGAGTCCACAGCTATTTCCGTTTATCCAGGCGTTTTCCTTTTGAATTTGGAGAACAGAATAATTCCAAGGTGCTTAGTTTTTAAGGTTCTACGGTCGAAGGAATTGGTGAAGATAAATATGAGCTTAAGCACATTGCTCGTGCCTAGTGAAAAGCAATTTTTGGATAAGTTTGTGACGAAATATATACACATTGTTCCTCAATTGTTGAATATCTATCAGAGGAAGGAAGGCCTTGAGGTTTCGAATATGAATAACCATATATCTTCCGGCGACTACAGCAAGTCAACTGTTCAAATCTAAATGATACTATGCTCTCTGTTGATAGTTGTTAAATTTTTTAGAACAACACATTATTGAACTTGTTCAGAATGTCATATTATGACTACTTGAATATAGTTTTGCAGTATCACTGTTTGCATTGTTCCGGGTTTCATTCTTCAACTGTTAAACAAATTATCTTTATGATTAGTAGATTGAGACATGAACCTCAATGGTTTGGTTACTATGGCTCCAAGTCCCAGAGTATCTAACAAGCTCTTCCTTGCAGGCAAATCAGTGTGACAGATGATATTTCTTAAGTGGTACAAATATAGGGATGTCATGACTCATGAATACTTGTGGATGTCATCGGATTTCAGATCAGATTAGATCGGATCTTGAAAGTATGCGGATCGGATCGGATTAGATTTACAAATGTTAAAGTAAGATCCAATATTGTCCATATATCTGAATCCATATAACATCGGATTGGATCCGATCCGATCGGACTAGATTGGAGCTATTTTTTATTTTTTATTTAGCTTTGATGTGACCTAGTTTTTAAAAAATAATTCTCTTTTTATAAATGAGTGGTGCTATTGGCACACCCCCTACTGGTCTATTTATGCCCCACTTCTTTAATTATTTAGTATTATTTTTTTTCCTTTATCAAAATTACTGAAAGAGACACACAATTTAAGAAAAAATATATATTATATAAAGTAAGGGTTCAAAAATTAAATAGCACTTTTTGGGGGAGGGCTTGTGCAAATAGCACCACATTAATAAGTCTTGTTTTAATAGCACCAAAATAGGTAATGAGACCAAAATACCCCTACTTACTCTTTTCCTTTGCTTTTTTTTTTCTCGAAAATTCGAGACTTATTGTGACATTTTCGAGACTTATTGATGCGTTTCGAGACTTAATCCCAGTTTGTTGCTTTTTTTTTTTCTCGAAAATTCGAGACTTATTGTGACATTTTCGAGACTTATTGATGCGTTTCGAGACTTAATCCCAGTTTGTTCGAGACTTATTCTGTTCGACCTCCATCAATGGTGACAGTGCCGACGACGGTGCCGGTTGACTCCGGAGATAGTCGGATCTGGAAGATTGGACGACGTCAAGTTCATTGGTGCCATCGGTTTCATCAGATTCGCGACGGATCGTCGCAGATCTAAAGATGAAGGTTCGAAAACTATTCGGGTTTGGCTTCGTTTCTCTCTCCATACAGCTCGAAACTGAAAATGGATACTTCCGTTACAATCAGTGGCGCACGACGGACGTTTTGCCGGTGGTTTTGTCCATCAACTCGCCGGTCGACGGTGACACCTCCATTGAAGCTCCATCAATGGAGGTTTGGGGAAAAAGAAGAAGAAAGAAGATGAAGGACAGAGAAGAAGAAAGAAGATGAAGCTGAGGGGTATTTTTGTCCAAATTCCATTTTTGGTGCTATTAAAACATGAGTTATTAAAGTGGTTGTAGTTACACAAATCCATTTTGAAAAAGTGCTATATACCCCTATTTCCTCTATAAAGTAAATCCAATAAAACCCAACATTCATTTATTTAAAAATAAATAAATAAATAAATAAATAAATAAAAAACTCAAACGTTCTTTTAATCAATATTAAAAATTCTACGAACAATTAAAAAATATAAATTATACTTTAATATTCAATTAAAAAAAAACACTGTGTTTTTGTTGTCTATTTCTTTTGCTTTGTTTTTTCATTGGCTGCTGTTTGTTTTTGCTCTTCTTGTCTTTCTTCTTTGAGAATAAAGTTTTTTGTTTTGGAAAAAAAATTGTTGGTGTTGCGTGTGTTATAAGTTATAACAAAGAGAGATATATATAGCAGTAGAGAAAAAATAAATTTGTTCATGGGAGGTGAGAGAAAGACGAGACCAGTAAATAAAGACATTAGAGATGTGGTGTATTAAGTTTGAAAAATAAGTAAAAGGGTAGTTATGAAAATAAATAAAATAAATTAATAAAACCATTTAACTTTATTTAATTAAATCAAAATTTAAAAAAGTAGGGCATAAATAAATCAGTAGGGGGTGTGCCAATAGCACCACTCTTTATAAATTGTTATATCAATAATGCTATTTTATCGAAAGAAAAAAAAAAGAGATGCACGCGTGGGATTAATTGAACGCGCTTGGTGCGTTCCCTAGGTTTTTTTTATCTTCTGCTTCCTACGCGCCGTCGCTTTTGTTCTTCTTGACGTGTTTGATCTGCGTTCTTCTTCTCTGTTCTTTGATCATGAGTGCTTCGCCTGAAAAGTTTATTTTCTCTGCTCAACCTCATCCCACCCATACGCCGACTGTTGACCCAATCTCTTGTATGGAGACTGTTGGGACTGCTAAGCGTGCTCGACCGGAATCGGACGTGCTTGGACGGCAAGATATGACAGTAGATAATGTTAGGAAAGATGCCTTGTGTAGTTTTAAATCGAAACTTATGAATATGGCAAGCCCTAGCACTTGGTCTGGCACTGGTAATTCTAAAGAAAAACAGAAAACTGACCCAAAGGATATTCTGGTGACTGACGGACCTCATGGCCTTAAGATGACACTTTCAGATAATCTAAAAGAACAATTGCAAAAACCTTGGGTGAATGCACTGATTCTGAAAAATATGGGTCATACCCATACTTTGAGCTTTATGATTACCAAGTTATCACAAAAGTGGACTTTGCTTGGACAATGGCAACTTACGGACCTTGGTGATGGTTATTTTGTGGCTCGCTTCCAAGTGAAGGAAGATTTGGACTATGTTCTTACTGGTGGTCCTTGGATTATCACTAATCAGTATTTGGTTGTGCAGAGATGGAGGCCAAATTTTATTCCGGGTGAAGATAAAATTCAGAGTATGCCTATATGGGTGAGGTTATCTGGTTTTCCTATAGAGTGGATGGATTCGGACTTGCTCTGGAGTATAGGTGGAATGTTGGGTCGTATGTGTAAAGTAGACCCAGTTACTTTGAACCAAGCTCGGGGGCGGTTTGCTCGCCTATGCGTTGAGATGGACATATCTAAGCCATTGGTGGCATCCCTAACCGTTGAGGATAGGAAGATTAAGGTTGAGTATGAGAACCTTGGATCCATTTGTTTCAATTGTGGCCGGTATGGCCATAGCAAAGAATCTTGTAGGGAGGGTATGCCGGACCCTATTCCAGAGGAGAATGTGCCACAGACTGCTGTTGGTGGTAAAACAACTGAGGACAGCCCTGGTTATGGTCCTTGGTTATTGGTCTCGTATGGTAAACAGGGTGCTCGATCATATAAGGGAAAATTTGGTAAACATGGCACAGGCAATGTGGGAATTCCAGAGAGAGTGGGATCAGTTGGGATTCATTTGGACAGTGGTGGCAACAGTGGTAAGAAATATGTTAATGGAGCTGTGGGCAATGTGTTGGGCAAAAGTGGGAATCCGGATTTTGTCACCCCTAAGAGCAGTAATGTGGGTAGAGTGTCTAAAGTGAAGGCTGCTAGTGGTTCAAGATTTGGTGTCTTGAGTGATGATACGGCTGAGAACATGGTGGAGGAAGGTAACCATCGTGAGGATGAGTTGGTGGGTGGTCGTCTGGATAAAGGGAAAGCTGTTCTTGTGGAGGCCATTCCTCATAGTAATTTACATAGCCAATTTTCGTCTAAAGCTTGGCGTCAGAAAAGTAAGAAGACGGTCAAGAAGGGACCGAAGATGGCTGCTAATTCGGTGTCTTCAGGGTCAGGTGGTGGAGGTAATTCTCTGGTTCAGAATTCGGTGGGTGCTGCTGTCGAGAAGAATTATGTGGCTGCTGTGGATAATTCTTCCTCTAATGCTATTCAGACTGATGATCCGGATTTGGTGGAGTTAGATAATGCGGCTGTGTTGCGTCAGCTGCACATCGATGTCAGTAATTTTGGTAACTCATCTACTGTGATGGAGGATGAGAACCGGGATACTGTTATGGATTCTGCTGTAATTTCGAATTTGGATGTTCCGAGTTTGGAGAAATTTGAGAAAGTTGCCTCTGACCTTGCAGAGGTATTGAATGTTATCTCTGAATAGAGATTTCCTTTTCCTTTTTCGTTATGATTTGTGTTTGGAATGTGAGAGGAGCAGGTAAGCGTTTGTTCTCTAGGCATATTGCAGATTTGCGTCGGAGTTATCGTTTTGATATTTTGGCGGTTCTGGAACCTCGCATTAGTGGTTCTAAGGCTTTACGTGTTATTGATCGTTTAGGGTTTTCTGAGAAGTTTGTTGTGGATGCTGAGGGATTTTCCGGTGGCATTTGGCTTTTATGGAATGGGGATAATATTCAGCTTCATGTGGTTGCTAGCTCGAGGCACAGTGTAACTGCTTTGGTATATGATAAAAAATGTCTGTGGATTCTTACTGTGGTGTATGCGAATCTGTGTATTACCACTAGGAAATTTCTTTGGAATTATTTAGATGCTATCAGGAATTTCTTTTCTTTGCCTTAGCTTGTTGCTGGCGATTTTAATGAAATCATTAACAATTCGGAAAAGCGAGGAGGAAGCTCTAGGTTTTCTAACAGTGGTTTTAGTAATTGGATTGATAGAAATAATCTGATTGATTTGGGGTTCCTGGGCCCTAAATTTACTTGGATGGCTAAGAGAGGTGTTGGCGAGGGGATTTGGGAGAGACTGGATAGAGCTTTGTGCTCGATGGACTGGCGAATTCTGTTTGGGGAGGGGCTTGTGAGACATCTTCCTAGGCTCATGTCCGATCACTGTCCTATTCTTATTCAGATTCATGGTAGTAATTTCCCTAATAGCAATTGCAAGCCTTTCAGATTTGAGGCGATGTGGTTTCAGCATACTGATTTTGAAGCTCTTATTAATAGTTGTTGGCGTTCAGAGGGGAGTTCGGTAAGTGATAAAGTTCGGATTCTTCAGACTACGCTTCAGCACTGGAATAAGGAATCTTTTGGTAATATTTTTCGTAAAAAAAAAAAGATTATTTGCCAGATTACAGGGGATTCAGAGATGTATTAGCAATAATCCTTCTTTTTTCCTCGCTAATCTTGAGGAGTCTCTGATGAAGGAATATATGTCTATTTTGGATCAAGAGGAGATTTTTTGGCAGTAGAAGTCTAGGAATTGTTGGCTCAAGGAAGGAGATAAAAATACCAGATTTTTTCATCTTTCAACTATTATTAGAAGGCGCCGTAATAAGATTGAGGGTCTCACAACCAGTGATGGTACTTTGATTGGGGATATTGAGGGTATGAAGAATGAGGCAGTCCAGTATTTTCTTGCTCTTTTTAAGGAAAGGCGGCGTACTGGTATGTATTCGCAGCTTCCCTTGCTTTTCCCTAAGCTTGATGATGCTGATATCTCTAGAATTGGTATGGTTGTTTCTGAGGATGATGTTAAGCGAAGTTTGTTTAGCATAGGGGGCATTAAGGCGCCTGGACCTGATGGTTTTCTAGCTATTTTTTTCCATAAATTATGGAATACCTGTAAGAGTGACTTGTTGGCTTTGGTTTCAGATTGTTTTCAGTTAGGTTGTGTTCCTGGTGATGTTAATAGCACCTTAATTTCTCTTATCCCTAAGGTGCCTAATCCAGTCAGTTTATCTCAGTTTCGCCCCATCAGTTTATGTAATACTTCGTACAAAATTGTCAGTAAAATTTTGGTCCAACGTTTGAGAGGTTTGTTACCGAACCTGGTGAGTCCTAATCAGGTGGCTTTTGTGCCTGGTAGACAAATTGAAGATAATATTATTGTTGCTCAAGAGGTCCTTCATAAGTTCAGGACGGCCAGAGGTAATTCAGGCTTTATTGCCTGGAAGATTGATCTTGCTAAGGCGTATGATAAGCTTCAGTGGGGTTTCATTAAGGAAGTTTTGGAGGAAGTGGGAATTGTGGGGGATCTGAATAATTTATTCATGAGTTGCATTTCTAATGTGCAGTATAGAGTTATTGTTAATGGTGAAATGACTGAGGCTTTTCGTCCTAACTGTGGAATCAGACAAGGGGATCCGCTATCTCCTTATATCTTCGTGTTATGTATGGAAAAACTTTCCCATATTATCCACCAAAAGTTGCATGATGGTGTTTGGAAACCTGTTAAGACTTCCAGGGGAGGTCCTGAAATCTCCCATCTTTTCTTTGCTGACGATCTCATCTTGTTCGGAAAGGCTTCTCTCCAACAAGCATTTGTGATGAGGGAGGCTTTGGATCTTTTTTGTGATCTCTCTGGCCAACAAGTTAGTTTTCCAAAATCTAGGATCTATTGTTCAGGTAATGTGAATCGCACTTTGGCCAACCAGCTGGCAGACGTTTGTGGTTCCCCTGTTACTCAGAATTTGGGAAATTATCTTGGTGTTCCCCTCATTCATGGTCGGGTCACTAAAGAGACTTATAATGAGATAATTGTTAAAACCCAGAAACGCTTGGCTTCTTGGAAGAGTGCATCCCTTTCTTTTGCTGGGAGGTGTACCCTTATTAAGGCGGTCACATCGGCTCTTCCCACTTACGCTATGCAGTCTGTTAAACTTCCTGCTGAGGTCTGTAATACTCTTGATAAGCTCAATCGGGATTTTTTATGGGGTAGTACTCTGGATAATAAGAAAATTCATCTTGTGAATTGGGATACTGTGTGTCTTCCGAAGAAGCTTGGGGGTTTAGGTATCCGAAAGATGAAACACATGAATCAAGCTCTTTTGGCCAAGTCGGGGTGGCGTTTGCTGCAGCGTGAGAATGGTTTGTGGAGCAGTTTGGTCAGTGCTAAGTATCTCAAGGGGGATAATTTGGCGGTTACTGAGGCCTCTACTACGTCTCTCTGTTCCAGCACTTGGCGGAGTATCTCTTTTGGGGCCAAGATTCTCGCAGCTGGCTTACGATGGAGGATTGGTAATGGGCTGACTACTAGATTTTGGACAGACGAGTGGATCCCTGGGTTGGGGAGTATTCTTCGGTTTGCTCAGGTTCCTATTTCTGCTCCTTAAATTAGAGAAACGGTTAGTGATTATTTGCTTGATGGTGACTGGGATTTGAGAAAGTTAAACTTGGTGCTGCCCTGGTGTATTGTGACTCGAATTTTTAGCATCCACCTGAATGTTACCAGTAATAGTGAGGACTCTATTATTTGGGGTTTTTCTAAGACTGGCTGTTTCACTGTGACGAGTGCGTATGATCTTCACTTCAGTGCAGCTGAAGAGGATTCTTGGAGGTGGAATTTCATCTGGAAGCTTCGGTTGTCGCCGAGAGTTATGTATTTTCTTTGGCTTCTCCTCCATAATAAACTCTTGACAAATGAGAGTAGAGCTGTGAGAGGTCTGATTGTGGATGCTACTTGTGGTCGATGTGAACTTGGGATTGAATCTGCTGATCACGTGTTCAGATTATGCAATTCCTCTGTTCGAATTTGGGAGGATATCTGTCAGGGTATTACTTCTAGTGTGTCCTTTAGAGTTGATTGGAATGATTGGGTTTTTGAGAACTTGAAGTCTAATACTCTGTGTTGGAAACTTGTGCCTGGATATTTCATCTTTGCGGTCTCTCTCTGGTTCATATGGAAGTGGAGGTGTGAGGAAATCTTTAATGTGGATTTTCTTCTTCCTCGGTGCCCTGGTCATGTTATTAGAACGTTTATTGATGATTGGTTTTCTGCCAATATGGATGCAGAGAATGTGGCGGTGAAGAAGATGTGTCTTGTTGCTTGGACTCCTCCTCCTCATGGTTGGGTCAAGCTGAATGTTGATGGCAGCTGGATTGCGGACTCGGGGATGATTGCTGTTGGTGGGGTCTTTAGAGATGATATGAAGAATTGGGTGTCTGGCTTTTCGCTTAATAAGGGTTCTGGGTCGATTTTGGAGGCTGAGCTGTGGGGTGTTTTTGAGGGATTGAAGAAGGCTTGGGATGCTGGTTTTAGGAAAATTGAGGTGGAATCTGATTCAATGTGTGTTGTTCAGTTGCTAAATGGTCCCGTTTCCCCAACCCATCCTCTCTTCAACATCATTTCTGCGTGCAAGCTGATCATGGCTAGGGGTTGGTGCTGCTCCATTACGCACATTTACAGGGAGTGCAATAGAGTTGCTGATTTTTTGGCAAAATTTGGTCATTCTTTAGATTTGGGGATTGTTTTCTTGGAGGATCCCCCCTCCCAGGTTTTTTCTTTGTTAGATGATGATTTTAAGGGGTCTCCTGTTTCCAGGATGATCCCCTGTCCTTAGTCTCTGTTGGTTTGGCGTTTTGCCTCCTTCTTACCAAAAAAAAAAATAATGCTGTTTTATCCAAATTCGGTATCCGAATGATGTGGATCCTTAATTTCTTTGTTGCATGATTGAAATGATTGGGCTTCAAATTCGGATCAAGTAGCGTTACTCTTGTCCATATTAAAAATGAAATAAAGTTAGAAGTTAAATTGCAACCAGTTAGCGTTGGTACAACATAACTATATTGAAGGATGAAATTGTTTTTTTTTTTTTTTTTTTTATAAAAAAAAAAAAAAAAAAATTATTTTATTTATATCGGATTCCATCCAATCCATTTGACACCTCTATACAAATTATACAATGGAATGAAATTGATGGGTCGGGTATTTTGAAATTTGAATTCAAAACTTCTTTGTTTGGCTAAAGCCTTTTCACCAAAGCCTATTTCAGGTCATGTAGTGGTCAAAATTCTCCGCCTAGTTTGTCATATTCACTGAAATCCCTCTTACCGTTAAAAACAATTTCAAAAGACCCATATAACGTTAAGTTTCCCGTTAAATATTTGATACCGTTTAAGGGTAAATAGGTAGATTGAGTAAAAATATAACATTATTATTTTAAAATGTATGTATATGAAAATTAATATTAAAATCAACTAAAAACACTTATATTAAAATAATATAATAATAATATTAAATGACTCTGTTTGCGCAGGTGTGGGTTTTATTCTGAAGTTTGGGATGGTTAGGTTTAGAGGTGTAAATCAAATCGGATAATCCGAATCTGAATACGGTCAAGAAATTCAGATAAAAAATTACCCATATCCAAAAATCAGATATGGATTGGAAAATTTATTGTTTGGATTCAGATAATCCGAATTCAATTCGGATTTGAATCCGAATCAAGTCTGAATCCATTACGAATCAGATATTTAAAAAAATAAAAAAAATAAAAATTATATATCTGTGTTTTTTGAAAAAAAAAAAAAAAAAACTCACCCTACACATACACGGCATATTGCACTTTTTTTTTATTCTTTTATTTTTACAAAAACTGACATTATTTAATTTTAAATGTTTTTAAAATTGTGTTTTCGAAAAATTTAATATCCGATCCGGCATGAATTATGCAATTAAAGACTTTTTTTTTTGGCAAAATCCGATCCGGAATTTTTCGAACCAAGACTGATTTTAAACCGAAATTCCAAAAAACTTGAAAAAATCATATTCAGATAATCTGAATCCAATTCGATTGACACCTTTATCGAGACTTCATGTAAACTTCTTCTTCTCTCCACCTCCGGTGGCCCTCATCTTGCGGAGAACATTGGACATCTACTCTCCCTTCTTCTTGTCAATTTTATGGGTGCCGACGAACTTAAATTTACAAGTTAAATTTTCAATCTCATCTCTCTCAATTTCTGCTTGTCCTATCATACAAGTCTCAACAAAAAATGTTACATGGTTTTCTTCTAAAAACAAATTCAACAATTCTTTTCCTCTTTTAGAAACAAATTACCAATCTTTTTAATATATCACAAACATCCAAGCAAGTGTTTAGATACCCCCGGACAATTAATAACTCCTCTTGTTTTGAGATCCATATGTACATTCATGTTGCTGTATACTTCAAATGGCTCCAGCTTTTTGAAGTGGCTCCAGCTTCCGTCCTCTATGCTGATAAACAAAAAGCATTTGCATACCTTTATTATCCTTAAGATGAAGATAGTTTCTTGCTAAGTTCACCAAATTATTTATGTCGTCTTTAACCATTTGTAGGGTTTATATTTGTATAAATAACTCTTGACGATTTGCAAAGCTTCTCTTTTTTATTGAACGATAACATCATCCGCCCTAGAATCTTTCTCAAATAAAAATGATTTGAACTAAGCCCCCAAAGATTACAAAACCCTCCCACTAATTCTATCCTCGGTTGCGAGAAAACCGGAACCAAATCAGTATTATGTTTATAACAATAGTAGAAGCCTTTAATATTGTAGCAACTATAGGAGTGGGAGCCATTGGAGTCATGTTTACACCTTGTAATTACCCACCAAGGGGTCGGAAGTAGGGGCGAAACCATAACTTATTGTCCCGTAAACTAAATTAAGTATAAATTTTTTAATTTTTTTTGGTATATTAGATGCGGTGCAGCAATTTGAACATGCGACATTGTCACGCTAAATGAACGTAATTTTATATCCAAACCACACTGGGCAAATAAACTAAATGCATACTTGTTCAGACTTTAGCAAATGAAGTAAGGAATTCAAAATTTGTGTCATTTATCTATGGAGTGAACGAGAATGGAGAGGAAATGAAAAACTTTAATATGTTTAAGTGTGAATAAAATATTGAGTATATCACTCTAAAGAATATATTGAAATTATCTCAATTAAATTAAATTAGAAACTAAACCATTTTTATGAATTATCAAGTAATGTTAATATTGTAATTGTCTTACATTTATATTCTTGCTTGTCTATGGTTTTTTTTTTTTTAAAAAAAAAAAAAAAAAAAACGTCATTAAACTTTTTTTAAATTACAAAAAGCTAGCCTGGCTAAAAGGCTCCTTCCAAGAAAAGACTGATGGACAAAAATTATTTGTAAATATTAAAGAAATAATAAAAGCATTTACTTACCTCCATTATCTTTAAGATGAATATAGTTTCCTGTTAGGTTCTCCAAATCATTTTTGTCGTCTTTCACCATTTTTAAGGTATATATTTTATATTTATATGAAGAACTCTTGACGATTTGCTTCACATAAAGTTTTGAAAAGATCCTATTTTTTACTGAATTATAACACCAGTTGCTCTAGAATCTTTCCAAATAAAAAATAAATAAATAAATTGAACTAACCCCTAAAGATTACATAATCCTCCCACTAATTCTATTCTAGATTGTGAACAGGATCTACATCTCCCGAAAACCAAATCAGTATTATGTTGGTAACAAGAGTAGAAGATATTGTCTTTAATATTGTAACAACTATAGTATCTAGAGCAGGTTCCAAGAAGTGGGAGCCATTGGAGTCGTGCTGACACCTTGTAATTACCAAGGGGCTGAAAGCAGAGGCGAAGCCAAAATTTATCGTCCGAGTGTGCTTAATTAAGTATTTTTGATATACCATATATGGTGCGGGGACTTGAACCTGTGACATTGTCACGCTAAATGAACATAATTTTCTACCCAAGTTACATTGGGCAAAATAAACTAAATGCATACTTGTTCTGACTTTCGCAAATGAAGTAAGGAATTCAAAATTTGTTTCATTTATCTATGAAGTGAAGGAAAATAAAGAGGAAAGGGAAACTTTAATATGTTTGAGTGTGAATAAAATATTGAGTATATTACTACAATGAATATATTGAGATTATCTCAATTAAATTAAATTAAATTATAAACTAGACCATTTTTGTGAATTATCAATTTATGTTAATATTGTAATTGTCTTAAATTTATATTCTTACTTGTCAATTTTTTTTTAAGCAAATTAAACTCGTTAAGTTTTTTTTATTCTTAGAAAAAGCTAGCTTGAGCTTCAGCCCAAGCTAGTTTGCACATACCTCCACCCTTGGCTATAAGGCTCCCTCCAAGAAGAGACTAATAGGGAAGAAAACGAACTTACCAGAGGATAAGTTCGGAATCGGCATTGCCTACATTTCACTAACATAGAAGGTGTTATCCAAAAAATCAGTCGTCTTTCTCCGACCAACTCTTAGACCGGACGGAGAGGTACTCCGCAGTCGGAGGGGCCTAAGCATGGTCTGGATGGCATGATCCCACTTCTACCGCGGTAATGACGGGATACCGAGGTAGAGGCGGTTAGGTAGGGACAACCGGGGGGTTGTAGCTGCTCGATGGACCAGGCTGCCCCAGAGGCTAGCTGGGATCGGTTCCCAAGTGTACTAGTACCAGTTCAGCTGAGATTGGATGCTACTCGTAAGACACTAAGTGAGTGGCAAATAAGCTGCAATATGAAGGAAAATAAATGACCTCTTTCATTACTCACAATTTGGTTACAACTTTCAAATGGTATGGGGTACAATTTATCTCTCTTTCTCTTTTTTTTAGTCTCTCAATAAAGAATAGTCGTTCTATAGTAGCACAACAAGCACTTTTTGGTCTCCCCTCGGAGACTAGTCGTTCTATAGTAGCAAATTCACTCTATTCCTCTTGGGTCCAACCTCCATTACCTTATTTTTATTGAGGGTATTTATAGAGGGTCTAGGATGCAGCAGGTGAAGGAGGCCACCCCCTTGAAGGATCATTTAACGCGATCATCACCACTTCTCTTCCCTGGTCCCACCACGACATGTGCCTTGAAGGGCTTGGATTGCACCAGCTAGGCCTTAGGGCTGACGTGGGGGTCCAAATGGTAGGTGGGAGACCCTTCTTCAGGTGGGCCAATTTCTAGAGGATCTCCACTTTTGGCTCTCGTTGGGTGTAGGTAGCACACACGCCACGAACGACCGAGGTGGCACCACCTATGCCCCAGTGTTCGCGTAGGCGATTAGGTGGTGATTTCCCTGACTCTGGTTGGCTGGGAGTGTTTGAGCTAGACTGGCATGTCGCTTTCACATGTTAGGACCGCTGGGGGATAATTGCAGCGCCTGTCACGCTGCCACTGTCAGGTGCTTCCTCCCAATGATTTTCTTTTTCTGCCTATGTGCTTTTTGAATCCTCTATGCCTGTTGAAACTCAGGTTCCCCCTTTGGTGATGATTAGAGTTGACCATTTGTAGGGCTGAGCTGGACCACGATCTGGCTGTCGAAGTTGGCCAATCATCGGGGCCCTTGATCTTCCCTCTTTCCTTTTGATGGTCAACTGGGTAAAATTAATGCCCACTTATCCCCTGAACTCTGCTTGGACTCTTCCCTGCTTAGGCTAGCTCTTCCACGAGGGCTTGCATCACTCCCCTCACAGGTCCACCTGTACTTGAGTGGTGATTCTAGATTATTTTGGCAAGATTAGGGCAACTTCATCATAGAGGGAAGGGAAAGAGGGGCCCGGATGATGTCCGCGTTGACTGGATCGGAGGACCTGGGATCCCGCCCAAGCGGTTCCTTTCAACGGCGTTGGTGAGACTTATCGGTATTTCATAGATGGGGTAGGTCTAGAGTGAGGCCTCTCCTACTCTTGCTTCCCTAGTTACGATCCTAGTTCCGATCCCGGTTATGGCTCCGGTTGTATCGGGGACCGAGGATTCACAGGGGTTTCTGAAGATGGAGGAGGGGAAGGCCTAGTCACCTTGGGACTAGGGTACCTCATTAGAGGATTTCTGCCCTAGTTCTGGTTCTGCTCCGATGCATCAGGGAAAGTACTCCTTTGATTTTCTTGAGTCATTTGGCGGTTAACAGAACGTTTTAAGCTTGCTAGAATGAGAGAGGGTTTTGAAGAAAAAAAGAGTGAGCAAGAGTTTAGTCATTTATTTTTATTTTTTAAGGAAAGTTTTATTTTTCTGAGAAGTTTTAGAGAAAAGAAAAGGAGCGATTGCTCTTGAGAAGAAGAGTGTTGTGTATTACTGACTTGCCTTTTGCATGGTTATTTTAAAAGAAAATAAACCAGTTTTTTTTTTATTTTAAATATAATAAAATTGGTCACCTTTTGAGTTTTGAACCCTAATCCCACATGTACTTTTTTTTTTCAAAAGAAAATGTCCAAAACAATTCTAATTTCAATTTTCGAATATGGATTGGAAATTTTACTGTTCGAATTAGGATAATCTGGATCCGATCCGGATCTGAATCCAAGTCGTATTCAGTCCGAAACCGAATTTGACCCAAACTCGAATCCAATACGAATCCAATCCAAATTGGATATCCGAAATCAACCCGATATTTCAATATATATATATAAAAGCTTTTTATATATATAAAAACTCACACTACACATACACTGAATATTGCACATATTTTTTTTATTGGGTTAATTGCTCAAACATGCCATGTGTTTTGCCATTATAGCAAAATATTCAACAAATAGTCTTAATTATACAAACAACCCATTCTGTTAGTAGAAAACCGTTAGATTTAATGGTTAATTGGAAAAGACTACAGCCCCTAAGTTGAAAAACAATTAATTGAAATTGAATAAATATTAAATGAAAAAAATATAATTAAATTGTTGATAAAATATTAAATTCTGAAGTTATATATATATATATATAAATACTATGAGATTTAAATAAATAAAAGCTCAAAAGATTTGGATTAAAATTTAAAATATTCAAAACGATCTGGAAAGAAAATACCTAAAAGATCTGGAAAAATAAAATACCCAAAAGATCTGGAAAACAAAGACTCAAAAGATTTGGAAAAAAATACTCAAAAGATTTGGAAAAAAAAAAAAACTTAAAAACAGCAACAAAGTGAAAAAAAATAAAAAAAATAAATAAATTCTCTTTGACTTCATCATCATCTATTTTCTGAAAAAAAAAAATTCAAACAAATTCCATCTACAACAAAATCCAACCCAACAGCCAACAATCTTCATCATTAATTCCACACAAAATATATATATATATATATATATCTGATGGAGAGCTAAAGAATAAGCCACCATCACAGTTGAACTGTGTGTCAATAGTCGCCACCGCGAGTCACCGATCACCACCGGACTAGAAAGATTCGTCGGTCACCGATCACCAAACCCCATCCATTAACGCTAACGATTTGTTCACCGAAAACCGCAAATGAAACCTGCGAGAATTCACCTTTGCAGCCCAGATTCGTCGCGATTCAATGTGACAATTGATGAAGGTCGATGCCGATAAAGATGGAGGTCGGTGCTGGCGGTGGCATCGTTGATGTATTGTAGAGAGTGGAGGCGGCATCTTTTCCAGTAGTGATGAAGTTTCCAGATTTGAAAATGAACTGGTGGGGTTGAGTTTGAAAGATGAAGGGATGAAATTTCCAGATCTGCTATTTGATAGATAAAATGATCAATTTATCCTTGAACATTAAAGTCAACTGTTAAATCTTACATTTGACCACTAACGGTAGGGGTTGTTTGTGTAGTTAATGTCAAAACACAAGGTAAGTTTGTGCAATTAACCCTTTTTTATTTACCTGTATATGCCTGCCAAAACTCATAAAATTTCCAAATATAGACACTTTTAACTTGCCATAAAAACGAAACATAAGTTAACTAAGATGTTTGTTACGAATTACAATCAGTCATGATATTTCTACTCTCTGCAGCATTATTTCAAAATACACGAATATGAAAATTAAGACAAGCAACATTGCCTAGACCTACTCCCAAGGTCATTATCTGTTTGGAAATAGATAAAGACATTGGAAGTAGGTCAGGTAAAGCAACATCAGATTTTATTTTATTACTTGGTGGGAATTTGTTCACACACTTAATGCTATAGTCTATGCACATGGAAAATTGTATGGAAATTCTTTTGTGTAAATATTTCGCAAGAAAAAATTTAAAGACAATAAATTTTTAATGATACAAATTCAGACCTTAGCCTTTGTCTTTCATTTTTCCATTAAGATGGTGATTGGATCATGGAAAATAATTCATATAAAAGGGAAATTTTCACTATATTTTATTTTATTACTTGGTGCGAATTTGTTCACACACTTGTTGGGAATTTGAACCGATGGACGCGGAAACATCATACCCAATATTTGCCCATAACTCATAGCAATTAATGTCAATAGTAGAAAAAAAAAATGAGAGAAAAAAAAAAAAAAACAATCACACAACACAAGATATACGTGGAAAACCCTAAATCAGGGAAAAAACCACGGGTCATCAGGACGACAGAGAAAATTTCACTATATGATAAATTGTTACAACTATATACTCCATGATTCTCTCTCACACCTCAATCCCAAACCACATAGCCTTACTAAGTCCCTAAGCTCACAACCGAGCTTCACATCATGACTTTTAACTCACAACGCTCACAAGATCCTCACCAAGAACCCCACCGCCGCCCCCCCCAAAAAAAAAAAATCCCCTAGGTCTCCCCTTGAATATCACCCATGAATCTCTAATTTGATCCATATATATTTCTCGGATCTTTCACTGGATATTCTCTAGGGTACTCTACCGGATCTCACCCACTCTCTAATATTACATGGTGTTCTTTTTTGCTCCACACAAAATAACATAATTACAAGGTCTATTTATACTAGTTATAGGGAGTTTAAGATAAAAGGAAATCCTACTCCTAAACGTACAAGACTTACTTATTTAACATAAATACTATTTCCTTTTATGACAAGTCTTCTTGTAAATAATATATTCATTTTCCTTTAAGCACAAGAACTTCCCAAAAGAACATTTTCATTTTCCACCAAAGATTTTCTGTTCCACGCATGCTTATGATTGACTAAGGTTCAGGTCATATGCTGGCCAACTGCACCCTACACCATTACAGTCACTAGAAATTACATCACTCAGAAAACCGCGATCCATGCACTAAAACGATCCCGACCGCTGTCACTGCCGCTATCAAAGTCACAACACTTTCCACATCGCTAACTTCTGGAACAAGGACCGTTGTCATCACCGCTGTCAAAACCACACAGTACAAAGCACAGTGCCATATCGCTATGGGAACCGCTATCAAAGCCACAACAACCCACAACAGTTTGCTTCATTCTTTTGTTCTTCTGGTCTTCAAACCTCCCTCAAACACCATATCCAACTTCCAAATGTATCCCACATCTCCAGGAAGCTCCACATAAGTTGAGTCTCGTTGGGATAACATTGGGTTCATTCGAGAATACGAGCCAAAATCTAACAATTCTCCCATTTGGCTTGAATTCTCAAAACTTTGTCCACAACCACAATTCTCCATACTGAGAATCATTATATCCCACCACAAGATATAACCACTTAGAAACAAATCATTCTAAGAATTTTTTTTTTTTTTTTTTTTTTTTTTGTGTGTTCGTTGTTTCGGCACTATGTCGAAATAACTGCTAAAATTATGGTGCAACTCCTCTCGTCAAATTACAAAGGAGTTTGTTAGCCATCGAAATCCTTGTCCACCATACACGTTGCATCACTTTCTGACCAATGTCTTGTGTACAATTATGAACCACTAGCAGCAATATATCATTTTTCATGGTCAGTGGGGAAAACTTCCAAAAGGATAAATATGTCCTTACATCACCTAACCCTGTGAAAAACCTTTTGTCCTTACATCACATACTTAGGGTTGCACATTTTCCCCCGGATCCCCGTTTCCCCGCTTCCCCATCCCCATTTGGGGAAATTTTTTAGGGAAAAATGGGGAAATGGGGAGGGATAGGTATGAAAATCATCCCCAAATTGAAATGGGGATGGGGATGGGGATGGAGATGGGGGGAGGTACCCCCATCCCCATTTCCCCATTTCTCCGGGGAAATGGGGAGGGATGGGTATGAAAATCATCCCCAAATTGAAATGGGGATGGGGATGGGGATGGGGATGGGGGGAGGTACCCCCATCCCCATTTCCCCATTTCTCCATTTCCTCCACAATATTATAAAAATAATTATATATATATATATTTATATATATTTTGTAATGTATTTTCTTTGACACTATTTTGTAATATATATATAACCTTATTTTGTAATGTATTTTCTTTTGCATTTGTAATGGAATTTTTTTTTTTTTTTTTTTTTTTAGTTTAATTTGTAATTTTCAGTCAAATGGGGAAATAGGGGAATGGGGTAAACGGGGAAATGGGGATGGTAATGGGGGGACCTCCCCCCAAAACTCCCCCATCCCCATTTTCCCCAAATGGGGAAATGGAGGGGAAATGGGGAGGGAGGGATGGGGAAGGGTTTGAGAAGTGGGGATGGGGATGGGGGGACCTATATCCATCCTCATTTCCCCAATGTGCATCCCTACACATACTTGGTGAAAGAATTGCTACTAGAAACCAGGAATGCTTTGTTGGATAAACCCCATACCACACCAGAGACTTCGAGCATTCCTTTTTATATATATATATATACATAATCAGCGCCTTGTGTAACCTAGATTGGATCTCCATGACTCGTATCTGCCACCACAAGCCAAACTTCTCCTCCATCAATATTCTTCTTCTCATCAAACCCTACCGAGTTCGAAACTACTTTCAAGATGTATCTCTTTTGCTAAACCCATACTAGGCAATCATGATCATCATCCTAATGCTACCAAGTCCTTCATACGATCTCCCGTAAAGACTTGAAATTGCCATCACCAAACCATATGGCTCTGATACTAATTACTGAGAATTTGAACCGATGAACACGGAAGCGACATGCTTAATATTCACCTATAACTCATAACAATTAACGTCTATAGCAGAAAAAATAAGATTAGAGAAAATAAACAATCACACCCTCTTTCTTTTTTTTATACCGGACCACAAGATATACATAGAAAACCCTAAATCAGGGAAAAAACCACAAGTCGTCATAACGATAGAGAAAGTTTTACTATATGATAAATTGTTACAACCATATACTCCAGGATTCTCTCTCACACCTCAACCCCAAACCACATAGCCTTACTAAGTCTCAAAGCTCACAACCGAGCTTTACATCATGACTCTCAGCTCATAACGCTCATAAGATTCTCACCAAGAACCCCTCTAATATCCCCTAGGTCTCCCATGAATATCAGCCACGGATATCTAACTTGATCCATTAATATTTTCCAGATCCCTCTCCGGATATTCCCTGGGGTGCTCTCCTAGATCTCACCCACTCTCTGATATTACATGGTGTTCTTTTTTGCTCCACACAAAGTAACCTAATTATAAGTCCCTCTCCGGATATTCCCTGGGGTACTCTCCTAGATCTCACTCACTCTCTGATATTACATGGTGTTCTTTTTTTCTCCACACAAAGTAACCTAATTATAAGGTCTATTTATACTAGTTATAGGGAGTTTAAGATAAAAGGAAATCCTACTCATAAACATACAAGACTTACTTGTTTCACATAAATACTATTTCCTTTTATGACAAGTATTCTTGTAAAGAGTATTCATTTTCCTTCAAGCATAAGAATTCCGAAAAGAACACTTTCATTTTCCGCTGAAGATTTCTTATTCCGCGCATGCTTTTGATTGACTAAGGTTCGGGTCATATCATGGCTAGTCGCACCCTGCATCGTTACAGTCACTAGAAATTATATTGCTCAAAAAACTACGATCCATACGCTGAAACGATCCCGACAATTGTCACTGCAGCTGTCAAAACCATAACGCTAACTTCTAGAACAAGGACCGCTGTCATCACCGTTGTCAAAACCACACAACGCAAAGCATAGCGCCATTCCGCTGTGGGGACCGCTGTCAAAGCCACAGTGCAACCCACATCGGTTTGCTTCATTCTTCGGTTCTTCTAGTCTTTAAACCTCCCTCAAACACCATATCCAACTTCCAAACGTATCCCACATCTCCAGGAAGTTCCACATCAGTTGATTCTCGTTTGGTTAACATTGGGTTCATTCGAGAATACGAGCCAAAAACTAACAACACTAACGCTATAGTCCATACACACATGGAAATTTGTATGAAAATTCTTTTGTACAAACATTTCACAAGAAAAAATCTAAGGACAATGAATTTTTAATGATACAAATCGCTAAATGTATTGAAATTCTTCTTTTTAGCGAATTTGTAGAGAGAGAGAGAGAGAGAGAGAGATGGCCAATACCGCCTCCCTCAAGTTTCAGCTTTCTCTACTTGTTTCCCTTTCTTTCAATCACATGAAATTGTTCTATAAGGGCTAGTTACGTCTATTGTTTCGATTCAGGCCTTCCATCTACATGGTACAACAACTCAGTGATCATGAGCTACTAGAAAATGAGAGTCTTCCTCCTATTTCAGAATGATAATGATATTGATATCTACTGTGGATTCTTTTGCAATGGAACTTGCAACTCTTATATGTTCTCAGTCGTGCGGTTGCAGCTAGAGATGCACATTTCCCCCCGGGGCCCCAATTTTCCCCGTCCCCATCCCCATTTGGGGATTTTTTTTTTTTGGGAAAAATAGGGAAATGGGGGGGGGGATGGGGATGAAAATCATCCCCAAATTGAAATGGGGATGGGGATGGGGGGACCCCTCCCCATCCCCATTTCCCCATTTTCCCCACAATTATGTTGAAATGGGGATGGGGATGGGGGGGAGGTCCCCCATCCCCATTTCCCCATTTCCCCCAATTATATATAATAATATAAATATAATTATAATATATATTTTTTATATTTTTTTTATTCTTTGAAAACCTAACTCCCTAACCCTAAGTATATATACAATTTTACTCATTTTAACTTCAAGACCTAAAACCTAAAACCTAAAGTTGCTCTCATTTTCTCAACAATTAGTTGTTATTGTAATGAACTTGTGAATTTTAAAACACTTTATTTTGTATTTATAATGCACTAATGAATTTTATTTTATATTTTCAATGGAATGTTTGATTTTTCAGTTTAATTTTTATTCAAATGGGGAACGGGGGAAACAGGGGAACGGGGAAAAGGGGACAAACGGGAAAAAACGGGGAAAATGGGGAATTGGAGATGGGGATGGATATAGGTCCCCCCAAAATTTCTCATCCCCATTTTCCCCAAATGGGGAAATGGGGAGGGATGGGGGAAGGGTCTAGGTAGTGGGGATGGGGATGGGGGGACCTATATCCATCCCCATTCCCCAAACGTGCATCTCTAGTTGCAGCTGGAGGGAGTCACAGCCTGGTATGGCACCTTGTAAAAGGGAACGATATGGTTGAACAAACCGGGTCAGGCTTATTGCTTCGAGATTCAGATGGAAAACAAGTTTGGTCAAGCAACCCATATTTATCATCAGTCAACTATGTTGTTGAGTTGAAGATTGAGTTAGTTTTATTGCGCTATGCTAACGCACTCGAGGTCGAGCACCCCTAGAGAATTGAAACTTCCTATTTAAAAAATGAGAAATTCAACTCGACGAGCCTAAGCGACACCGAGCGCCTGGTGCTTACGATGGCCAAGCGCGCGCCTCCTTGCCTCACTTTTAATAACTATGTTTGTAGCTTTTAAACATCTTTGAAGGCTCTAACCTTAGGTTCGGTTTCAATAGATTCAGTTATTAACCAAAATCTCCAGGCCTAATAAAGGTTAGTCCAATTAAAACCCTAGAATCATAAGTCCGAACCCAAGGTCACTTGACATAAAGGCATTTCCATACAAATAATGTTACACATCAAAAAAAAAAAAATGAGAAATGCTAGGCTTCCCAAAATTCCCAAATGGTGTTGGCACGTAAGGTGTTAACATCTTGTAAATCATGAAATTATGTGGTGAGTGATGTGATATTGACACCTCACGTGCTAACACTATTTGGGAAGGAATAAGGAAAATAATTGGGAAGCCTGGTATTACTAAAAAAAAAAAAAAAAAATTAGTTAAAAAAATAATGCAAATGATAATTTTTATTTGTTACCTCACACACCACTTTTATATGATAAAGACAAATCATAGCATCAATTGGAGAGCCGAGAGAAAGAACGACGTCGTTTTTTTTTTTTTTTTTTTGAAGACGAAACGACGTTGTTCTAAAATACAGTAACATTATTACATTATAAAATTGTTGGGAGCTGATATTGACATCCATAAATATGATAAGCACACACATATTTTAATAAAAAATTTAATTACAAAAATATCCCAATAGGAATTTACCAATAAGGATAAATTAATTTAATTAAAAATAAACAACATACTATTTACACCCATTAATT
This sequence comes from Acer campestre, assembly GCA_954870605.1. Lineage (NCBI taxonomy): Eukaryota > Viridiplantae > Streptophyta > Magnoliopsida > Sapindales > Sapindaceae > Acer > Acer campestre. The sequence continues at coordinate 12,176,372 of OX940802.1, read as the reverse complement.
ACACACATATCTTCAATTATATCACTTTATTTATAAAAATAAATAAATAAATAAATAAAATGAAACATAAAAATCTGGGAACTAGTTTTTCTTATTAAAAATAAAATAAACACTCTTCCACAAAAAGGTTTATGGATGCAAAATGAAAATTTGACGGGAAAAGATGTATGTATTTAGTTAAAGTATCAAACTTTAAACCTAAGTAAAGATCTAAGGCACCGTTTGGTGCGCAGGATTGGATTGGACTGGACTATTTCATGGGATTGGATTGGATTAAGATGGGACTGGGATTAAATGGGATTGGACTGGATTGGATTGGACTAAATTAATACTATACTGTGTTTGGAAAAACATGGGACTGGATTAAATTAATACTGTGTTTTGTTTGGTGAAACATAGGATTGGACTAAATATAATAATTTTTTTAATTTGATAATTATTTAAAATTGAATAATAAAATATTAAATTTGCTAAAGCTTAAGTGCTTCAGTCTCCAACCTTTGAAAAAAGAGAAGATTGCAAATCCAGAGATTGAGACAAGGAGATCGAATAATCTTTTCTATTTAGTTAAGCGATAGTTGTTGCAAACTTTCTAGAAATTAATTCGAGCAATTAAGTTAACATTGCTTCTATTGAATTTTGTATATCAATTCTAATTTAAGTCACTGACAATATAAAAATTCATTAATATAGTTAATATACATTGAAGTATTGAGAAGTATTGCAGATCCAGAGATCAAATAGAAGTGGTAGGTGAAGAGTTCCAATTTGATAAGCTCTCATACTCTACAATCAAAGAACAGAAGAAGCCCCAGCTCGGTATCAGAATCCAGATTTTTTTTGGAGTTTTAGATTTCTTTGATTTTCATTTTTTTTTTCCGGATTGATTTTCATTTTTTTTTTCTTCTTTGATAAAAATTTAAAGATTATCAACACAATCAAGTTTTGTGCAATTATTTCGAGTGTGTTGATTGATAATAATTCCAATCTTCTGGCAAAAATACATTATGTTGGTTCAAAATACAAACCCAGAAAATAAAATAATTCCAACAAAAACAAAAAACCTAAAATAATTGCACACAAAAAATCAACGAAAAAAAAGAATTGATTTTCGATTTCACCATCATCTGGCATCGATCTTCGATCGTCTCCATTCCTTCTCCTCTGCTCTTCATCTTCGATAATAAACTCGAATCCCCAGGCTTCATTGATTTTGGAATTTAATTCAAGGCAAAATGGTATTTGGAGATGCCATTGATGCACAAAATAAAAAATAAAAAATAAAAATTGAAAGAGAAGTGATGATCAGTCAGATTTGATGAAGGAGAAAGATGAGGAGAGTGGTTGTCTGGTTGATAATTGTTGAAAGAGGAAGAGAAACAGTGGGCGGTGGGTTGATGTAAAAGAGAGAGATACAATAAATAGGATGGGCCCAGATAAAAATAGTCCTAGGACTAATAAAGACATGGTGGGTGGTGGGATTATTATATCCCATGATCATGAGACTAATTTTACTGTTGGGTTTAGCAATCCCATTTCTAAAACAGCACCAAACACTGGACTGGGACTAAAATAGTCCAATTCCAGTCCAATCCCAGGTGCCAAACGGTGCCTAAGGGTGTGGGTTTTGGGATTAGTGGTGTGTGATTTGCTTTTTCTAGGATTAAAGCTCAAAAGAAGAAATAGCCAATAGTAAAAAAGAAGAAGGTGAAAACCACGTTAAGTGGAATTAAACATGGGTTATGTTAATAGTTTGAATATTCTTAATAAATATTTTTTTGAATAATTACTATTTTTATTTTTAATGATTCCCACGTTTCTTCAAAATAGCTTCAAACATCAATAGTAACTAATCTAGCTGATGGTTGTCCAGCAAGTCGGATAGCATGCAGTTTCAAACTACATCTTAGTGATACGTGTGCAACTGTGTATAAGGAACCCCGGATAGGCTAAGTACTCCCAAGATGTGCATGTGGTAGCTAAAATGTGAACTTGAGAAAGTATTTAAGTATCTAACTCAACAAAAGTTCACTTCCTCATTGTCAATTATCATCTAATGATCAGTAAATCTGGACAAAAGCTTGCTATAACTTATGAGGGTTTTCGAGTCTGGAGAATTTAAAAATTGATCATTTATAAAATTGGGTGTATTAATAACTTATGGGGGTTTATAAATAAATTGTATTAAAATGAAAACATTCATTTAAATAAAGGTACTACATTAAGATGGGTATTTCTAGTAATGTTTTAATTTTAAATTTAGACATAGGTGTACTTATTTATATATATATATATATATGTGTGTGTGTGTGTGTGTGTGTGTGTGTATGTGCGCACGCTTATCAGTTTTATGGTGTAAATATCGGTTCCCAAAATTGTTTGCTATAGGAAAACCTGACAATAGACGGTTTCGATTTCTTACGGTTTGGACACCAAGGGGTTGTTTGTTTTTTTGTCTAAAGTCTTATAAGACCTTAATTTATTAGATATATGGATAAGTCTTAAAAATTAAGATATTATGATATGTTTGTTTTTTTCATTTTAGATGACTTATTACAAATATAAAATTGATTAGGTTGTGTTAGGGTTTCTTCAAAATTGAGAATTTTTGGAAAATTGATTTTTAGTATTTTATTATGTGCGGATAAAATCATAAATGTATGAATTGTTATAAGATATTTTTGGAAATTTATTAAAAAACTCTACTGTATCACTTTTTGAATAAGATAAAAGTCAAAAAATTTTACTTTTTCTAAAAGACATATATATCTTAAAATAAGATATAAGTTGAAAAAACAAACAAACTGATTTATCTTAATTTAAGATATAAGAGGTAATAAGTCTTATCGTGAAAAAAACAAACGGCCCCAAGTCACCAACCCAGCGGAACTGCGGAAGTGGTCGTCTTCTTCTTCTTCTTCCCCTCTACGAACTGGTGAGTGCAATATCTTAACTTTTTTGCAACCGAATAAAGATTCAATACATTGTGTTATTACTTATTACTAGTTTTCAAAAATGTGTGGTTTTGTCTATAGAAAACTAGTACTAGCACAAGTGTCACCCAATTAAATTAGGGTTTCAATATCCCAATTCTTCCCAATCCATCCATCAATAACCAACATCTCTACAGTTCCACTCTATTGCCTTCGACGATGAAGCATTGGGACTCAAAAGATGAAGAGAAAGTCGGGAATATCAACACATTTAGCATGAAGAAGAAGAAGAACATGCAGAGATTGGGAGGGACCGGTCTCTCTCTCGAAGCCTTTGCCAATGCCAAATCCGTTAACAATCACCACAATCCTGCCTTTAAAAGTAAAGTCCCCACCTTTCTTGCTTTTCCGATTGATTATGTGTGCCTCTATTTTATTCTATTTTTCAGTTATATGATCAAATGATTAAATGGGTATCAGTGATTTTAAGATAATGAATCTAGGTCTGGGCCTGATTTTAATTAATTAAAAGGTCTGTATAGTGTAGTGGGTGTCTGGTTCTGCTCCAGTTTTGTTTTCTTAAGTAAATTATAGTTGATATCACAGGAGTTGAATGTGATGGATTTTATTGATATATTGATGTCTGTTTTCGATCAGAGAAGCAAAGGGAGTTCTATAAGAATGCTAAATGTGTGAACAAGTATGAGAAGTCAGTAAAGCAACTAAGTCATCCAAATGATGTATCCTCAGTGGCTGTAAGACAATTAGAGGTTTGTAGCCTTTGTCGACTTTCTTTAATTATCATTCTGTTTTTTCAGTTTCTCTTTGAAGCCTAAATACAATAAGTCATACACTAATTTGCTTTTATATCAGTGATTACGTACTGCGTATAGTTGAATCGTGCTCATTAGATATTTAATTTGTGGGTTATGATAGGATGGCATTAGAAAATTGTGGATTTGGGGAATCTAGTTCCCGGTTGAGTTTACAAAATCCAATTCATTTGTCTATGATGAATCTGCTTATTTTTGTGGATTGTAAGGAAGTTTGTGTTTTGAAATCTTTACTGCCTAGTTACAGAAACACAAATACCAAATTTCGATTAGTTTCATGCTTATGAATTTGATGTACTGAGTCGTCAATTTCAATGGCTATTTACTTGATCAGAGCCAAACTGAAGATGGTGGTAAGAAGAATATGAAGAACAAGAAGAAAAAGAAACCAACTATGGAAATATTGTATGAGAAGAAGCGTGAAGAAGAAGAGAAGGCAAGGATTGAGAGGGAGGCCATGATAAAGGCAAAGAAGGAAGGGAGGGAAAAGGCTGAAGCTCGAAGGAAGTCAACCAGAGACAAGATGTTCAAAAACACACGGTATGGCCAACCTGTAATGAAGTATAGGATTGAACATCTTTTGGAGACAATTCAAGGTTCAGGTAAAAATTCAGTTGATAAAAATACCTAAAACTAACTCTGAATTAAGCATTCTTTTGGCTGTTGTACCTTATTAGTGAATCACATCAGTTGACAGAACCGTGAAATGTCGTATTGCAAGTACTGTAAGGTTTTTCTTGAAATGTAATTGACTAGATCTGCTGCCATATTGTTTCGGATGGTTCAAAGCATTCTTTAATGTAAACAAAGTGTTGGTTTCACATTGCCGATGAATTTGATGTGTTAAAGTTGACACGTTCCTTTTTTTATTGTACGATATTGATTTGATTCATGACTGATAATTTAGATATTTAGGGTTTATGTATCTTTTATTTCTTAAAATGCTTTGTTATGTCTTGCATCACTTTTAATAACTATGTTTGTAGCTTTTTAAACATCTTTGAAGGTTCTAACCCCGGTTCGGTTTCAATAGATTCAATTATTAACCAAAATCTCCGAGCCTAATAAAGGTTAGTCCAGTTAAAACCCTAGAATCACAAATTCACAAGCAAAGGCCCTAATAATTTTTTTTTTGAAGACGAAACGACATCATTCTGAAATACTGTAACATTATAAAATTGTTTGCGATAGGAAAACCTGATAATAGACAGTTTCAAATTCTTACGGTCTTGACACCAACCCAGCGGAAGTGGTCGTCTTCTTAATCTTCTTGCCCTCTACGAACTGGTGAGTGAAATATCTTAACTTTTTTGCAACCGAATAAAGATTCAATACATTGTGTTATTACTTATTACTGGTTTTCAAAAATGTGTGGTTTTGTCTATAGAAAACTATTACTAGCACAAGTGTCACCCAATAGTTGCAGGTCCTTTCTGGGTTCGTTTTCGAGTTTGAGTTTTCTTCCAAATGAAAGGTTGTTATCCATTAGCATTATTAGACCATTCTCAACTGAATCGGAACAAGTTAAAGGAGAAGAGCTAAAAGATTACTCTTTTAGAGTTTCATACCTCGTTAATTCATGTGGGTTGTCCCAAGAATCTGCAAAATCTCTCTAAAAAGGTCAAATTTTGATCTCCACAACAGCCTGACTTGGTCCTTCAAACCCTAAGAGATCATGGATTCACTACTAGCCATATAGCCAAACTTGTTAGGATGCGCCCATTTGTGCTTTTAGCATATATCCTGAGAGGACCCTTTTGCCTAAACTTCAGTTTTTTAACTCTATAGGGATCACGGATGCTGAACTTGCTGATGTTTGTTCTTCGATTCCCTCTATTTTGGTTCAAAGCTTGGAGAATATACTCATTCCTAACTATAATTTCCTCAAGAATTTGCTTCTTTCTGATGAAATGGTTGTTAAAGCTTTTAGGAAAAAAGTCATGGATCTTTCTGAAAAATTTACAAAAGAATGCGTCTCCAAAACTTGCAGTCTTCAGAGAGCTAGGACTGCCTGAATCCTTTGTCCCATTGATTTTAACCTGTTACGTCCCAATAGTCCTCCAAAGTCAAGGTAAATTTGATAAAAATGTTAAGAAGGCTATTGAAATGGGTTTTGATCCTCAAAAATTTGGATTTATCCATGCGATGCAAGTATTTGTTTCAATAACTAAAACAACTTGGGAAAGGAAATTGGATCTTTTCAAGAGATGGGGGTGGTCTGATAGTGATGTTGGATCGGCGTTCATAAGGTGTCCTAATGTTATGAATGCATCTGAAGACAAAATAAAGAATGGAATGGATTTTCTTGTCCACAGATGTCGCATTATATCCAGATGTTTTCCTTATGAATTTGGAAAGGCGGGTAAATATCCCTAGGTGTTTGGTTATCGATGTACTGAAGTCGAAGGGGTTGATAAGGAAAGAATTGGGCTTATCTCCATTTCTAAGGTCTGTTGAGAATGCGTTCTTGAAAAGGTTTGTAACAAAATATACGGCTGATGTTCCTCAATTGTTGAATATCTATGATAGAAAGGAAGGCTTTCAGGCTGTGGAAATCAGAGAACTATGACTGCTCCAGCGACTGTGGCTCGGTAACCATTTTAATTTAAATGATTTTGTAATCTCTGTGTGATGCTAGTCAATCTTGTTTTGTAGAGTAGCATTGTTTGCTTTTTTCTGCTTTTTGCCCTTCCCAAGACATTGCATTCTTTTGTTTTGATATATTCAATGGCAATAAAGACATCCATAGGAGATAAACTGTGAACCAAATTTGTCTGAATCTCTATTATTTGCTTTTCATATGCCCCAGGTCCTTGTAGTATGGACAACCCTTTTTTGCTGGCAAATCATCGTTAGCTCTGAAATTCATTGGAAGAGATTGATAGGTGATATTGCTTCACTTCCAGGGTTTACTTGGGAGGGATGTTGAAAGTTCATTATCAGAGTTGTGTACTTATTATAATCGAATTTTAGTTAAAAGTTTTCTTCTCTCTTCGTATTGTCTGAGAATCATGAATGTGTCTGGTTTCTGGTAAATGCTTTACAGAAACTGATATTGCTTGTTTGTATTCTGGAAAAATTTGAAGTTTTTGGGCCTTGGTGGCCTGCTGGTGGTATAGCGTGTAAAATCCATACGAAAGCTGGTCATGTAAAATGTCTTTAATACGAAAGGTGTGCTTTGATATTTCTCATCTCGTGATAATGGAGGTAGATACACAAAGCTCTCACAAATAAACTAAAATGGAAAAACAAAACAATCATACTACTGAGATCGAAATAAATATATATTATTATGTGAGATTTGTAAAAAAAAAAAAAAAAAAAAAAAAAAAAAATACAGTTTAATGATTAATAACTACATTGTAAAATTTTATAATAGTCCATAACCAAAATTACAAAATATCCTTATAACTTTTTTTTTTTTTCAAAAAATGTGAAATCTAGAGAAAAACTTAAAATCTTTAAGAAAAACGTTAAACTATAAATTTTAAAAATAAAAAAACCAGAAAATTAGTGAAACTTTCTTCCTTAGGCGTGGCGTTGCTAGGGTAACGCTAATCCCGACGGCACATGCCCAAGGCGTTGTCTTTGGCAAAGACGCCACCTAAGGGAAACAAGAAAGAAGAGAGAGTTTTGGGAGTGCTTTTATAGGGAGATATTTAAGTAATTACTCAAAAATATGATGGTAAAAAGTTAAATTTTTGGTATATGGTCAAAAATAAATTCCTAATGTTTCTAGGGACTGATTTTGATTTTGTTTTCTGATACACAGTCTACTACATGCTGCACTTTCTGAGTTATTATTACCAACACTGCCCTTAGGTTTAGCCGTTGTGGTGGTGAAGAAGAAAAGCAAAAGCGATGCAAAAATTACCAGAGAAGAGAGTTGTGATGTGGTTGGTTGAAGCTTCTCCGGTGGGCATATTCATTTCAATCTGCTTTAGATAACAGTTGGCGGGATTGGGTCTTCTTGTTCCTCTTTACCAACTGGTGAGTGAAATCTATAATATCATACTCATCAAGGTTTCAATACTTTGTTTGCTACCTATTGATAGTTTCAATTTTCAATGATGTATGGTTTTGTTCGTAGAAGACTAGTTTTAACACAGGTGTTAACAAATAATAGTCGTAGGCCTGTTTTGCAAGATCTGGATACCACTGTCGCTGGTGTGGGTTTGTGTTTGAATTTGAATTTGAGATTTCATCTTCGCAATGCTAGATCATTAGTGGTTGGCATTAGATCTTTCTCGACTGAAACCGATAGTGTTAGCGGAAAACATGGAAAAGAATACTCATTTACGGTGTCTTACCTCATAAACTCATGTGGGTTGTCTCCAGAAATGGCGAAATCTGTCTCCGACAAAGTAGAACTTAAATCTTCAGAAAAGCCAGACTCAGTCCTTAGGGTTCTTAAAAACCATGGATTCACCAATACTCACATCTCCAAACTTGTAAAACGGCGTCCTAGTTTACTTCTAGCGCATCCTGAGAGGTCAATTTTGCCGAAGTTTGAGTTTTTTAAGTCTATTGGGGTCACAGATGCTGAACTTGCAAGTGTTTGCTCTTCAATTCCTGCTATTTTGTCACAGAGTTTGGAGAATCAACTTATTCCTAACTATAAGTTCCTCAAAAGCGTGTTTCTCTATGATGAAAAGGTTGTCAAAGCTTTTAGGAAAAAGTCGCGAATCTTTCAGCAAGATACGCAAAAAATAGTGTCTCCCAAATTTGCAATCTTGAGAGAAATTGGAGTTCCTGAATCTTTTTTCCCATTGATTTTATCATGTTACAGCTGCATAGTCCTCCAAAGAAGCGATCAGTTTGATGAAAATGTCAAGAAAGTTATTGGAATGGGTTTCAATCCTGAAAGATGGAGATTTATCCAAGCAATGCACTCATTTGCTGGTAGGACTCAGTCAACTTGGGAAAGCAAATCGGATGTCTTCAAGAGGTATGGATGGTCTGATGATGAATTTAGCTTGGCATTCAGAAGATGTCCCAGTTTTATGAATGGATCTGAGAACAAATTAGTGACTAAAATGGATTTTCTTGTGAATAAGATGGGATGGAAGACTGGAGACATCATCACATACCCAGACATTTTACTTGTGAATCTCGAAAAGAGGATAATTCCAAGGTGTTTGGTCATTAAAGTTCTGCAGTCAAAGGGGTTGGTTAAGGAGAATATGAGCTTACGCCCCATTGCTAAGCTGATTGAGAAGCAATTTTTGGATAAGTTTGTGACAAAATATAATGACATTGTGCCTCTACTGTTGAATATCTATCAGAGGAAGGAAGGCCTTGAGGCACTGAATATGAATAGCTATAGTTTTCCCAGCAATTGTAGCATGTCAACCGTTCAAATCTAATTGATTCTATGCTCTCTGTTTGATGGTTGTTGAATTTAAGCATTTTATTTTATTTAACTTGGTTAATAATATCAAATTCCAATTACTTCAATGTTTTTTTATTATCAAATTATTTGCATTGTTCTCATCTATTCTTAATAGTTAACGTAATTTGTTTGATCATTAGGAGATTCAGACCTATATTTTTATTGATTCGATTCTATTTGTTCTAGACTCTCGAAGCATCTAACAATCCCTTGCATTTGACTGCGAGGCTTGGAAATCAATAGGAAGAGATGATATATATGATAGTCGCTTGACTTGTACAATATACTTTGGAATGAGACTGGAGTCTATGGTATTTTGTATCTATGTGTTCTCTCTATAACTATAGCCCTATAGCTATTGATTTGATTTTATCATTTCACCATAAGTGATTTCAAGCTTTATAGTTGTCTTAGTTAAGTTCCTTATGGAAGACATTGGTCATGATTCATGAACACTAGCTGTGTTTTTTTTGAATTAGACTTAAACGCAATCTTGAGCACTTCCATTATTTCTACCCAGTGCTGCGTTAGATTTGAGTTTTAAGATTCTAAGTCTATGTTATATTGAAGTTTCCCTGATCTATCTCATGGCAACGATGTGATGAGAAGGTTTTAACAATTGATCAAAAATTCTTTGATGATTAGCCAATTCAGGGTTCTTAAATATTTGTCAACTTTCCTTGTGAACGTATCTATATGGTGACTTTAGAATGGGCAAAAGAAATTGATACATGATCTTGCTTGACTTGATGATTAATTAGTGTGAGGTTGGTTTGAAAATCTTCAGTAGTGGCAAATAGGCACCAAACCGAGGAAAGTGTCTCATACAATGTATGCATTGTCTGTGTCGAACCCTCCTGGAGAAAAAGAAATCGAAAGGTTCGTTATGGCGATGGAGATTAGGGTAATATTAAACATCTCTAATTCATTTTTTGTGCACCTTTTATTGACAATCTTCTCTAGGATTTGTGAGATGATATCCACTTGTATGCTATGGTATCAAGTGTAAAAAAGTTGTCTATTTGGTTTCTTTATTGAAAGTTAAATGAACCTGAAAACTGGAATGATTTCACATATTGTTCCCACATGCTATTTTATCGTTCTAGACATCATGCATCGCCAGATTTAAGAGCTTGGAAATCAATTTGTACTCATTTGATACATTTGTGGATTTGGGTTCGGGCAAAAAGTGTGTTAATGGCAAACTTTTTGTAGCAAATAATGAAATAATATTCTTATAGATTTACAACTTTAAATTGAATACTATAATTATATTTCAAAATTGTTTATGAAAATAACCTATCAAGCAAAAAAAAAATTATAATTTTGATTATATTAAAAAAAAAAATAGATTTTGTCATTATACAGACGTTAGACCATCTCCAATGCATGTATGATGTATCAATGCTAATGTCAAATTTGGCATAAAAAAATAGTAAAATGTCATATTTGACACATCAATTTAGGATTATGCTTCATTACACGGTTCTATTTAAAATGCTATTTTTATTGTTTTATTAATTAAAATTATAAAAGTCAATACGTACCATTAATACATTCATAGAATAGTTGCAAATAAAATAGATTTTGATTGAAATATCATTCGTGTACATTAAATTTAAATTATTTTAAATATTTAAAAATATATATAATGTTATTTTTGTAATTAAAAATGAGCATTTATTGTTGTGCCAAATTTGACAGCATACAGTATATCATATACCAAATTTGGCACTGCATCAGAGTATGGTTTTTGTGCTCTATGCTAAATTATAGCATTAACACAATAATTTAGCACAACATTAGAGATGCATTTATCATAAACGGTAGATCACATGCACCGTGAGATATGAAGCTTGAAGATCTTGAAGATCATTTGCAAAACACAAATACCACCGTGAGTATTTGTAAATTCATGGGAGGACTTTTCTCATGGTGTCATGGATGCAGGTATTTTTCGATTTTGGGATTGCATATCCGAACCATGCATGTAAGGTTTAATCTTGGCAGGTGTATATAGATTCTTGACTCGTTTGATGTCAGGTTTTAAAAAGAAAAAATCAAATTGAAGATATTATTGTTATCTTAATGTGTTCAAGGTTGGTGCAAATTGATGATATTATTATTTGATCTCGTGATTCTCATCAAGTCCCGACAGGCCTCTAATCTATTCGGTGTTAAAATTTACGGTAATTAGTATTCATTAGTTATTTACTAAATAAATAAATCAATGTTAAAAATTAAAAAAAATTACTTAAATCCATTTTACAAAATAAGTTTTTTTTTTTTTTTTTTTAGGAACAGTAGTGAAACTATTGTGTTTTGTGTTAGAACTTATCCAGTTGTATACCAGCTAGAGAGAGACAGTTAACAACGAACTCGAAAGGACTCGATTGCTGACGTCGAAACGTGAATAATACACCAGACTGAGCAATTCCCAGAAGATTTCATCGATTTGCGCTATAACCGTCACTGTTGAAATAGATTTGTTATTTTACATGTAGTAATTCATTTAATTAATTAATGTATACGTTGAAGCTATTACTACAATTCAAGCGATTAGGGTTTTGAGTTTTCCAATTTTATTATCAATGGTGGAGAGAAGGAAGCCTCTAGTACTCTCTTCAACTAAAATCCTTATCAATTCCGTACTGAGTTCGTCGCGACGAGTCACTGCAGACGAACCTCCTATCGATGACGTGTCCGCAAGTTTACAGTTGCCGGCGGGAATTCTCCGGTTTTCAAAAGACGAAATTGACATTTCCGATAACAAATTAGCTACTCTTGATGATTCCGCTCTGCTCGGCCTCTCAACTTCAGTTTTGAAAAGGCTCTCTGTAACTTCAGGCTCACCTGTAAGTTTTACTTGTCTTTCGATTTTAGACTGACTCTGTTTGATTGATGAGAAAAAAAAAAAAAAAAAAAAAAAACCTGAAGCTTCGAAACGAAGAATGTGAATGTCTATAAGTGGTTTGTGGTTAGTGTGGTGTTTCGAGATTGTGGTTGAATGATTATCAAGCTAAATGAAACTGCAAGGTTTATTTTACAAACCACCGCCTAATTGATATGTATATTAGATTAAGTTTATCTTATTATTTGTAAAATTCTGATTCTAATAACCTCTTACACGATTTGATGATGTGAATTGCGCAGAAATGCTTGATTTGCTTAGATTCTTAAGTAGTTTCTTTTGAAGCCAATGACTTTAATTGATATTTTAAGGCTTTTCTTAAGAATCTTTCTGGTTTACCTACACCATAGGTACTTGTCAAGAATGTTGAGACAAACATACAGAGAATCGCACAGGTTGTTGTTTTAGATCCTCCAAAGGCTGAGAAACAAATGTCTGAGAGTAAAATGGCCACTAATTACTCTCCCCGTACTATGCTTACCTTTCCCTCATATCATATCCCTCAAAATGATCCCATATTGTTGGATCGAGAAGTTGCCTATTTGTCTCCGCTCTTAGCATTTAACCTAGAGTTGCACATATCGTGCTTGAAATCCCTTGTACACCAAGGGAAAGAGACTTTAGCATTGCTTTTTAAAGCTAAAGTTGATGATGAGACTTGTGGTCAAAGCATTGAAGCTCCATTTATCAAATTAGGATTGGAAACTGTAGGTGGACTACCAAGATATGCCTCACACCTTAGGGTTTCTTTTGTCAAGATACCAGAATGTGGTACCCTTGAGTCTTTGAGAGGAAGTTCAACTATTGAAGCTGAAGATCGTCAAGAAATGATCGATTTGGCATTACACGACTACTTCCAAGTGGATAGGTACCTAGCAAGAGGCGATGTCTTCAATGTTCGCATAAATTGGAATTGCAATTCAATGACTTGCATTCCTTGCAGCCAAAGGTTTCAAGATAGAAGCAATAACATTGTCTACTTCAAGGTAAGCTTCCTCTATATATGTGTAGCGGTAGTATATGCTCAAGGGCTCTCATCAGAAGGTCACATTATCAGGTTGTGGCTATGGAACCATCAGATGAAGCAGTTCTTCGAGTTAATCGAACTCAAACTGCTCTTGTGCTTGGTGGGAGTGTTCCATCTGCTATTCCCCCGGATTTATTGATTTCTGGAACAAATGATTTTGCACCTTTGCAAGAGGACACAGTGAAGATTTTGGCCTCCATACTTACCCCACCTCTTTGTCCATCTGTGCTTTCTTCAAAATTCAGAGTTGCTGTTCTACTACATGGCTTGCCAGGTCTGTCTACACTTAGTGTTTTGTTGTAAGCACCTAAAGTATACTGTCTTCTTTAATTAGTTGAAAATTCTTTGCAATGAAAATTTAAATCTTTGATTGATGACCCTATGTAATGTTGCTTGGGGGATGATTAGTTTTTATGCAATTTTATTTTTTATTTTTTTTAATATCAGTTTTTCATTTTAACATGTGCCTCGTCTGATCAAATCTTTTGTTCAGGGTCTGGTAAGACAACAGTTGTTAGATATGTTGCTCGTAGGCTGGGGCTGCATGTTGTGGAGTATAGCTGTCATAATCTAACGACTTCTTCTGAAAGAAAGACATCAGTTGCCCTGACTCAAGCATTCAGAACAGCTCAAAGGTGAATCAGTTAATATGTTGGATATGCAAGTTGTGTGACTTTTGAGTTATCTGGCACTGTCTTTTGCTTTATAGTTTACAAAGTTGCTTTGAAGTAAGAAGCACATACGGTATGGTCATACTATTAGCTTCAACTCCTTGGTGCTTGGACCCCTTGGTTCTTTCAATTCAATAACTTCCAATGCTTAATCTTGCATTTCCAACTTTTTGTAATCATTTTATGCTCATTTTAGTACAGAAAAGAAAAGGTTCATATTCCATTATCTATGACATTGTCCAATGGTATTGTCAGGTTGATGAAAAGATTTCCCTTGCTGAGTTACTGATGATTATATGAGATTCAACATCAACTTGCAGGGCTGTAACTGCACATATTTTGGCTTTTGATGGTGTCCTTACCACTTCGTGTTTCTCATTTTTGACAGATATTCACCAGCAATTCTTCTTCTCCACGATTTTGATACTTTCCGCAATATGGCCTCTAATGAGGGTTCACCTAATGATCAAGTTGGCCTTTCCTCTGAAATTGCATCTGTTATTAGAAAATTCACAGAGCCAGTAGCTGAAGATGAAGATGATTATGGTGAAGAAGAATCGGATGGTGATTTTGTAAGCTGCATCTATTTCTTTATGCTCTGTAAATAAAGTAACTTTTGAATATTTTTTTTTTTTTCTCACTATATTTCCCTTCCAACCAAGTTCTTGAAACTTTTGTTTTCCATTTTCTCCATTATTTAGTTGAGTTATAGTCCATAAGAAAAATAAATCTTTGCTCGCTATTAACTGTTAAGACTTATAGGGCTTTATGTAAGGATATTTATTCTAATGCCATGCTGATGCAGCCAGTAAAGGATGTTGGAAAGCCAAGTAGGCCCAAGGTACTATTTGTTGCAGCTTCTGAGAGTTCTGAGGGTCTGCCTCCAACTATCAGGAGATGCTTCAGCCATGAAGTAAGTGTTGGTCCTTTAACTGAAGAACAAAGAGCTGAAATGCTGTCCCAGTTGCTGAAAGGTGTTTCCGAGTTACTCGCTGATGTATGTTAAGAGAACACTGTTATTTTATTTTGTTTTATTTTATTTTTATATATAGATGGGAGTAAACAAGGTTATTCTTATCATTAATAGACATAAAGATCCCATCAGTTGGGTTGAAAGTCGATACTTTGCTGTCTTTTTATATGTGGCATACATACATATTGCTGTTCCGGCCAGGATATATGGAGAAATTATTAAAACTTGAGCTTTTCTGTTTGTTTATCAGCAGTTGAACCACATGTTTATTAAAATCCAAAAAATGATATGTACTATGGAATTATCAATCGGGGAAAATAAAAACTGATTACAAATTTCATGTGTGCAAAAAGTATTGTCTTTTAATATTGCTAAATAAAGGCCTGTGAAGTTTGTGTAAAATAACTACAACATTTTTCATGTTGGTTATATTTTTCTTCCAGATGTTATAATGTTGAATTTAATTACCAGATTGCTGCTTGTTGCAGACTGGCTCAGAAGAATCTATTAAGGACATGGTTGGACAGACATCAGGATTCATGCCTAGAGATTTACATGCTTTAATTGCTGATGCTGGTGCAAACTTAATACCGAAGAGCAAGTTTCGAACTAACAAAATGGAGCCTGGGGAACCAGATAGTTCTCCTGAAGTCAAATCACTGCAGGACAATAAGTCCTCTGATGCTGCAACTCAGATAATGGGAAAAGAAGACTTGGCAAATGCATTGGATCGATCAAAGAAACGGAACGCATCAGCTTTAGGTGCTCCAAAGGTAATTAATTTGAGAAAAATAAATTTACAGTATATAATGTTGAGATTGTTCCATCTTCCATATCAAGCATTCTGTCAAATTCCAGGCTGACATTTTTTTTTTTATATAAGAAACTGAAAATTTCTTTACAAGAGACATAAATGTCATTTTCATTTTACTCTTATTTCAGAAACTTCATTTTTCACCTTTAAGAAAATTAATGCTGATTGTTGAAAATCACTTTTGAGCTGGATATATCTGGCTAGGTTCCTAATGTGAAATGGGAAGATGTCGGTGGGCTTGAGGATGTGAAGAAATCAATTTTGGATACTGTTCAGGTACACACTCTTCTTTATCTCAACTTCCCTCTTACATGTATATCAATCTAATGAGTTTAGTATTATAGTAAATCTTTCATGTTCTTTCTGTATTTTTAGTAGGTTTATTAAAGAAGTAATCACACGTATTACAATCTATTAATACTCAAGTTTTGTATATAATCTGCTTCCTAGAACATCAGCTGAAAAATGAATAAGAAAATACTGAAATGTGAAATAAAAAACTGATTTGCTATTACATACTCGTACTCCAGACCATCTCTTTTCCTACTCTTCATCAGGGATCCATTCTTATGACATCAATAAATTGACATATTCTGCAACCTTTTTGAGGTCTACTGATTTTTAAGCTGATACATTTCAATATTTCAACCCAGGTGGAAGAGCTACTTAGATCTATACCTCTTTTAGCAGGTTTAAATGTTTCTTTGTCAACATATAATTAGGTCTTAATCCATATTAATGGGATTAGCAACTCCTTGCCTGTTGAATAATATCTACTAAATGTAATAAATCATACTTTGGTTCACTAATTTTTAGGTTTTCCATGTTAAATTACAAAACGCTATGTAATTTCTGGCATATCACTGAAAGAATGTCATTATGCCAGCACACATTTGCTCAGGTAGTAAGGGGCAGGTTGGATGGGGGACGGGGGTGAGTGGGTGCTGAGGTTAGGTTTGAATTAAGCTTTAGTTTCAAACTTACTACAAATGGTAAATGTGATTTATTTATTTATTTTGGCTGGCTTATCTTCTATTTGAATTTAAAAATATATATATATATATATTGGCAATGTATGCTAGCATCTGCTATTTGAAGAACTATGTGGATCTATTGATGATTTGTTAGCACACACTTACACTCATACATTCACTTACTTTCTCACAACGAGGGATGCCCAGGTTGGATAATAATGAAATGAATAGGTGAAAGTACTGGATGTCTATAAAAAGGAATTATTATGCTTTAGAATCTCCAAGAATGAAATTCACATAAACAGAGACATTTTATTATCAAGTATGCTGACTTGGTTGGTGCCATGCACAAGGGTAGTCAGCATTATTTTCACATTATGTTACTTATCTTGTTCAGTATATGCATACTTGAAATCTCTTTTATTGGATATCCTAAAGGATTGAAAGCTAACTGTTAATTTGCACCCTTATTGGTCCTCAATTACTTAATCTTATTTGTCAAATTGCAGTTACCTCTCTTACATAAGGATCTATTTTCTTCTGGGTTGCGAAAGCGCTCTGGTGTTCTTCTATATGGTCCTCCTGGAACAGGGAAAGTAAGTAAGATATTTATTGAATTATAATAATTTCTTAGAAAAAATCTACTGCATAACCTTTGTTATTGTTCTCATCTCCAATTCCAGACTTTATTGGCAAAGGCTGTAGCCACAGAGTGCTCCCTAAATTTTCTGAGCGTGAAAGGACCTGAACTTATTAACATGTACATTGGAGAGTCAGAGAAAAACGTTCGAGATATTTTCCAAAAGGTTGGATTATTCTTTCTGTTTCAATAAATTCTCCTATATAATGTACAAATATTTTCTATTGATTTAGGTGAATGTACTTTTGTTTAGAACATAGTTTGCTGTTATTCATGATTTATGATACAGTACTTGCTTTGCAGGCTAGATCAGCACGCCCATGTGTAATCTTCTTTGATGAACTCGATTCTCTTGCTCCAGCTCGTGGTGCCTCTGGGGATTCTGGAGGTGTTATGGATAGAGTGGTTTCTCAAGTAAGAATATATATTTGCTGTGATTTTGGCTGATAGGTTTTCTTAATTTATTTGATGATTGATTAACATGGCTAATTTATGTGTTACTAGATGCTTGCTGAGATTGATGGTCTAAATGATTCTACCCAGGTTATTTATAGTACCATACTCTCTCTCTTTGCTCGACAATATATTTCTTCTTTCCCTGTTCTTTTTTTTACCCCTTTTGCTTCTAATGTGAAAGGTACTGTTGTCTTTTTCCTTTGTGGTTCTTTAGGACCTATTTATTATAGGGGCAAGCAACAGACCAGATCTTATTGATACAGCTCTTCTACGGCCTGGTAGATTTGACAAACTCCTATATGTTGGAGTTAACTCTGATGCGTCTTACAGGGAGCGGTTAGTATATTTCATTTTAATCTGATCTTCAATTCATGCTTTATTGTGATATATGTTTTTAATAGACACTAATTTGTATGTGTTATCAATTTCCCTCTTTTTTAGGGTTCTTAAAGCACTTACCAGAAAGTTTAAATTACATGAGAATGTATCCCTTTATTCGATAGCAAAGAAATGCCCCCCAAACTTCACTGGCGCAGACATGTATGCTTTATGTGCAGATGCTTGGTTTCATGCTGCAAAACGCAAGGTGAGTCAACTATTCACTGGTGTAAACTCTGTGTAGGTGTTCTGGCTGGTAGATAGATAATATTATAAGAAATGCATCTGTAGATTGACGTTGGCTGGTTGCCATTTACATGTAAAAGATTTATCTTGGATTTTGAGCTTATGACTGATATTTTAGAAATTTTGACCTAACTGCACTTTGGTGATTCATAGTTTGTGCAATGCAATGAGCTGATGCTTTTACTGGTTATTTTGTCCTAGGTTCTAAATTCAGATTCAGATTCAAATTCAGATTCAAATTCTTCTTGCATAGATCAAGTTGACTCTGTTGTTGTCGAAAATGGTGATTTTGTGAAGGTATGTCATGGTTTCCTCCTTAATTAGGTATTTATTGCTAGAGGGAAATACATATATTTTTTAATTTTATGTTATTGAATGAAAATGATGAAGTATAAATCTACTCAAGTATACCTGGAAACATATATTACTCTATGTATCTGACCCCTTTATAAAAAATTTGGTTACAAATATTTCATTTATAGATTATAGATAGTGGTTCATGGTAATTGATGTAATCAACACTAGCCTTTTCCTCTTCTTATTAAAGATATGAAAAGGAACAAGTTATAATATATATATATGTATATATATACCCTTACCTCTGAGTTCTTTTAGTTTCGAGGGAACTAGGCTACTGTAACTATTAATTTTGTTAAAACATATTTTCTTCACACAATTTTCCCCTGGAACATTTGATGGTTTGAAATTATAGAGTGACCCTAATTGCGAAAAAGTGGACATTTCAATGTAAATCATACATTTGCACGTGACAGATATGTTCAAGTCTGATGTCCCCTCGTAAATCTAAATCCACGAGTATTTCCGGATTGCATATGTCCAAAATCTAATTTCCTGACTTTTCAGGTCTTAGGAGAGCTGTCACCCTCCCTTTCCTTGGCAGAGTTGAAGAAGTACGAGCTGCTTCGAGATCAGTTTGAAGGAGCTTCAAACTGAATAACTAGTCAACGGTTGTAAAATTTTGTAATGTGTCCTTCGTAAGCAAGCTGAACGAGCCTTCAAAAAGAGAAGGCCTACAACTATCACACATTGGAGCCCCTGAACAAGGTTAGTGTAAAATCCTCTCTTCTTCAATTGTATATAATTTGGAAAAACTTGAATATTACAGCATTTCTATGTTTGTTATGCAGAAAGAACTGTATATCAAAATGAGTTTCCACAGTACAATTAAAAGCATAATATTGTGATTCATCGACTTTGTAACGTAGGCCACTATACCAGAGATGGATCGCTTTGAAATTATACATTTTTGTTGAGACATATATCATGCAGGTCTCTTTCTTTTTTTTAATAATTTTTTTTTTTCTCTTTGTAGTTTACAACCTGGTATCTGTTCCCTGTCAAATAGAGTTTAATAGCAATAATAATGTAGTTTATTTCCAAGCTTAACATGCTGAGTTCATATAGATTTGTTGTGGCTTGGTTGTCATTCTCCACTGCGATACTAGTCTACCTGCTGCTGGAGTGCTGGGGGTATCCAATTGGATGATATATGTGCCTTCTAGAATGTTTGATTGTGCTTAACACTTGCTTTGTTGATTTATAAAAAAATAATTAGTCACTTAAAAAGTATCATGCAAATTATTTAATTTGATTTTTAGAATTAATTTGTATATATTATATAAAATTTTTAAAAAAAAAATTAAAATCTAGTTGATATGTGTAACATGCAGGTATTTGTATATGGAGACTTTTCTTCGGTATGGACATTTATATATATATTTTTCTATTAGGATAGGATGTGTTGTAAGTGGTTACCATGATTACACTACCATACAAAAATATATATATATTTATGTTGATAGAGAATAAATGTATATAGATATAGATGTCTACATCAAAGAATTTATCTTTGGGTATATCTAAAATTTATCTCAATCTTATATTCAAAGTGGGATTAAAATCTTACTTGGCAGGAAAAAATATCCCAAAATGGTAGAAAATACATATTATTATGATGTATATTGGTGTTATATAAGAAGAGCATAAATCGTAGTATATTCTATGTTTCCTGTCACCACAAACACTTGGATAGAAACAATATTATCCTAAAAAGGCAAATTTGTCAATCATAATATTTTTCTACTTTACCTCCGAAACGAAACGAAACGAATCATCATGTAGTTGTAGTATACTAATTTCATGCACTTGAATCCCTATTTTTCTCAAGTTCAAGACATGAAAGCTAAATCTGTAAATAATGAAAAATCAAGGGGGGGCATAAAATGGGAAAAAGTATATTCTCTGCTTTTGTCTCAAGTTTTTTCCACGTAAGCAAAAAACATGACATAACCATGACTTTGTTTGTGGATATGGTTCTCTTCTTGCATGAGAATTGAGGGCAGGGCCCACTGTCATAATCTCTCTCTAACTACAAGTTACCTTGTTGCCTTGTTCTCATCCTAATGTATGACTTCAATTAAACTTCTTCTCCTTTTCCTGAATGTTATATATGATTAGTTTGTTAATTCTCAAATAATTAAAATGTGTTAAATTCATTACGAAATCTTCACGTAAGATTTATAGTTGTTTATCTTATTACACAAAATGTCTTTAAAATATATTATTATATTTAGCCATGTTTACTGCTACAGAATTTTAGCTGGAAAATATAATCTAACTGATTTTTTTTATGAATTTCAATATTTATTGAAACTTTAGAAAATTGCATTTTTCTTAATTTAAAACAAATAATTTACTATATTCGTTTTTTGTCAATTACTTGTTTTAATATATATATATATTCCATTATTAATTTTTTTGAAATCTTCAATTTAATTTTTTTTTTTTTTTTTTTTTTTTTAATAAACTTGATTTTAATTTTTAATTTTTTAATTTATAAAAGTTAATAACGATAAAATAAAGTGTTATTCTAGTTTCATTCTAATTGTTGTTGATGGATTTTCCATGTGAAGTGAAATTCCTTTTTGTAAATGAGTTAGGGTGACACGTGTAGAGAAGTGGGATGATGATCTTTTGTTTGAAGTCGTGCTTTACATGTTATTTGTTACATTTGTAGGACTGAGGATTGAAGAGTATCGTGACGGCTGGTCTACGTACGTTAGCGAAAATTGACGTATGTACACGTAGGAGCTTCAAATATTTGACCCGTGTTGAACTGTCGATTACAATTTCAGCAAAGTAATATTCAAAACAATTCTTTGTAGTAAATCAAATCGTTTTTTTATTTTATTTTTCTTAACTATTAGGATAAACCAAGGTTTCTAGAGGGGGACTCATGTACTCACGATATAAATATGATGATATATCATTGGACCAATTTCATCTTAACACAATCAAATAGTTTTACAAAATAAAGCCTGTAATTACGAGATTTTAAGGATGACTTAATGAAAACGTATTATGTTTTACATGAGAGTCAGCATAGAAGAACATACGTTGATGATATAAATTACTTTTAATATGTATTATGGATTTTTGTATAATCTAGTAATAACTAATAATCATGTGTTCTAAAGTTCTATTAAGTATTGAAGTTAAAACTTCAATTTATTTCTCTCAAGTTAAAAATATATGTACTTAGATATTGCTATCTTTTTTTTTTTTTTTTTTTTTGATATATATGAACCAAACCAGAACTTACATCCAACAACAAAACAAGGAAACAACAGAAAACGGAACCATTACAATGAACTAAAATCCAACCATAAGAACTCACGACTAGAAGAAAAAGCTGTAAATGTAAGCTCAAGAGCAAAGGAGTTTCCAGATTTGGAAACCGCTAAACACTTAATAGCGCCAACATCAGAAAGCAACACTTTAATATCATTCAAGATAAATTTAGATTCCCCTACTAGAGGGACAGAATCGTTAAGAAAAGGAATCAAAGAAGAAGAAAGCACATCAACAAAATCAATCTTCAGCTCATAGAAATACGCCAACTGAAGACCTTCCCGAAGAGCAACCAGTTCGCCCATATCTGAATTAACCAAACCTGACAGCAGATTTGCTCTAGCTGCAACAACCAATCCCTTATCATCTCTAATAATCGCTCCAATACCAATTGACCTCCCATTTTTACGAAAAGCAACAGCCGTATTCAGTTTTAGATACCAATTGCTATCTAATAATATGATTTGTTCATCCAAATTGTAAGTATGTTGACCATTACAAATTTAAAAATATACTTTTACGATAAATACTCATTTTAATGCCAACAATAATCTTATAAAAAATTAATTTATTTATTTTACTAAAAGCACAACATCAAATTTTAAGTTTGAACAACTTTTTAGAGACCTTCTCTTTGTTATTTGTTTTTATGAAAAGTCGAAAACCCTAATTCTAAGTAAGTTTGGTCCACAATAACTCATATGGTCAGAATTGATTAGTTGATGCAAAGGCAGATTTGATGTGCTTTTCTATTTCATTTATGACATCATCAACATTTTTCATTGATGGCGTCAGCAGTATAGCGGAATTACCAAGTCATAATTGTGTGCTTCTACTGTAGTAATATTTGAAATTAGCTTTTTAAAAAAATTTTAAAAAAAAAAAATTTGAAATTGGGCCGTTGGGGTTTTAACACACACTATACTTTCTAATTAAATCATATTATCCTAATTAGTCATTTTGTTTGATTTTTTTTAATTTTTTTTTTTGGGGTATAAATCAAATTTTCTGATTGGAACATCGGCACTCAAATAATAAATACATTTTATTTGGTTGTTGGGGAACCGAGTTAGCTTTTAGGTCTTTCTTTTTTTGCATGCCAAGTGCCAACTGCCAACTGCCAACTGCCAAGAGCATTTTTGAGTTTGTATTGTTGACACGTAAGTATTTATTTTGAATATGGATTCATCTTGACAAAAAAAAAAAATAGTGAAGGAATGTATATATTATCATCTCAAATGCAATTATTTAAAGGAAAAAGAATTATACATAATACATTCACTTTGTAATCAATCACATAAAACATTTATCCCACTCTCTCCACTTTTGTTTTAGAATTAAATGGATTGTATTTGTATTGGTAGGAAATAGTTACAAATAAGATTTTTAAGGGAGTTTCTCAATCGAGTTTGAAAAACTCATCTATATTCTCTAAAATTGTTTTTGTCACATCTGCTTCATAATGGAGTTAAATAATTGTATTTAAGATTTTTTTTTTTATATATTTTTTTTTTACTTCATTATCTATTAATCCCACGTGGTATGAATTTTTCTACAATTTTTTTTTAAAAAAATTTTAAAATATCTATCTATCCACATAGATGGATCAGATTTATTTATTTTTTGAAGCTTTTTACCATCGGTAGGATTTAAAACGCTGACTTGAGAATCATTTACATAAATTTTAAGTTCATTCATCTACTAACTAAACTACGTTCCTAGATATTGAATTTTTCTTCATATACATAATAATTTTGGAGATGTTCTAATGTCTACTAACATGCTTGATAATGATATTTCAATATCATTAAATACACAAGTCACATGAAAAACCTTTAGATAGAGCATACTCACGTCTTGTCATAAGAAAAAAAAAATCAAAGTATGTATGATTGGATTAGAAAAGTTAGATTTTAAAAATTTATGGTGTGGGACATTTTTCTTGAACTTTGAAATACAAATATTTTTTAGTGAACACATATATAAGTAATTAATTAACATTTTAATCCATTAAAATTGCTGTTGTTTATTAAATCCACATACATTTCCATCGTGTTTGGAATAAAAATCATTCCCATATACATGGTTCATTAAAATGCTACAATTAACCCCAAGGGGTGATGCCACTGGTCATTGGGGTGAGCCGTAAACTCGAACGTCCTTGGTTCGATTCCTGGCAGTCACGTTTATCTTAGGCCCACTAGATTTTTACCCGACTGTTAAGTTCAGGATCTTATGAGATTAATCGAGATGCACGTAAGCTGGTCCGGATACCCACGGATACCAAAAAAAAAAATGCTACAATTTAAATTTGAAATTACGCTCTAAAAATTGAAATAGAATTTAATCATTACCATTTTTTTTTTTTGAAAGCCGAGATAGAAACCTTCTACGGAAGCCATTATTGATTATCACATATTCATATTTACATAATAAAAGTTCAAATATTTAACTCATGCTAATATTTTTATTTTTATCACAACTACAATAATTATAATAGATATTTTAAAGATTTGAATTGACACAAAATTAAATATCAGTCAAAGCTTTTAAGAACACATGCTTTGTAATATTAAATATTCAACTTGCCAAAAAAATCCTTACGTATCTGGTTAACAATTTAGAATATGATAAAATCAACCGCTATTACGTGTTGTAATTATGTGGAGACTGATATGATACTGACACCTCATTTGAGACAGAATTTAGGATGTTCAGTATTTTTTTTTTTATGATGCTAACACCTCACGTGTCACGTCATTTGAGACAGAATTTGGGACGTTTAGCATTTTTTTTTATTTTTTTTTAAGTTTTCGTCATTGATAGGTTTCGAACCATTGATCTATAAATCATTTATGTAAACCTCAAACTCGTCCATCTATCGGCTGAACTATGCCCATATTAGCATAAAAGAAAATTTATTAAGGAGAACATAGAAAATGACGAAAAAAAGAAAAAAGAAAAGAAAATTGCTGAATTGACCGATACTCAGCATTCAGCAAAGCAAGTGAACCACAGAAAGACAGGGGCAATTTGGTCAGATTGGGTACTTTACTGGGTCAACCAAACATGCTTCACCTTACCAAACAGTGGGGTATGTAAACTTCATACTTGTCAAACTATATGATTTTTGGAAATATAAATATAAATATAATTTTTTTTTTTTTTCCAGTTATAAATATTATATTTATCGGATTCTCATCAATGTTTGGAGGAAAGAAGGAAGAGCTTTCCTCTTCACGCGCTCGCTCCTCACTCCAGTAGTAATGTAGTATTTGCATAAAATATTGAATAGAAAATTATTTAATTGAATAATTTTCATTAAAATTATTAGAATTTTTAATTTAACAAGAAAGTAAGAAACCCTAGAAAATGAAAGCGTGAATACACGCGCTAAGATTGCGGCTGGTACGACGAGCTATTAACTACGACTTATTATCTTCTAACAAGCCTGAAACAGTAAAAAACTAAAAACTATGGGGGTCAAAGTGTAAAATCGAAGAAATGTTTGTCTAAATAAAATGGTTTCTTTTCCTTCTTGTCTCTGGTTGGATCAGTCCGTTTCCTTTTGGGCTTAAAAGGAAAAAAATAATAATAATAAAAAATTGAAATAATTTTCCTTCAAAGAGAAACAAAAGAAAAGGAAATTAAAAAAATAAAATAAAATAAAAGAAACGCGGCTGCTCTGTTCACCAAAACCAGAGAAGAGTCTCTCTCCCTCTCCCTCTCTCTGCTAATTGATTCCAGCTATAGAGATCGCACCAGAACAATCTGAAAAAACTATAACCCTGATTTTCAATCAAAATTTCACCAAAGATCCTGGTGTTGGAGTACTTAGATTTTTTGAAAGCAGAAACTTTTTTTTTGGTGTTGAAAATTGTAGATTCGTGATCGGGTTCGATTCCGATCGAATTAGGCTAAATCCTTGGTGGGTTTTGGGTGGTAAGAAATGGGTCGGGGAGATATTCGGTTGGGTGGAGATTTAGAGATGGATTTGGGGGCTTGATTGGCCGGGTGTTTGTTCTGTAGATGATTAGTGTAGGTAATAGGGATGCTAATAAGGGGTTAGGATTAGGGTTAGGGTTGGTTGGTGGAGGGAGAGAGATGGAGGAGACGGAGCTTGAAGAAGGAGAGGCTTGCTCGTATAACAATGACAACGATGATTATGATGGCCGCGTCGACCCTGATATTTCTCTCTCTTATATTGTAAGAGTTTTTTCTTCTATAATTTAAAAAATAAAAAATAAAAAATCGTTTATCTTTTCTGTGTAACTTTTGCTTTTGAGAGTGTTTATTGTTCTGGGGTTTGACTCTTTGGCTTGTTTTCAGATCCAAGCTGTTGGGGTTGTGAGTTTTTTAAAATTAATTGTTTGCAATGTTAACTGTAGTGAGTTGTAAATGAATAGTTTGTGCTGGTCTTGTATATGTCTAAGATAATTGAATTATTAGTCCATTAAAAGGAATAACATTCAGTATTGGCTTTTCTTGGCTATGCAAGTGTAAACATTGATTTCAGTTTGGTATGAAATATGTGAGGAGGTAGTATCTCTTTAGCAGATCAGGGAAAGCATAACTGTTATTTAGATATGTTAAATTCATGTGAACTGGATTATCTTCTGCAAAACATCTTATGGCAATAAATGAGATGGTTTCCAGTTTGTGAACCCTTAATTATGATTCGTGATGAAGCTTTTGTGTAGTGTCTTGTTGACTTTTGGGTTTTAAGCCACCTAGTACGAATTGCATTGTGGAAATCGTGTCTTTTCAGTTGAGCCCGTGAAGTTTGCTTATGGAAATTTTGGGCATGTTATTGTAACTTTTTGAATTTGGAACCTGGGATTTAAGAGTCAAAGAGTATCAGCTCCTATTTTAGTATGATCAAGTGGCTTATAGCTTTATGGAACAAGCCGTGAGTGCAGCATAGTAAAATAAATGTATCTCAACTTTACTAATTTGCTATCCACCATCTTAGAGATTTCATTTTCTGTTCTAATAATCAGTTCACGTCTCCTTAAATGTGTTCAGTATTTTGTTATCTCATCTTAATCGCTATATATTATTCTTGAAGGATGAGAAACTTCAAGATGTTTTGGGACATTTTCAAAAAGATTTTGAAGGTGGAGTTTCAGCAGAGAATTTGGGTAAGTTAGAACACAGTGGAATTAGGGTTTCTTGCAAGCTCAAAGAGTGTCATTAAATTGGATTATTTACTCCCAAACTGATGATTCGGGTTTGGTTACTTACCCACAGGGTCAAAATTTGGTGGGTATGGTTCATTTTTACCAACCTATCAGCGGTCGCCCGTTTGGTCTCATCCAAGGACTCCACCGAAAGTGCAGAACAATAATGTCCCTAGATCTCCTAATAATATGCAGTCGGAGGTAATCTCTTTTATTTATGGATGTATATTATCATCATCTTATATATTACTAGATCTTGGTTGATGGAGTACTTATATACTTCAGCACTTTAATTCTGTTGCTCAAACAGGGTGGCCGTCGTAACTCCTCAGTTTCTTCAACTGCACCTCAGCCATTGAGACCTGGACCTGCTTCTGGTGTTACATCACTGCCTGCTTCAAAGGCATCGTCAAACTATGATTCAGTTAAGGAAGAAGTATCGATGCCATTCTCACGTACTGAGGAATACAATTCTAGACATGTAACTGTGAATAAGAAAAATTTATCAGACCAAAAAACTCTGAAGGTTCGAATTAAAGTTGGTTCTGATAACTTGTCGACACAAAAGAATGCTGAAATCTACAGTGGTCTTGGCCTTTATGTCTCACCATCGTCATCACCAGATGATAGCCCTTCGGAGAGCGAAGGAATGGATCGTGAGCCTATGGATGCCCCGCTTGAATATCCCATGAATATTCTCAGGGTGAGTATCTTTCTGCAATTTCTTTGATGTTTTTATAATCCTTCTCCAACCAGCCTGAAGTGATCAAATGTGTTTATTTTATGCATGTGCTGGTGCAGGTCATGACTTGCTTTTCAGTGCCAGGGGGTTTATTATTATCACCTCTTCCTGATTTTATGTTTCACTTGACTGAAAAGGAAAAACTTCTAAAAGATGGTAGATCTATGCCTTTCCCTAGAGGTGGCTTAGAAAGGGCTCGGATTTCAGTGAATGGATCTGATGCTGGAAAAGGTGATGGGAAAGTAACTGGAGAAAGGAAATCAAAGTCAGTGGAGAAGAATGATTTTTCTTCTGAATTTAAGAGTGTCAATAACAGGGATGCTCACAATGGTTTTAGTGTTCTACCAAAGAAGGAGGTGGATGTCGACACACTGGCTTGTGAGGAGCTTGTTACTGAAACCTTAAAGCTTCCACTTTTATCTAATTCATATTCTCATGTTGACGACTTGACAAAAGGTAAAGGTAGGGCATCCGATCCATCCAGGGAGGCCTCTAAGAGTGCAATGAGGGACACTGTTTTCTCTGTAGCAAAAGAGGAGCCATTGGAGCCAATGTATACCCAAGAGACTGGCTGGGAGGACAATCAGAAGGTTGGATCAGCTGGGAAGATTTGGGAGGATAAAAAGGCCAGTTCTATGGATGATGTTTCAGTCTACCCAAGGAAGGACAGTTATAAAAGAGAGAAAAATTCTGACTCTGTCAAAGCAGATTCAGATGTAATTGCCAGAAAAGCTTTAAAAACTGAACTCGCAGATCCTCCCAAGCAGAAGCACAAACACAGAGTGACACCCCACGAGCTAGATGGTATGAAGTTAGCTCCTAAGAAGGAGCATCGGTCATCTGGCGGGAAAAAGAAATCAAAGGGAAGTCAAAGTCATGGGGGTGAGACTGCAGAAGTTCCAAAGGATAGCTTGAAAGTTGGTTCTACTTCAGTACCTAAAAGTAAGAAGAATAACCATGCAGACAATTACTCGTCTAAAAGGGAAACTGAAGAAAAATTACAAAAGGATATTGTTAAGGCTGAAGATAAGTATAGAGAATTTTTTGGGGACATTGTAGAATCTGAAAAAGAAGAGAACAGAATGAGTTTGTTGGAAATGCATTCTGAGGACAAGCCTAAGGATTATGAAGTGGTTGAGAAAAACACATCTGCCGTAAACAATGCATCAAAGGAAAGATCAAGCAGTAAGAAGATTGAAAAGTTTTTGACACCAGAAGCTTGTCCAAAAGCAGTTCCTCCCCCTGGAGATGGCCCCACTTCTCAAGCAATCCAAGGGACTACGGCACCGGTGGTGATAAAAGAAAATTGGGTATGTTGTGACAAGTGTCAGAAATGGCGGCTCCTTCCACTTGTCACTAATCCTGACAGCCTACCTGAGAAGTGGTTATGTAGCATGATTACCTGGCTGTAAGTTCTATCCTAGCAGCATTTTAACAAATTATATTTGTGACATAAATGGGATTATGGTTCAGGAGTCTGGATGAATTGATAGATAATATTTTTTTAGTACCGTGTTGACAAATTGTGGATATGCGAAAACTAGAATTTGTATTTTATGTTTAAATTGATATCTGAGAAAGGTAAATTAATATCAATACCTCTTTCATTTTTATGAAGTCTAATATTTCTATCTTGATATGTTTCTAGGCCTGGAATGAACCGGTGCAGTGTTGCTGAAGAGGAAACGACAAAAGCTTTTATGGCATTGTACCATGTCCCTGTGCTAGAGAGTCAAAATAGCCTGCATGTCAATCCTCCTGGTGTTATATCCAGAGTAAACTTGGCTGATATTCGACACCCTGACCAAAATAATGAAAATTATGGTTCACGTTTCCTGCCCCATGGTGGAAAGAAGAAACACGGTTTAAAAGAGGTATCTAGCGCAACCAATAAAGATGGATCAGCTCAGTTGTCAAACTCTATGAAGAAGAACATCCAGGCATCAGTGAGAAGTGGAAGCTTAAATGATGTGAGCCAGTCCCCAGTGGTAAGTGAACAAGATTTTCGGCAGCTAAGCAAGTCTAGTGACTTACCTGAGGAGAAACACAAATATAAGCATAAAGAGAAGCATAAAGTACTGGATCACAATTCCGATGGAGGTACTGCTTTAGAAAAGATAAACAGATTTATTGTGTGCTTGTAATTTCCAATATCTTGTTATATGTAATGTTCTCCTTTGATGAAACATGTGCATAGGTGAGACTAAGAGTTCAAAGATGAAAAGCAAAAGGGAATCTGATCAAGAAAGTTTTAGAGCTTCCAAGAAACTGAAGGCTGAAGGTCTGAATTTTGCTGATGAAGATTGGACACCTGACCGTGGTGGGGCCCCAGGGAAGGGGGGTCCAAGTTTGAGTAACGGTTTGCTACCTACATCAGTCGGGAAGGACCGGATTAGGTATAGTGACCATTATTCTAAGGACTCAAAATCTGATACCAAAGACAGGTCGCAAGTTTCTGCTAAAAAACTGAAAGACAAAGTTAAGGTTTCCTCAGATGATGCTGCTGCAAGAAAGAGGAAAATGAAGGACGGTCATGATATTGAATCTCTTCCAGGTACAGGCAACCACCTCCAGGGCAGCAGAAATTTTATGGAGGAGTTCAGTGAAAATGACTACCGGAAGGAGAAGAAGGCTAGGGTATCAAAGTCTGAGGGGAAGGAGTCCAGTGTAAGTAAAGGCAATAGTAAAGGAGACAAAAAAGGTGGTCATGCGAAGAACAAGCAACAAGGGCAAGATCTTGGGAGCACTCTTTCTCAGCGGAGCCTGGATGGTATGGATTCTAAAAGGGATTCAGGACCTGTACAGCCATCTGTGGCAGCCACTTCCAGCTCATCTAAAGTTTCTGGTTCCCATAAAAATAAAGCTAGCTTCCATGAAGCTAAAGGCTCACCAGTGGAATCAGTTTCTTCATCTCCTATGAGAATTTCTAATTCAGATAAAGGGACATCTGCAAGAAGAAATCTGAGTGGGAAAAATGAGTCTCATGACACTGAATTCTTAGCTGTAGGTAGTCCGAGAAGATGCTCATATGGTGAAGATGACGGTGGGAGTGATAGATCCGGGACAGCAAGAAAAGAGAAAATCACCGTGGCTCAGCATGGGTCCCTTGAGTCCGCTGTTCTTGATATTCAGGATAAGAATTTATCGGGTGGTAAAGCTAAAGTACGGATTGTGCCCTCTCCGGATATAACAAATCAGCCTTTTAGTAATGGTATTGCAGATTATTTAGGCCAAGATTCTCAACATCCTAGGAAACAAACAACTCTGGATGAATGCCATGACGAGGAAAGACAGAATGACAATTGTTATCATGTTAACAGTGCTCGTCCAAGGAAGTCTGGAAAGGGGTCCTCTTCGCGGTCCAAAGATAAGAACCGTAGTTTGAAATCCGATTCTGTCTTTGAATTACAAGGTAATGTTCCGTCCAGGGATAGCAGAAACAAGTTTCAGGAGAAGTCTGTGGTCAAGTCTGATGATAATGAGAAGAAATATGATGATAAGAAAGACTCTGCTGGAAAATTGTCCAGTGAGAGTTGTAAAAGAGAGAGTCAATCAACTTTGGGGGGTCATAATTGTACAGATGCTAAAGTAGATGTTATTTCTAGTCAGGACACCACATCAATTCCAAAGCAGAATTTGCAAGACTGCAATGGTGAAAGATCTTCAAAGACTTCCATCTCTGACAGAACAGATCAAATGGAACTTGCCTCAGGGAGAGGGAAATCACAGTCTTTACCACCTTCTGGAGGTGTTCAAAATGAGACATTAGTTCGCTTCCCTCGAGTAGCTTCCGGGTCCCACAAAGGAAATGCAGCGGATGTTTTGGCAGCCGATGGTTCTCAAGTTGATGATGCAACAAAGGTGCCAAAGCATAGTAGGAAGCCTGACCATCAGAATGGATCCCAGCATATTAGTTCAAGACACCCCTCACAGAATGGGCACAAGATCAGGGATCTAGATGCCCCCAGTCCAGCAAGAAAGGATTCCAGTAGTCAAGCTGCTACTAATGCTGTGAAAGAAGCAAAAGATTTAAAACACTTGGCTGATCGTCTTAAGGTTTTAAATTATTTTTTGTTTATTTGGTATTTATTGCTCTTGTTTCTGCACTAGCTCTGAGCAAGAAGGGTTTTTATTTGCAGAACAATGGATCAAATCATGAGAGTACAGGGCTTTACTTTGAGGCAGCCCTGAAGTTTCTTCATGGGGCCTCCCTATTAGAATCTTCGAGTAGTGAGACTGCCAAACACGGAGAGATGATACAGTCATTGCAAATGTATAGTAGTACTGCAAAACTCTGCGAGTAAGTCCAAAGCTATTTTTTTAAACAATCAGTACATGTTTCTGTTTTTGTTCAATAAAAGAGTTGGTCA
The DNA here is from genome assembly GCA_954870605.1 of Acer campestre. Lineage (NCBI taxonomy): Eukaryota > Viridiplantae > Streptophyta > Magnoliopsida > Sapindales > Sapindaceae > Acer > Acer campestre. The sequence goes on along the minus strand of OX940802.1, from coordinate 12,144,181 downwards.
AAAGTTATAGCCGTATGCCTGTATAAAGTTATAGCTGTAAGTTAATACGTATGTGACAAAGTTGTATTGTTCTCTTATTTATTTTTTATGAATAGTTCTGGATACATGAGATATTGCTCCCTTTTTCATCCTAGTGGTTTGGAGGAGATTTTCCGCTTTTTATTTTTATTTTAAGTAAACTTAAAACCTGGTGTTGTTTTCTTATTCAAGTAAACTATTGTATACAGCAGGAGTATGAATCCTGATACTGGAAATGTTTGTACTTTTGTTTGGATATCAAAATCTATATTCTGGTTTGAATTGTAATTGCCACTCAACCTTCTATGGTTTACCTTTCAGTCGTTATCTTGTTATGCCCTGTGTTAAACCGACTTTGGTTTCATTGAAACTTTGAATAAGGAACTTATTTTCCTGTATCTCATGTGTTCTTTTGCTCTTAGTGTTTAATATTCTTTAATTGTGGCTCCAACACATTTATCCTTTCTATTTAGGTATTGAGCTGAAACTTTGTATGATACTGAAAGACAGGTCGAATTTTATGCTTTGAGGCTTTGTGGGAATTGTGTGATTATATCCCGAATGATGTTTGAGGAAGAGCGATAATGTTAAATTTTCATTTCGTTTTCATGTTGCTAAATGTGTGTTTTGAATGTTTACAGATGTTCTTCGTGAATCATATAACAGGATTCATGATCGCTGTAAAATGCCCCTTGATATTTTGATGTGTTATTATCGAATATCTTCCCAATAATGAATTTGAAGTCTAGATAAGATAATTGTTTCTGATGACATTTCTTTGTCTCTGTTAATACAACACTGGATGGTTTTGTAGTCAAATTTTATTTGAGCTTTTGTAGTTAACCTTTTGATTTAAATTTTTATTTTGATTTTATTTTTTTGTATTCTCAGATTTTGTGCCCATGAATTTGAGAAATCCAAAAACATGGCTGGTGCTGCACTGGCCTACAAATTGACGGAGGTGGCATATATGAGAGTAATTTATTCCTCACATAACAGTGCAAACAGAGATCGAAATGAGTTGCAGGCAGCCTTACAAATGGTTCCTCCTGGTAATTTGAACAAACCCATAAAAGAATCATATCATATTCATATATACCTACATGCAGATAGAATTCTCCTGTTAGTCATCTCTGTACGTTATAATAAGAAGATATTACTAGATTGCTATTTTCAGAGAACCAATGACTTTTTGGATTTTCATTGGAGCAGATTTTAAACATTAGAAAATAAGTTGATAAACACTTGGTGCTTCAATTTGTAAAGCTTTTGAAATGATCCCAGACTCTTATTCTCTATTAACAGTCCCTAACATTGTTTTACTGACCATAACAAGTGTAAATTTTATGGAAATAACCACTGTGCTAATGGAGTCCCGGTAATCTATACGAATAAATTAACTTGGAGTGCCCATTAGTCTCTGCCATTCTGAAGCATGCGGTAGAGTTATATGGTCCTACTGTCCTAGATACAATGTTGTATGGATACTCTGATCTGGTTTTTCTTGCACACCATAAACTGGGAAATAATATTTTGTGGCTATTGTATTTTTGTGTTCTGTTCACCTAAGTTTGGAATATTGCAAGTTAGAGTGAAATGAATAAAATGGTGTCTTTATAGTGATTTGTGGATTGCCATTTGTCCTTTTTTTTTCCTTGTCAATTGAGAAAATTTTTGCTTGATTTGTGGTTGTAAATATGCTTATTAATTACAATATTATCATTCAATAGTATAGGCATTTCTCCTTATAATAGGGAGGGTGTGTTAAAGCCATCGCATAGGGGCTCCTGTATAAAGCTTCCACAAGGATTGATATAATAAGCATCAATTTGGTCTTCTGCAGAGATAAAAGGAAGAATATATTAATAATATTATCTTTATTCCCATCTCCGTACAAGGCATTAGCAAAGAGAAGAAATGATTTAGAAAACACAAACTTCATTATCAGAGAGAAGCATTGTGGCTTTGATGACCAACAATTGTTTGCTTTTCTCCTTTTTTTAATGTTTTGTTTCGGAACTTGGGGCAGTGTGAGACTTAGCTACAGTAGAGATTTCAGTTGATTTATAGAATTTCTTGTCTAAGAGGTCTTCAAATTAGGGTATGATGCTTTCTGATGCCATTGGGCTATTTTCCTGGGTTTTTATCTTCTATCTCAAGAGGAATAAAATGATGTTTCCAAATTCAGAAAGAATCTTCAAAAATTTAATTTCTCCTTAATGAATGTAACTGACATTTATTTTCTTGTTAATTTTGGATTACTTAAAAGTTTCCCAAAGTTAGTAGATACATTGTTATCCATTATTTATTCATGAGATGTATCATTATTTTTTGGCTAGTAGATGGGTTTCAAAACATCAAGATGTATTTTGATTCTTGAAATAGCTTTGTCTAAGACAATAGTATTGAGGTAAAATGTGTCCCGGACAAGAGCTCTATAAGCTAAAGTCCTCTGATATCGACACTTTGTTAGCGGATACTTTTGCTTCGCATGGACTCCTTAAACCACTTTTTAATTTTTTTTCTTTATCCTCCATTTTATATTATAAGTTTTATTTAATTACCCAGCTATAAGCTATTCTGGTTCTAAATGACACAATGGGTGTGGCAACCTTCTTTGTTCTTGACATAATAGTTTTCCTGTTGTTACGGCTTGTCAGGTGAGTCTCCTTCTTCTTCTGCCTCTGATGTTGATAACGTAAACCAACCAACAACTGTGGACAAGGCTGCCTTACCTAAAGGTGTTAGCTCTCCCCAAGTAGCTGGAAATCACGTCATTGCTGCACGAAACCGTCCCAACTTCATTCGATTGCTCAATTTTGTAAGTATGGTTATGTTTTCTTTAGTTACTTTTAATTCTACTTTTGCAACAGTTCAGTCAAAGAAGATGACCTTTGGAGTGGTAATAGTCTCTGGAATTATGTTTGATACAATATTTCAGTTGGATAGTTTTTTGTGGGGGAAACCCTGGCGCATTGGATATCTCATAAATAACTAATCTTTCCTTGCATCCTGTACTCAAAAGCATCCTGACAATTACTCTCAATTTTCTCTGTCTGTTATGTTTCCAATGCATTTCCCACATTTCCGATGTGTCGAGCACATAAAATTTGCTCATGAAAGTGAAGCTGGTTATCTTACCGACAGATTCCCATGCGACATTTATCCTCCTTAGCTATCTTTACATAGAATTAAGCAATAATTAACATATTAAACATGATGGGTTACAGGCACAGGATGTAAATTTTGCCATGGAAGCTTCAAGAAAATCACAGAATGCTTTTGCAGTTGCTAATGTAAGCTTGGGAGAGACCCAACTCAGAGAAGGTATATCTTCCATCAAAAGGGCTCTTGATTTTAACTTCCAAGACGTAGAGGGGTTACTTCGTCTGGTACGGCTGGCAATGGAGGCTATTAGCCGTTAAAATTGAGCTTGAGTGTTCATGGGGATTATGTAAACCCTTGGAATGGAAGAGGAGTTTTGTTCTGTTGGTGCATCCCTGGGTATCAAGCCTGAAGTAGAAGAGGCTACCTTGGTTTCCCTGCTGCTCCACGTAATACTTACATTGAGAAACCAGTTTTCACCAACTCAACAATGCTGCTCTTTGTAGATGTGTGCAGCATCAGATTGGTTTGGAATTTTCATTACTTATTCTTTGAGGCTTCAGCTGCTTTCTGACACTTAACAAGGGCCAAACCTGTGGATTTCCTTCTCAGGATTGGTATTCAGGAATTGTGATTGTACTAAATTGACTATATGATCGAGCAACAGGCTGATTCACGGTTCCACAAGATTGTGGTTGAAGGTATAATGTTTGTATAAATATAGAATCAAATTATAGATGGAGTGGGGTGGCTTGAGTCTGTTAACAGAGGTTGCCTTCTCTTTGGCCTTTTTCCTAGAGGGCTTTTCAGTTTTTCTGTCTTTCTAATTTGTTTTCTATTAACCTGGAGAAATCTTGGGATGGGAATTGCTAAAAAGTAGATGAGCATCTTGATCTCACTTTCTCCGGCAGAGACTGCATTCTCATCTTGATGCGAACAATGTAAACAGAGCAAAAGAGATGGCAGTCTCAGGTATGATAGTACTACCTTTTCATCGAAAGACCAAGAATTTTTGTTTTGTTTTGTTTATCCATTAATTCAATTTTCTTATTGTGTTTGTGCAGGTTCTATTTTACAACTTGTGTAACAATTCTTAGTTTGTTGTTGATAGAAAAGTAGGAAGATGTTAGCAAAATTGTATGGTGGAGAATAAAATACAAGTATAAGTATGTAGCTTCCTTCAATAAGATCACCTGAGCTTCCTTTCCTTGTAAGGTATGTAGATGATGTTTGTTTTGACTGAGCATCATTTTCTGTATTTAGTTGCCTGAATCTGAATCTAACTGCGCTGCTGTTTTTCTCTTGGTGCAGTGGCTACTTCATGTACATAAATATATCATTGGATTATGGCAACTGCGCAAGATTTTTATTTGCAATGTGTCTTTTACTACACCGTCAACATGAATGTATGCTTAGAGGTAAAGCTAGTCTTCAACACTTCCTTATGGAATAAGCAAAACAAATTTATATAGATGAAATGGCAACTAAATGAGGATTTTTGGTTCCAGGTTGATGAGCATTTGGGGACAGTTGAACTACGAGTAACGAGCCATAAATGTATCGACGTCATGGAGACCAAGCTTCCTTTATTTTTCTCTTACGTGCACCATATGTATACAGTTTGTCAATTGCTAGTCAGTAGAATTAGATTTATACCAATTTTATACAAGTCAGTGATGATGATAAAATTTTGATCCCTCTCATTCTAGCTCTCAACTAGTTTGCTAAATGTACAGTAGCACCAACATTTATTATAATAAATTTTGTATCCCATTGGTTATATAAACATCCTTGATGCTCTTAAGTTGATGGCTAGATGGGACATTCAAAGTCAATGGAAGGTCAAATCAAGATTTTTTAAATTAAGAATCGAGTAAATCATCATATTTACCAATTATTATATGATGAGATTTTTGCATTGAAAGGGAAAGTCCAAAGCAGAGACTAGTTTTTTCTCCTTGACAAAGTATACAAGTGTAGTACAAAGCCCAAGATCCATCCTTTTTACACATAGCTCTTAGCCTCTTACCACTTACCAGAGTGGCCACATTTATAGGTAAATGCAATGAAATTTAAAGAAATGATAGTTTTAGGGCGCGTTTAATATGACTTTTTAAGTAGAGTTTTTATTAAATAAAAAAAATCTTTTGTTTGTATAAATTATAAAAAGGGTATTGATAATGTATTTTTAAAAATAGTTTTTGATTGCGTAAATTATAAAAAAGTGTTGACAATGTATTTAGAATAACAGAGTTGTGGTGAGCCCAAATTTTAACATAAAATAACTTTTATAAAAGGTAGTTGAGGTAACTTATAAAAACAGTTTTGATTTTACCAAACACAAAAAGAAAAAAAAAAAAAAAAAACTTTAAAATAGCTTCTAACATTAAAAAAACGCTTTTAACATTTTCAAAAGTTATACCAAACATACACTTAATATTAATTATCAAAGTGTTTCCAACTATAAATTGAATTTTTTTTTTAAATAAAAAAAAAAAATCACAGGGCGTATTTACAAAAGGGGTACACGGTAAGAATATTTTAATTCAGTCAAATACTATCCACACTGGTGACCTTGGCAGCAAAATCCAGTATTGGAATTTTAAGTGAAGCATTGAAATTGCATTCTCCCTTGAATAAAAAAGAACATACATTTTATACTCAGTTTCCTTCCCATACGCATAACCTATTCTTTTAGGCCAGCCAAAGAGGACTGGACTGATTATAAGTTTATAATAAAGTAGGATCAAGGCCTATGTGACATAAGCTTCACTAGTTTAAAAATCAATCATGTTGCTATTAATTTTTTTTTAAAAGAAAAGAGTGATTGACAAAACTGACTGAGCCAAAGTTAACAAAAATATCTCCAGTTCTGGTATCGACTTCTTCCTAATGTCATCAGTAAAGAAGACACCAAAACTACACAGCATTTACACCACTTGTCATTTTCCCAAGCTAGCTCTACACCCTTCATTTAGGCCAAATACCTAAACGTGTTTGGGTTCTCCTTGTCCCTCTCCAGATAATCTCGGCTGATTAAATCTTCCATGCGCTTCTTGATTGCTTTAATATCAGGCTGCACAACATCCCAACTCATATCAATTTAATTTAGTAACAATTCAAATAAATACATATACAGAACAAATGACCAGGCAGCATTGAATACCTTGAACATACGGCTCAACTGCTCAACACACTCTGAAACTAACTGTTGATGACCCAAAACTTTGCGACTCTTCATTATGCGCACAATTGCAGCATCAATGGCATATCGTCTATCTTTGTCTACATCTTCAACAATTTTCTTCCTTTCATCAACCGGTGGGAGTGGGATCTACACTCAAATCAACAATGTCATGTATTTACACTCTCTAATATGAAATATTGGTTCCAGTTTGTGTTTATCAAAAGAACATATCAACCCTTAATAACAAAACCAAGCCAACAAGAGATAAATACTCTTAAGAATGAAAACAATCTCTGACCTTAATCCTCCTCATTCTGTCAGTAAACTTGGAGTTGAACTCAAAGTAGTCATTTTGAGAGATGGTTTTCGTGTTTGGCTCCTTAATAAGGATCTTATACTTTGCACATGATAGGGAATGGAGCAATCTAACCAAGTCATCATGTGTCAAGTTCAGCTGGGTCATGATCTCTGAATAGCTCAATCTATCCGAAGAATTAAAAAGCAGCAAGGTTGCAGCCTGTCAAATAAATACACCAAAATTTAAATTTAAAATCCAACATTTCATCTAAACCCCCCATAAAAGTAGAGTTCTCTGTATAAAGCATTACCTGATATGTTGACACAATTAACTCGATTGTTTTTTGCTCAAACTTCCCATTGACATTGCACTGGCCCAATGAGTAAATCCATGTAAGTTTTCTGTGTTTTGTTTTTGTTTCATAAAATCCCTTAAAAACTTCTACACACTTGACCTGAAACGATAACATTGCAAAATCAGTTGATAGAGACAATTGCCTTCTTCTTTTCCAAAAACGAAACAACCAACTGCCTTCTTCACACTAATTTGTATTAATAGAGACAATTTGATATTCCCACTATCTGCAAAGAACAGAAGTGATTACCATCTCCAAAGGAAGATTAAGATCAGATGATTTATAACTTGGCCAGAACCCAGTGGTGAGAACAGTGACCGATAAATCAATCCCAGGGTTTGCATTCGAGTTATTGCTGAGATATTCCTCAAAGCTGGTCTGATTTTCCCTTGCCAAAGTCAAATCTGTAACCTGGAAAAAAAGATGCTACTTGAAACCAAAATACAATAACGGGAAGGATTAAAAAACTTAGCACAGAAACCCAGGCCAACTGACCATCCCCTCCATCTTTGAGGTAAACTGTCCACCACACTGCTGCTTCAGTTTTGTGAGAATACTCCTTTCATGATCATCATTAGCACTCCGATCAAAAAGTAGCCGCCTAGCAAGCTTCTTCCTGCATTCAGCAACCAGACAATATAAATAAGCACCAATTGTAAAGAAAAAAAATGAATTGATAGACACATAATAAATTTAACTTTGTCATACAATAAACTAAAAAAGGTTACCAAAACAACAGACTATTGGATTTTACCTGTAGAATTCGGCAAAAAGATCTTTGTCACTGATATAAGCAAGCAGCTTAACTACCTGCAGAAACCAAGCACACAGTTCAAAATCAATGTTGGTGATGGTGCACCACAAAATAAAACACAATTTACTAAAAGTACCTTTTCAAGTGTTTCTTCAATAGCTTCATCACCCATTTTGTCACCTCCCCCCTTCTTGAGGATATTATCACAGAATGTTGCTAGTAGTTCTGAACTTGAACTGCCACCAACAGTTTTATTGCAAAATATCTCAAAAGCCTCTTTTAGGGCCTATTGGACAACCAAAGAAAAGAAAGTTTTAGATAGAGATACAGTGAGATCTAAATAACCATTAGAGCTGTTTTGAGTTTTGGAAAAAGTAACCACTACAACTTGTACACCACAAACCTTGTGAAACAATGTATGGTTCTGAAAACAATTAGTGACATATTCCATATATTTGTCATGCAACTCGATTATTTTTCTGATAAGGACCTGAAAACCGGACAACAAAGTCAATTTTTGACATTTGCAACAAACTTCAAGAGAATCCAAGTGTAAGAGATAAGACATTTACCTGTTCCTGCACTGCATGTCCAGCCTGTGTGAGCAGAAAACTATCAGCACTTAGCACCACAAGACAAAACATAAGCACAAGTATGTGTGGCATTCAACTAAGCTATATTGATTGGATAAAGTAAAATGATACATGTGCAAACATGTATGTCTGAGATATAAAACCTCCCCCTTCTGTTATATTTTCTTCCATTCTTTTTTTCCTTTTCTATATTGTTCCATTTGTTTAATCTGTTTTCTCTATTGATTTCACAGAAGGGGGACCAGCTGGGGCATGTTTTGTTTGTTTCCCTGATGGAAGGGGCTTGGTCAAATAAACTACAAACTGCATCAACTCAGGGAATTCCCCAGATTAATCATTTATTGCTGCTGCAACAAATACATCCGGAATAAAGTTCCCTGGCATAACAGAATCACAACACGGTGGCCAAAAGGAAAAAGCCTAATTTCATTTTATTTATTTTACAAAAATAAAATGAAGAAGCTTACAAAACTTATGTGGCAAATCAAGTATCATCTCCTGCTAAGGATAAAACTTTCTTACAGCAATAAAAATAAAAAAATTCTAATAAGAAGCTTACATGGTTCATTGCAGCATCCTCAGCCTGTTGTACCAATACAGTACCTTCAGCAGTAATATGCTGCGACATCAAAATTCTCAGAAAGTATCAGCAATGCAAAAAATATAACAGGTAAGAGAAGACCTATAATAACCAAAATTTGAGTATAAAATAACCAACCTGTTTGAATACATTAGCCACTGGTTCCAAGCCTTTGGGTATTTTATGGTAAAGTCTGTACATCCTAGAAAGATCTTCCACCTAGCGCAACATAAAAAATGTATTATTATTACTTGCTGATGATAAATGTTTTGCATTACCATAGACACTACAAAACAATTAAAGAGCTTAAGTCACCTTATCATCTTTAAGTAAGGCACGGCATCCAGAATTCTCCTTTTCCAATAGTTCAGTAGCAAAGACCACCAACAACTCATGTTGCACTTTCTACATAAAGGTCAACCAGGTCAAAAAGCTTAAATTAGGATGTAACAGTCTTTACAGGAACTCAAAACAATAAAGATAATTGAATACAAATCATATCATATTACCACTTTTAAACTGCCAAAGTTCTCTTTCTATACAGCTTAATAAAAATAAGAAAGGAACAATAACCCTCACAACAAATAAGAGTGCATCCTGTAGTACTATGTCACAAGCAAATGAAAGCTTTTTGTTCAAATTACCTACATGCGTCAAGATCTTTCAAAAAATTTCACAATGTCTATAAATAATTTCCTATTCAGAAAACATCTTTATATATTTAAACTAACCTCAACTAACTTCGGCTCGCTGCTTGAATGCAGATAATGAGACACTCTATCCCTTTCTTTCTTCAAGCATTCCTCAGACTGCAATTCATAAGAAATATAAGAGGCAGGCTAACCGGAGTTCTTTTATAATCTCATAACAAATTATAGACAAAAAGACTTGCCTTTAACATGTAATCTGGACATGTATCTTCCAGAATCCAGTTTGATGCCTTACGAGAATAGTAGGCACCAGTATCATGAAGCAAGTGTGCTTCAAAATCTTGTTCATAATTATCCATTTGACCCATTCCAATCTCCACATATATATCTAAAACATTCTTCAGCAGTGATCTGTCAATCTGCTCTCCCTCACGTTCTTTATCAATCTGGTAAAAAGCAATAACCGAAACAGGAGCTCAAAAGCACATCGGGTAAGTAGCAATGAGTTTGGTCAAACCGCATTATTGAGGTTAAAAACAAGGTTCTTTATCAAATTGGTACCAACAATAGTTCAATTTTATCTGGATATAAAGGTCAAATCAGAGTGGAGGAAGTAAACTTACCAGAGTAATAATAGCATCTTTGGCATTGTCCTTTAACTCAATATAAACCTAAAAATAAGAGAATATACAAATGTCATAATAATTCACAAGAATCCAAAAAGCATCAAGAGGAAAAAAAGTCATGTAAAAATCAAGCACTGCTATAACATCTAAGATGCCATCAAAAGGATTCTTGACGAACCAGATCACGGAAACAAGTAAGCCCAACTTCGTTAAGTGGAGGAAGCGACCTCCGAGCAATGAAGTAGCGATCAAGATAATGAAAGAAGCGTGACAGCCACCTGACCATGACTTTATGATTGGCCCACCTTTTCACAAGCTCTCTTAACATAAACTCATCATGTTTTTCTCTCAAAGATGGCAATACCTAATAAAGAAAACAAAGAAATAAAAAAGCATCATATGAGTAAAATCAGACAAACTGTGTAAATGTATTGAAAAGGAATCTTTTCTTAAAAGAGCATTTAGCAATTGATAAACATAATAAAAGTACCATAGGAACCCACAACAACAAATCATAAGGCTACAAACAATTGCAGAGACATCTATAATCATCTTCTGACAACAAAAACTATCAAACATCATTTACAAACAAAACTCTATGTATGAACAAGCAAACCTGGATCAAAACCAATAAACATATCAACTATATTAAGAGCTGTCAGTCTATTTTAAAAAAATAAAAATTTCTCTAAAGCAATAGTCAGTTCATGTTACTCTTTGACTTCACCAGAAAGCCCAATAAGCCCAATAAACCCAATAAAACAAAGGAGAAAAATCTTGTATGAATCCAGTTTCCTATAAAAAGAAATTTCATAAGGGACAAAGTAGAAAATATTATTTGCATGTCCTCTAAATAGAGCAATATAACACAGATCAATGTTTACACCATCTAGAGAGATCAATCCTGAATAATACAATAAATAAATAAAAACATATAAACCAGCTGGAGAGATAGGCAATGTTTTTGTCCTAATGAGGCAAGGCGGCCTCATCACCCAAATCTCACTGTTTTGAGTCAAATGAATCTTTCTGCCACTGCCCAAAATGCACCATTTGAGGAAAACACAGCCCAAAACTTATCCCACCGCTTCATCGCCCCAAGGCAGTATATGTTTAGAAAAGCCTTGAGGCTGGTGCCTCAAGGCGGTGGAGAGCCAAGGCAACGTGAGGCACGCCACAAGGCGGCTACCTCGGCCAAGTTTTGTAACACTGGAAATAGGTGCATATTGTAACAAAACTAAGAGCAAAAAATAATGGCAATCTTCCTCACCGTTGAAGTGATATATTCTTCAAATGCTTCCTTGTACTTGTCATACAACTGTTGAGAATAATCATGAGGAGGTTTTTGGGTGCACATATTGTAGATGGTTCTGTCAAAGAAAATAGAGCAATAAGTAAATGTATGCTTAATAAACTAGTAGACCAAAAACTGAAATAGTTACGTGTAAAGCATCATATATTCCTCCGAGCTAAATGGTGTCTCAGGTAAGCCTTCCAAGATCCTCTTCAACTTCATGATCCCTTTCTGCATGTAGTCCCATCCTTGATCCAAGTCAATAGTCTTGCGCTCCATTGTTTAAAAACTTATCAGACAACCTGCAAATAAATTCTATCATTCATCTGTAAATAGTTTCAGCATATGCCACCATCAGAATATTTCTTCTATCAATTCAGATACCAAACCCTAATTTCCCTTCTCTAGGAATTTATTTTTCAAGTGCAAAGTTATAGTCGCAGTGAATCAAACAACAAAAAATAAAATAAACTTCGATGACAATAATGCAATTGCCAATAACAGACAGATACCTAAACAGACAAACCCTAAAAATCGATTATCTATATCAAAAAGAAAAAAATCACAGCTCAACGATCAGCATCCAGTGCTCGGCAAAGTTAATCATATTAATAAAAAACACTCTGCTATATCAAGCTGTCGTTGGCTACAGCTTGTCAACTGTCTATCTCACCATAAGTAAATCAGACGACCACAGAAAACATAATCACATATAAATAAAACGCTGATAAACGAACGATTCATAACACAACAATTGTATATTATAAGAACCCTAAAAATAAAAAATAAAAAATCAGAAGAATCGTATAATACCGAATAGCGACCAGAGAATACAAAAACGTGAAATTACGATTCAATAAACAAGAAAACAGACAATGCGCAGACAGAATCGACGAGAAACCTAGTAATCGCATCGAAATAGAGAAAATAAAAAAAGAAAAAACGCACCGCAAAGAGAAACGGACGCTGATCAGAGAGCGTTTGGACGAGACAAGAATCGAGGAGGAACCCTAACGGAGATCACTAAATTTTGTTTGTTAGGGCGGTGAAAGATGGCAAGGATTTGGAAAGCCTGTCTTTTTAAAGGCTTGAAAATAGAATTACTAAAAAGGGGTCGATTTGTTTCACAATTATATTATCACGCAGCTTTTAGCAGATTTATAGCCTTCGCTCATCGCTCTTTCACACCTCTGAATTTCCCTTCTTCTTTTTTTTTTTTTTTTTTTTTTTTTTAATAAAAAATCTGTAATTAATTAATTTATTTACTGTTTTTTTAGTATTATAAATACAGTAATACTAAAAAAAAAAAAAAAATGGAATTTAAGGTGGGATATTTAACATTATTGTTATAAATAAACCTATGAGAATGACTCAATCCCGTAACATCGTGCTTGTGTTACTTTTCTCTTTAGATTTCTTTATTATTGTTTTTTTTTTTTTTTTTTAATGTGAGTTAATATTGCTGTCTCTGTGTCATATTATAATACGTTCTAGGGACCCCCCTCACCCACTCACTTCACATGTCCTAATTCGTTCAATAGGAAACAAACTTTTCCGTTTGAGTGACATTTGAGTTAGAATAAGCTTCTTTTTTTTTTAATAAAATATATATATATATATTATCCATAATTAATTTTCATTAAATAAGATAAATAATTCAATTGAGCTATGATTCACTTTCAATGTGATGCAAACAGCATATTTATTTGAAAATTGGGAATTGATTTAAGGGTTAATATTAAAAACATCTCCTCACCTTTGAACTATTATTAGATGTATAGTTATAAATGTTTTTATTTTAAAAACCTCCCCTATAAACTAACATCGTTAATATTCCGTTTGTGTTGATTGAGTTTGACTATTAAAAAGTCTAAAATAACAAGAATATAAATGAACCAAAAGCATTGAAAATGAGTATTTGCTTGGATTTATATATATATAAGACAAATAAATACATAAATAAATACAAATTCTCATTTATTTTTAATGTTTTTAGTTCATTTGTAATTTTGTTATTTTTAGGGATAAAATTGTCTACAAAATAACTTCTCTTTTGCAAAATAACATTCCCAAATTTTGTATCATTTTATTAATTTATTTGGTAAAAGTATGAGGGCATAATAGTCAATTCATATAATTGAAGCTTAAATAGAGACATTTTAGACTTTTTAATGGTCAAACCCGGTCAACACAAATGAAATGCTAACGGTATTGATCCATAGAGGAGGTTTCTAAAATAAAAGCATTTGTAATTATACATCCAATAATAGTTCAAGGGTGAGGTGAGGTTTTAAATATTAAACCTTGATTTAATGAAGAAAAAGAGAGAGATGATAAAGGAATCAAACTAGTAAATATTTTTTTGGGAAAATGCAAACGCCCCTGAGTTTAGTTAATATTTCATCCAGCGGCAATTTTTGTCATAATTGCACAAACATCCCTTCGAATACATTCACCAATGTTAGATTGACCAAAATTGCATAGACGTCCCCTAAGAAATTACCAAAATGCCTCTAGATAGTAATTTTATTATTATTATAAGTCAAAGATCATGATCACCTCCCGTGGATTGGATCGCAAATCTCTAAACTGAAGGAGATATGAGGATCTCTTCCAAAAATCGAAGAAGATTTGTATGATCTCCTCTAGAAATGGAAGGAGATCTGTGCGATCTCCTCCTTACAATGGCTTGTATTTAAAAAAAAAAAAAAAAAAAAAAAATCATATTATCACTTTTCAATTTGAAAATTTTTTGGTCTCTTTTATAATTTTTATTAGAATATTTTGGCAATTTTAGAAATTTTGAGATACTTTCATACTTTACTAAAGTTTTAATTATTAATTGATACGTTAAAGACATTTTCATCCTTGCATAAGTTAGTCGACCTTTTTTTTTTTGTGAAATAACAACCAAGGGTTGATTTTTTTTTTCCAAAGATGGAACAATCTTGAATTTTAATAAAAACGAATAGAGACTGAAACTAGAAACCTAAATGACATGTTTATATTTTATTTTTCTCGCATCTGAATATAGTATAACTTTTTTTATTTTTTTTTTGACGATAAAATTGTTTGAAAAATATTCATTTGATATTTATACCATATTCACTATAAATCATTATACATTTTCATTTGATATTCTTGTAAATATGTCACATGTATAAGATATTCTTGGAAGGAAATACATTAAATGCAATTCAGTGGCTTGGTATTAAATGAAAAGTCAAAACTTTTTGTTTTTTATTTTAAGTTGTTTTTAAGTATTTTTAAGTTATCTAATCACTTAAAATAAACAAACAAAAACAATTTAACAGATTCATACCAATTAAGTTTTAAGTGCATAAAGCATACGACCCTTTAGACTAACAACTGGTCAACAGTTATCTCATAGATTCCATGGGATGTTTGTGTAAATATGGTAAAAGTTGCCGCCGAGTGCAATATTGCCTAAATTTGGGGGGAAGTTTGTGCAGTTGACTCTTTTTCTTTTTTTCTTTTTTTGAAAAAAAAAAAAGCAATCTAGTCATGAATACTAGCCATTAGTCAATGTTTTAAAACATTGAAAGGTGATAAGGGATGGTCGCCTCAATTCTAAAATGGGGAAGAGAAGGAATTTTGAGGGGGGGTTTTTTTTTTTTAATGAATTCCAAAACGATGTAGTTTTTAATTATGTGTTTATTTGAATGAATTATACCGTGTTTATTTGAATGAATTATACTTTTACTAAATTAGATCATTACTAGATTTTACAAATGAACAATAATTTCAACATGTTGATGCAAAGATGGCCACTGCTTGGTGATGGCCACTGCTTGGAAGAATTAAATGTTCTTATTCATGTTTTAGCTATTTCGAATAATGTAGATGGAAGAAGTAGACCTTATACTAATGTGAAGAAAAAGTGGGGTATTCCCAGATGGAAGAATTATTCATGTTTTTTTTTAATGAATTCCAAAACGACGTAGTTTTTAATTATGTGTTTATTTGAATGAAATATACTTTTACTAGATTATATTTTTACTAGATTAGATCATTACTAGATTTTACAAATGAACAATAATTTCAACATATTGATGCAAAGATGGCCACTGTTTGGTGATTTAGTGTGATTGAAACGATCATCATCTCATTCAAAGCTCACCATTGCAAATGCTATCAGAAATAATATGTGGTTTGAACAAATATATATGTATGGTATTTCAACAATCACCTGCCATAGACAATCGTTGAAATTTCATCAATCGTACTGAAAACGAAACAATTTTTAAAGTTTCAATTTTGTGTCATTTCTTGATAAGTCTAACATTTTTGTTAGTGAAGTCCTTTCTCTTGACCTGTGCCAAGGAGAAACATGTCAATAGAGCAATTGTTGATTCCTACAAATAGGAAAGTAACACATGAATCTAATTATCTTGGTTAGATAAGTTAAGTCATCTTTGAGGGTGTGTTAGGTACGTGGGACGGGACGGGACAACGTGGGACAATTTTATCTTATCCCACGTTTGACGCGTTTTAAACATGAGACATGACGGGACAATGTGGGACAAAAACCCAAAAAATTGTGCCACACTAGACCTTTTGCCAGACTTGTCCCATACATGGGACAAGTATCAAAATGACTATTTTACCCTTAATACTTTAAAAAATTACAAAAATACCAAATATACAATAAAACCCAAAGCCATTTTTTCTCCGTCTTTCACGTCTCTCTCTCTCTCTTCCTTCTTTCTCTCAACCATTACTTGGTCGCCGGCGAGGAGAAAAAATATCCCTCTCAGTCTCTCCCACTTGTCTCTCTCTCTCTCTCTCTCTCTCTCTCTCTCTCTCTCTCTCTCTCTCTCTCTCCATTTGATCTCTTTCGATTTTGGAGGTGGTGGCTATTGTTGATTTCGATTTTGGATTTTCGATTGGGCTTCAATGGTTTGATGATTGTAATGGTTTAAATCAATTGAGTGGTTGTATGTTTATCTGTGCAAAGAACAATTTGTAATTCCTGTTCTAGAAACCAATGTCTAAATAGAAAACAAAGCCATGAAAGAGGAATGAAGCAGAAAACGAAGCCACTAGAGCCAATATCCCTCTATTTCGGTGAACATCCAACATTGTTTTATATAGTAAGATTTTTTTTATAAAAAAAATAAAAAAAATCCCATATATAATTTGTATATTCTTTTGTTAATCTCTCACCAACAATGTATATAGTAATGGTATGGTGAGAATGACATTTAAGTTAAATGAGTATTAATATAATAAGCCATGCAATTTCGATCCTAGTAGCTTAAAGAATCCAATCATTTTGATTAATGATGATGATGACTGAGAGAGGTTCATTTGTTGGGGACTTGGGGCAATAGGATTGTTTTTTGGTCTATCTTGACACCATCATTGGACATGTAAAAGTTGAAAGTGATTGAATTAGACATTTGAAAGTTGAAAGTAATTGAATTTTTTCTTTAATAATACATTTTGAATTTGTTGTAAATGATGTTGGCTCTGGTGGTGGTGGTGCAGTTGTTGTTGTCGCTGCTCCTACCGGTTGTGTTGTTGCCGCCACTGCTGCTACTCCAGTTGTTGAGGAGAAAAATGTATTGGTTTTCTGCAATTAGGTATTGAATGTGTGAATTTGAATGAAAATAATTTGATATTTCTATCTATGTTTAGTCACTTTGATTGAATTTGATCCGTTTTGTTGTATATAGGAAAAAACACTTTGATTGAATGTGTGAATTTGGTGTTTCTATCGCTTCTGCTTCACTTTGTTATATCTATTTTGATCACTTTGATATTTTGTTGAATTTGATATTTTTATATGTCTTTGTATATTTCAGGATATCTGTTGTCCAACTCTTTTAATTTTTTTTGGGTATAAGTTTGTATACGTCTGATTTTTGGTGTCTTTATAGCTTTACGCTGTCAAATTACATATTTTTGTGGCTTCTAAGGTCTCGAATTTGTAGTCCATATATATTTTTGATATTGCTTGTTGATGTAGTTTGTGCTGTGAGAAGTTGGAAGTTCAGGCTTCTATATAACTATGGGTCTTGATTATATACAAGTAATACGAGTTGCAATGTATTTCGGAAATAAGTCACATCAATTGCGCACTTGAAATGGTTTGAATGACTTCTACATGCTAGATTTCATTAAGGCAATTTTAGAGGAAAAAACACTTATATTTGATTTTTTAAAACATGTATGACACTTATATTTTGTTGGAATTGTGATTTGTGAATATGTTGTCATGGATTGTATGTTATTACGTTCGTGAACATTTATATTACATTACATTAACTTTTTTGTTGGATAATATTTATTAAGTATTGTTAATAATTTACTATTATACAAAAATAAAAGATGTGTTGTTGAATAATTAAAAATTGAAATTGTTGGTCATGATTGTGATCTACGTGTAATTACTAATTACATGTATCTAAAATTTGTCTTTTCTATTATGCACGATTACAAACATATAAAATTTAATATAATTTAATATAAAAAAAAATTTAGGGAATGAGCCATAATATTATTAATTGATTTTTTTTTCACTAATAAAATGAAATTTAATCCTCTAAACTTGGTCAAATTTAAATTTTTTGTTGATATTGGCAGACATTTAATTATTATTATCATTATTATTATCTATTAACTCTATATAAAAAGAGTCAATTGGAACGATATTTTTAACCCTCAAATAGCTTACCTAATTTGTTGTAATTTTCTATTCCACTAATATCCTAGAAGTAATTTAAAATGACTTAGAATATTTGATATATCTATAGAGAATCTATAGAAAATAAAGGGTGTATATGGTATTTCATTATTTTATTTTATTTATAATTATTAGCACAGTAAAATGGCATTTATATCCTTAAAAAATATTGAAATGACATAATTTTTTTTTTAAGAAAAAAATATAAACAAGGATGGAAGGGTATTTCACATTATATAGTTAGGGACTTATTTGAAATTCTACTTGTAATTTACCATCTATTTTTTTATCAATCTCTCTCATTCCTTTTTTTTTTAAAAAAAAATTAAGTTTCTTTGACAGTCTAATAAATTATAAATGGGTTCCACATTATTAAATAAATTTAAAAAGAAATTGAAATATGACACCAGCAGCTTCAGCTGGTAATCACGAGTTCCAAGAGAGAAATTTTAGATGATAAAAGCAGGAATTACAATTATAACCCCTAAAAATTAAAACAAGGCACAAGTGCAAGGGCGTTGTATTTGGGACTCTGAGTTTCAAGAGAGAGACTGAAGATTGAGATGAGAAAGAGAGAGAGAGAAAAGAGATGTTCTTATCTCCAACTGTGGTTGATGCGTGTCTGCATAGACTTACCTGGATATCTACCTTTATTGCCACACAATTACTCTACATATTGTATAGGTACATCGGTGGCTGAGTTTAAAAAGGATATCTATGAAAAAAAGGTGGAAAATACACAGAGTGCTGAGTTCAGTTGAACAGAGAGAGGTCTAGATTTTGAAGAACTCAGCTTCATCTTGAAAATCTGTGATCAAGGTATTTGGTTTATGAATTTTTTTAATTTTTTTTTTACCTAAGAAATTTGGTTCAACTTTTTTATTTTATTTTTGGGTTTGTCATGAGTCATTGTGGATTAAATCTAAGATTGGATTGTTCTTTTCTTTTTGGAAATGACATGGGTAGTGATTTATGGATTTTTTTTTTCCTTTTTTTTTTAGTAATAAGCAACAAAACTCAAATTGTTAATTCAAAAACCCAGCACCACAAAATATTGAAATAAAAATCTATAAAAGAGAGATCTTTAGGAGGTAGAGTTTGCATATTTGTTTGATTAAGACTTTGTTAGGTTACAATTTTAGAGGGATTTCGTCTTGGATTTGGGCAACATATTTAAATTGGAGTTTGAAGAAACAGAAGAGATTTTGGTGAGGTTGTAAGAGGCTGCATTAGGTTGTAGTTGTATATAGTTGTTTATATATACTGCTTAAATAGGTTTAATTTAAGCACCTGTTTCTTTTTCTTTTTTTAATAATTTTTTTTTATAATATTGTTTAATTAAGTTTTTTATTTTTTGCAATAAAAGAAATGTCAAAACCAACAAAAATCTGTCCTACAACTAAGAGTTGGTCGGTGAAGGTTATGGTCGTTGAAAAAACGATGCCACGGTTGTCACAGCATAACCCTATGAAATATCAGAGATTGATTCTCATTGATTTTGATGTACAAGAACAGGTTTTTTAATACTTTGGCTTACACACCCTTCATAGTCTAAAATGGTGGTTTTGAACCCTCTTTATTTTAAAAAATTTAATTGTTGTTTAATTACTTCTTCATTTCTAATTTAAAACACTGCATTCCTTATTACAGATTACATCACTTTTCGCTAATTACGCTTTATAATCTATAATATCAATTTATAGGGAACGCGAATCCAGGGCAGCATTTTTAGCAATGACATTGAACTTTTTTAAGACACTTTAATCATATCCAAGAGTTATCGAAACTTCAATGCCTTTGTAAAAGCAATCAGACCAGCACATAGAATTGTTGACAATGACTATCAATGGACCATCAATGACAGAACTTTGGTTCAAGAAATTGTAGAAGAAAAATTGGTGATCCCAACAACCTTCAGTTTTGTGTCATTTGCTGATTTAGAAAAATACAAGGACAGTAATGCATAGGTTGGTAAGAATTTGACTTCCAAAATTTTCTTATTGAAACTGTCAATGATATAATTGTTATTAATAGCTTATTATTATTTTTTTTTTTATTACTTTCTTTAGATTTCGTTGCTCTAACAATTGATGCACAACTTGCTGGTGAAATAAGAACAAAACAAGGACTATCAATGATTCAAAAAGAGTAAGATTTTTTTTATTATTCTTCATCTATTTCAAAATACTTACTTGACAAAAGGATTATAATCAGATTAATTCTGATATTATTTTTTTTAGGTTAAAGCTAATGCTTTTAACTTTTTGAGACCAATTTGTTGCCAATGAAGCTGCTAAAATTATTGAAGTTATCGAAACAAAGCCAATCATCATAGCAGCCCGTTTAAAAGTGGTGTCGTATAACGATATGCATTTTTATAAAATTTAAACCTATTGCAATATTTATTTTTGACACCCTCAACTAAAAAAAGACATCTATATCCAAAGGAATATTATTGGCAACAAAAACAAACAATTTTTTTCATTATCAACCCGGAAAGTTCGGAAGCAATGACACTGCACTCCTAGTGATTAACTCTTCACCTATAGATATTTTATATATATTATGATTCTGTATCATTAAACTTACATTTTGATATTATAACGGTATGTACTTAATGAAATTGTGCTTAAAAATATAATCAGACATAAGTCATACTTAAATTCTGCATCTTCCTCCGCAACCCCTTCCGAAGAAGATGTGATAGAGATTGCCAAAATACAAAATTTACTTCCAAGGTAAATTACTTTTATCACTACTTCTTTCACATGTTTTGGCGTAATATATGAAATATATTATTATTGTAACAACTTGAAATATATAATTGCAGCAAATGAATTTTTGATGCAGCAGCAATAGATTATATGGCATTGGAGTTCATGGAGGGGTGGGATAGGAAAAAGAGCAAGGAAATAGGCCATTTTAATCCTACTAGTCCGGGCGACGGAGTTAGAATGACATGAGTTTTTTACTTTCAATGCGAATTGGCCTGAGCTTTCCAAGTCACCACCTTTGGTCATAAGGCATGCCCTTTTTTGGGCGAATTTCGTCGTTTAGGCCCCGAAAAAGCCGTTTTTTACCATTTTAGGAAAGTTTCGTTTTTGTAATAAATCGAGTTTCTCAAGTCCGAATCGACTTCCTTCAATTCCAGGGTGCTTAGGATTCTTAATAGAATTAGGTGCTGTCCTGCAGCATGTTTTCAGCCTGTTTTCGTTTTTGTTTTTCAAAAACGATTTCGAATTCGCGTCCTGTAAATCGTTTTTCATTTTATTTTCGAAATACAAAAACAAAATGAAAAACAAAAGCAGTGTTAAAAGTGGAAATTTTGAAAAACAAAAAAAAGTTGTTTTCTAAATTCCAAATACAATTTGAAAAACAAAATTAAAAACTTCTCCTGACTTCATATCAAGCTCGACACTCACACTCTCACTCTCACTCTCACTCTCACTCTCAAGTCTCAGCTCAGCTCAACTCCAGATCTTCGTTTCTTCCTCCATGACCGATCTCTTCATAGTTGACAAGGTATGTCTTCTTCTTCTTCTTCTTCTTCTTCTGATTTCCGTCTCCTCCTCCTCTTCCTTCTTCTTCTTCTTCTTCATCGTCTTCTTCTTCTGATTTCAGTCTTCTTCTTCTTCTTCTTCGTCTTCTTCTTCTTCATCTTCTTCTTCTTCTTCTTCTTCTTCTTCTTCTTCTTCTTCAGATTTTCGTCTTCTTGTTCTTGTTTTTGTTCTTCTTGTTCTTGCTCTTCTACAGCAGATCTTGTTGTTGTTGTTCTTCTTCTTCTTCACATCTTCTTCTTTAATTTTTTATTTTTCAATTTTTTTTTTCTTAAACCAAAATTAGTGTAGATTTATAGATCTAAGTAGATCTAAGTAGATGTACACTGATTTTTGTTAATTTTATTATGTGTAATGTTATTAATTTTTATTTTGTAGTGATTATTGGGGAAAATTTGATATTGTCAAAGGCAGCTGAGCAAAAATCTGGTTTACAAGCTTTGAGCACTTCAACTTACTCAATTTCAGGTGATTTTCCTATTTTTTTTGTTCTTATCTCATGATTTCACTGTTTATTTTCGTTATTCATGATTTTCATTTTTGGTTTGTTGTCAATATGAGTGATCATGGCAAGTTTGGTATGTGAAAAAATGGTTTTGGTTATGGGTTAATAAAAATTTGTGTATATAGATGTGGATCATGGTAATTTGGTTTTGTATTCTTGCTCTGTTTTCTGGTCCAAGACATTGCTGATATTGTTAGTGATTTCCAGAGTAGAGTTGGTTCTGGTCTGATGACAGTCTGGAGTAGGGTTTCTTTTTGCAAAGCATGTTTGTGTATCCTTGTATTGCTAGCTGTTTTTGTGTGGACCAGGTGGTATATGGAGTTTTTGAAGCACTTGTATATATATATATATATGCATTGACATGTGAATGCAAAATCTTCTTGAGCAATATATTAGTTGTTTGAATAATGAATCACTTTTAAAAAAGAAATCATTCACTTTCATAGTTGTCATGTTATATATGTAACTATTAAAGCAAATGTAGTTGGTTTAACATGTTTACTTTAACAAACAATTGGGTAAGAAAAAACAAATTGAAAAAAGCTAACCCTAAAACCAGCCCATAATCTGCAAGCTAAGTCACATTTACAGGACTATTTGCCCAAAATTGGTTACCCAATTAACTTTTTCTATAAGGGAAATAATTGTTCTTCCTTCTCAAAAGCCTAACCATGCATGATGATGGACCTTCTTGGATGGTGATTGATAGTGCAAGAAAAAAACAAGATTATTTGAGTGGATCTTTTTTTCTTCTTTCATTTGTGAATTGTGATCAAACTAGCTTTAGCTAGCTAGCCTCATATATATGATCTCTGAAATCTTTCATTGTTGTAGCTCATGATTTTAGTGGTGTATGGTAAATAATAATGGAGTGTATAGCCTTAACAAGTTTTGACTAGTATGGAAAAGTCTTGTTTTGCTTTCAATTTTTTTTGTTTTATTTTTGCTCACTCTCTCTCTCTCTCTCACTCACTCACAAGGGGATCAAACCATCTCCCCTTATCATATATGACGTGCATCAATTTGCAACAATTTGAGATATAAAGAATATGAAACATGGAAGAGTACAGCTGAAAGAAACAAGAGCTTATATGGCAAAATGTTGAAAGAAACAAGAGCTTATACAACTGAAAGAAACAACCACAAAAAATGGGGGCAGGATGGTGGTGAAGGGAAATAATTTTTTTTTTTTTTTTAATTATTGTAATAGAAAGTGAGTTATTAATATTGTTTTTCTCTTTTTGGTTAATTTGTTTGATCAAGTCAAAACTTAATCTAGGATGAAATCCCAAAAGGCCAAAAGGTAATAGAATTTCAAAAATTTCATCTCATTTTAGGATTTTAATTTTGAGATTATTGCTCCTCAGATGAAAATAATACATGTGGTTAGTTGTAGCTGTCTTCTCTGTTTTTTATTATCACTTTTGCTGGATGATAAATGTATTAGATCCTTTTGAGATTATTAATAATGAAAGTTTCCTATTTACATTTTTAAGTTTCAAAGACCATTTGGATCTCTTTTTTGTTACTAAATAATATTGTTAACTTGGTGTGGTTCTATATTTTATGTGTATATTCCTACATTACTTGGTCATGACTCATGACACTGTTGTTGAGTGCTTGCCAACCTGCTGGTCAGAAGAAAATCTTCCCAAGTAATTTATGATTTCCATTTAATTTTACTAATAATATGTGCTAAGAATTGAAACTTTGTACATGTCTTGACCCAGACCCTATTTTGTGGTGCCCATTTTTCGTTCTACTTGGATAATATAATAAGAGTATATAATTGTCAAATTTTATAATGGATTTTTCGTTATGGGTTTCAAGTCTGGAGCACTTATATATACAAGTCTGGAGCACTTGTATATATATATATGCATTGACAGGCCCATCCTGGAGCATAATATATTTTGGATGGTGGTGGGTATTATGGTAGTGTTGAATGATGTTGTAGATATTATACGGCCCACTTAACAAATATACATATGTACAATGTTTTATTTTTATTTTTTTGATGGCTTAACTCATAGACTTTCGAGGCTTTATAAAAATGACAAGTGTATGTGGTTGTTAACTTGTTATAGAGATTAAAGTAAAGTTTAGGGTGTTTATTATAAGTTTATAATGAGAAAGTGAGTAGTACTATTATGTAAAATATTATGTACAATGTAAAAATATTATGTACAATGTGCATTTGATCAGAAAATCTATTTTTTTGTTTAATTTTGTTATTGCTTCAACCGCTGTTATGTGGATATGGTTAATTATAAGTAACTAGGTTCACAATCAACTTTAGGTACATGGAATATTCATAGATTTTTTCAAAAAATTTGACCGAATTTAGGTTTATTTATTTTTCAAACCAAATTTGGACTTAATAAAGTTGTATTTAGTCTACATGATATAACTTTATGAAAAAATATATAAAAAATTAATGTTTTATTGCATCATTATAATGTTTTATGAATTTACCAATGATATTATTTTCATGAAATCTCAACAAAATCAAAATCGTGAATTTGTGATGGACTTATTCAATTGTCAATGAGTTAAATATTTGGGAAATTTAGATTTAAATAATAGGAAAATTGAGTAGATTTTTTTGATGTTATCTTAGTTATGATTAAATTTTTATGACACATATGGATCAATTAAAAAACTTTCCTGTGATTATGTACACTTAAGACATATGGACTTTTTTTTTTTTCCCGATATTCTTTAATAAATTTAATTAAGGATAAATTTATCAATAATAAAATTCTACTACAAGTATATATATATATATATATAATTCAAACCCACCTATATAAATTGTACCGTAGTTCATCTAAGTGTTTGTATTGCTCTCTTTGGGTGTTGCTTTGATTCTATTGTTCTATTGTTCTGTTTTGAGGGTTTGTTTTTATTTCAATGTTCTTAAAACAGTAAGTATAATGGAACCCGTTGATGTTGATGTCGATGTTGACGACAAGGCCGAATGGTCTGCAAGGAATGACACCATTTTTATTCGCATATTGCATGACCATGTAAAAAAAAGGCGATTTACAGACATCTACATTCCATAAGAGGGTTTGGTCACAAATAGTAGATAAGGTTTTCCAACAAACCAAAAAGCGATTCACAGTTTTGCAGTTAAAGTCAAAATATAATCGATTGCGCACAAAACATCGTGTGTTTTCTGATTTGATTTCACACACTGGATTTGGTTGGGATCCTATATCAAACACTGTGACAGTATCAGAAGTTGTTTGGGTTGAATACATTAAAGTAATAATTTTTGAATTATTTCAATGTGATGAAATGATATTGTTATTAATTTTTTATTTTTTTCATATTAATATGTATTTGATTTTATTTTTAATGACAGAGAGTGCCAGCAGTGAAACCATATCGGAAGAAAGGGTTAGAGCATTATGAACTTCTTGGAGACATTTTTAATACTACTACAGCAACTGGACAATTAAGTTTTTCCTCCAGTCAAGTTCCTTTGCCTTCAGACGAGGATCGTGAAGTTGAGGATAATTTTATTAACTCTGGAGTTCATGTTAATATTGATGCTGAGGTTGGGGATGATGATGATGATGATGATGATGATGAAGATGTTGACCAAACTGAAGTTTCTAACAAACAGAAAGGAAAAAGGCTTCGTCGGTCAATTGGTACTTCCAGCAACCGTCGTAAGAATAAATGGGAGAGCATGAATAGTTATTTTGACACTGCTAAAGAAGTTATGCAGGCTAGATTGGAGAGAGTTAAGGTCAAAAGTTCGTCGTCCTCAGCCAAAAGTTGTGAACAGTTTTCTATCACTGAATGTATGGAGGCTTTGGAAAGCTTGGGAAATATTGATGGTGATACATTCAACAAGTTTATGGAGAGGGTAGTACCATGTGTTGAATGGAGAAAGGCTTTTCTTGCTATGAGTGAAGAAAGAAAACGACAATGGCTAGGTGGTTTGTAGGATATGGTTGATGGGCAGATGGGCAGATGGGATGTTATTGTGAACTTTATTTTCATTTCAACTTTTTTATTGTGAACTTTATTGTAGGATGATGTTGTTGTGAACTTTATTTAGGACTGTTGTTGTGAACTTTGATGTTGTGAACTTTGATGTCGTGAACTTTATTTATGGATGTTGTTATTAACTTTAATGTTTAAGGATATTGTTAACTTGATTTAATTTTTATGGTGGTTGTGAGCTGTGTTTAATGTTTGTTAATATGGTTGTGAATTTGGTTAAAATTTTAGGTCTTATCTTTGATTTAGTGAACTCATAATAAATTTTAAGTTTGTTGTTTGTAATATAGTTTTCAATGTATTTCCAACTTATGACAGTTTTCCTTTTGTAAATAGGTCTATATGAATGATGATAATCAGAGTGATAGTTCAGAAACCGAATCAGATTTGGAGGACGAACAACTAGAATTGGAGGCACTGGAATTGGCCAGTACATTGAGGAGGGCTGAATACTATCAGTATGTCGACAAAATGCCATGTTATACAGGTGGATTAACAGGGTATGCATTTGTACAAGAGTTGCTAAATGTTCATCCCGATAGAATGTATAACATGCTACGTATGGATGCAGCTGTTTTTCTTAATTTATGTGAAACACTAGAGCAGTCACAGTTATTGGAAAATGATAGACATGTTACTATTATTGAGACGGTGGCAATGTGTTTATATATTCTATCTCATGGGGCTGTAGTGCGAGTTGTTTCTGAGCGTTTTCAACGGGCGAAAGATACGGTGTATAGACAATTTAAACGTGTATTGAGGGGGTTATGTGGGCTTGCACCAAATATTATACGTGAACAAACTCGAGGACAACAACCGCCACCACTAGAGCCGCCACCACTAGAGATTAGAAATAATCCAAAATTTTATCCGTATTTTAAGGTAAGTATTCTATTTTAATGTATAATATTTTTTTACACTTCCATTTTTACTTAACTATATTATATTGATATATATTGATGCAAACAATGTTAACATAAATTATTGATTAATTATATTATGTAGAAATGTATTGGTGCTATAGATGGAACACATGTTGCTGCATGGGCACCAGCACATAAACAAATTTCATATCGAGATAGAAAAGTCCAAATTACTCAAAATATTATGTGTGCTTGTTCGTTTGACATGATGTTCACATTTGTTTACACGGGTTAGGAAGGAACCGCTAACGATTCAAGGGTGTTTTTGGATGCAATTGGAAGAGTAGAGAACGGTTTTCCCCATCCTAATGAAGGTACATATATCGTATAAGTATTTCACTTTTTCGAATATTGTAAAGTATAATTATTATTTTTTATTCTTTCAGGATATTATTATGTTGTCGATTCGGGATACATAAACATGCCATGATATTTAACACCTTACCGAGGTGAGCGATATCATTTACGTGATTATGAAGGATAAGAACGTACACCTAGAGGTCCAAAGGAGTTATTTAATTATAGACATTCATCGTTAGGAAATGTAATTGAGTGGTGTTTCAGTGTTTTAAAGGCGCGCTTCACTATTTTGAAACATATGCCTAATTACAAATTACGTAGGCAACGCCTCATACCTATAGCATGTTGTGTCCTACATAACTTTATTCGATCACAAGGTCGTGGTGATAGGATGTTTAGGGAATATGAGAATGAAGATATGTTAATTGATGGAGAAGGAGAAAGAGAAGGAGAAGGAGAAAGAGAAGGAGAAGGAGAAGGAGAAGGTAGATCGATTCCTAATATAGATTTATCTCCAGCAAATGTAGCACTAATGAGTAATGTTAGAGATGAAATCGCAAACAAAATGTGGCGAGATTGCTCACGCAATAGGAGGTGATGTCTTGTAATAAGAGGTGTAAGAGTCTTCTGGGATTTATTTGTGATTTTATATAATTAAATTATGTCAATGATATGTTATGAGAATTTTAATGAAATATAAAAGTAATATATGATTATGGAAATTGATAGTTATGTATTTTTTGTTCATGCTAAAAATGAAATATCATACAATCCTCTTTATAATTTAATTAAAAATGATTGAATGGTCTGTAAATAATGATTAAATTTAAATTATTATATTATTATGAATAGATGTATAATTATTTCATATATATATATATATATAATTATAAATTTAAGTAGATGCAAATAAATATTACAATCTTAAGAAAATAGTTTAAAGAGATGGGAGAGTTCAATATATGTAAAAGTTCTTCAGTTTTTTTTTATGTTTTTAAGTTAATCTACCGGACATGTTTTTACTGTTTTTGTTTTGAGAATTCAGCTTTCAGTGAAGCTACCGGACGTGTTTTTACTGTTTTTATTTTCATAATACTGTTTTCAGTAAATGCTACCGGACGCGTTTTCGGAATTCAAAAATGAAACCAAAAACACTGTTTTCATTTTCATTTTTATTTTCGAAAAACAAAAACAAAAAACGGCTTGCAGGACGGGCCCTTAGTTTTTTCTTTAATCTCATTTTTTCCTTTTTTGGTAATTTTTCATATTTAGGCTCATTTTCTTGTTTTTCAAGGAATACGATTAGGTTTAGGTTTTATTTGCTTTAAATAATGATGTAAACCGAAAGGCTAATCAGTTTTTGATTTATAAAATTTAGAGTTTCTCTACTTCCATCAAATTTCGGTATTCTAATGAATCAACGAATTTGAAACCTAATATTTCAGTATTCGTGCGCGAATCAACGGAACTTTAGTAAGTCGTTTTCAAATTGTTTATTGCAGGTTTTTCCCGACAGAACTTCCGCTACATCAATTTTTGTGTGATTGCATCAATGACAATAAAAAAATTTAAACCAAAAATTTTGGCACATGTCTTGCAACCAATGCAACAAGGTCACAGGGGCGGAATATGATGAATCGTTTGTATGCATTTATTGCAAGCACCAAAATGTCAGAGCTACACCAAGGTATTTTCTATTCCGTATTTTTCTAACCACTTCCTGCTCGAGTATTTTTGAACTGGTTTCTCATTCAAGAATAATTGAAAATCATTAAACATCAATTCTGATTATCTAAATCTTTTTTTTTTCTCTTCTTTTAAACTTCCTCTGATAATGATGTTTATTAAAGTGCATTTTCAACTCCTAAACTTCAAAGATTCAAGCATTTAGACCAACTCTGCCACACCAGTTACAATCTCATTTTGATTACTGCAACCTTCAAGTCCTCCAGGGAGATTAAACTTTCTTCTCCTCATTGAACCCGGTTTTCCTTATGGTCTTAACTCTACCGCATCAAGCATTTTGCATCAACCATATCTTTAGATTCTATAGAAACAGGTCTTATAGATAAAGTCTTTTTTTTGTGCCTGTTAAATAGATCTTATATTTTTGTAACCACTATGACTCAGGTGTTGTGTTGAAGTTGAATTAGAAGATGCATTTGGATCAGTTTAGGCACTTTATTCAGAAAAAATGCTGAAAAAATTCTATCATGCTCAGCAAAACAGCTTATGGAATAAACAGATGAGATATATTAGTACTAACTATTTTTTTTAGTGGAATCATTTGTAGTCAAACAATATAAATATTTTATTTTTACAAGATGGAATCACTGACATTGAAAGTGTTGCCACACTTTCTAATCCAGATAATTTCCTCATCCATATCAAAGCAACAACATATGAAAGGCAAGGACAAACAAAAAATAAGTTCAGTGTTGTTACAGTTAACGAAATACCACAATTGTTATTTTAACAATAAGAACAAATAATAACCATTGCACTTTTTGTTTTCTCCTTTTTCTTAGTTATTGGGTTTTAAAATTTTGATTATTTAAATAATGTACAAGTAACTTTCTTTTGCAAATTAAATTGCGCAAGATATATTTTATAATCTCAAGTTGTTGAAATGTATAATAAATTTTGAGGTGTCTTTTATGTAACAAATTGTTACAGAGTATGCATAAGACATGTGCCTCCAAACCTAGTTATTTGAAAAAAGCTAACATGTCTTCCAAAAAATTATTAATTAAAAATATTTTTCAATTATAATATTATTATTTTTGTTAAATATGATATATAAAAATATTTATTTAATAAAATCAAATAAATACTGACATGTCATGTCCCATATGTCATTATTATGTGGTAACAAACATTAGACATAACAATAATGACACTTTGGTCATTTGAACATCTTATCCCGCCATCCTGTCCCAGCCATACCAAACGTATAACATTATAGTTAACAGTTTTGTCCCAAACCTTCTAAACACAATACGGAACAACCTGTCATATCCTGTCCCGCCTTGTCATGTCCTATCTCCGTGTCAAACATACCCTAAATATAGAAATTAAATCAAAGTTGGTATAGATGTATAATTTTGTTCGTTTAAAGAAAATGAAGCTACATATAAGTTAATTTTTCTATTTTTTCTCTGATAAATTAATTTTTATTTTCAAGAAGGAAGAAGTCTCCCGGCCACTACATGGTCGAATTTAGTTCAACTAGCTGTTTTGATTTTATAAAAAGAAAATTCGAGTTTGATGCATTTTATGTCGGGGGCTACTATTGGTAGACTCTCAATACCTCCCTTGCAATTATGGTAACATAAATTATGATATCTTTGCAATATTAATTTTGTAAAAATTTCACAGGAGACTTCAAGTCTATCCTCATGGCCATAAAAAAATCGATGACCAAAACAATTGTATATCAATGTTCTTGAAATTAGTTAGTAACTTGGAACTACATGTAATCGCCAATTTCTTTATATTCCAATGGCATCGACAAGATTATCTTAGCTATGAAGGTGATATTTAATTCTTTTGTAATATTTATATTTTAGATGTTCTTAAATGTTCTTATTCATGTTTTAGCTATTTTGAATAATGTAGATGGAAGAATTAGAACCTATACCAACGTGAAGAAAAAATTGGTCCACTTCGATGTAGCAAAATAAACCTGTAGCAAGATGGAATAAAGAATTAAACTGAATAAAGTTGTTGTACAAGAAGAATGAAATACTAACCAATTGTAACGACCAAATGCCTCTGATTGTAATGCAACATCTAAAGTATCGAGTGATACTTACCAAGTCATGTAGTATGGTGTAGATTGCTCCAAAGCTATGCGATTCACTAGCTCATTCTCTAAGACAACAAACACTTCAACTTTAAATCTGTATCTTTTATTGCACACAAACCCATTCTCCAAAAACCATTAGCGTTCTGCAAATCTCGGAATACCCCACTTTTTCTTCATGTTGGTATATGGTCTAATTCTTCCATTTGCATTATTCGACATAACTAAAACATGAATAAGAACATTTAAGAACATATAAAATATAAATATACCTTCATAACTAAGATAATCTTGTCGATGCCATTAGAATATAAAGAAGTTAGCAATTACATGTAGTTCCACGCAGGGGCGTACGAATTAGAGGGCTGACCCGGGCTATAGCCGGGTCAGCTTTTTGGAAAGAAAAAAATAATAATTCATCACACCCGGTTGAGTTACATCGCCTGTTATATCTTCAGTCTCTGATCACCTGTTATATTAAACTACCCTATTATATTATATTATTATATTAAACAATGTTTCAAACGTGGTTTTTCAAAAAATGTATTACTGATTTCATGACATGACAAGTGCATGCTAGCTAACAGAGCAAAGGTACTACTGATTTCTACCCTCTCAATCCAAATCCATATCAAAGTTGTACAGTTTTGTTGTAACTATATACTCAATTGGTCTATGCAAACATATCCAACCAAACTAGTTCCATTCTAACCTCATGTATCTGCTTCCTTTCTATGATGTCAAAATAACCTCACAAAAAAGGCAATACAATAAATTAAAACAAGTCATGTTAAGTGTTACTATGGTAGTACCAATAATAACAGTTCGACGGACCCGAAAAATGAAAAATAAACTCAGTATAGTATCATTATTAAATTAAAGTGCATGATAGAACCTGTGGTTTAATAGATTCCACCCAACCTCTCTATTTATATAATTTGTTTAGTATATTCATGTTGAGGGGTAAGATTCACTATGCCCCCTTATTTAAATGTGTCTTTGCTTTTCAACTACTAAAATTTCTTTATAAAAAAATTGTAGTTTTCTTTTAGCCCACCCCAATAAAAAATACTGGGTACGCCTCTAGTTCCACATCAATATCACTGACTAATTTCAGGAACATTGATATACAGTTGTTTTGGTCATCGATTTTTTTTTTATTTTTTTTTTATTTTTATGGCCATAAGGATAGACTTGAAGTCTCTTGTGAAATTTTTACAAAATTTAGATAGCAAAAATATCAGAATTTATGTTACCATAACTGCAAGAGAGATATTGAGAATCTACCAATAGTAGCCCCCGACATAAAATGCATTAGACTTGAATTTTCTTTTTATAGAATCAAAACAGTCAGTTGAACTAAATTCGACCATGTAGTGGCCAGGAGACTTCTTCCTTTCTGAAAATAAAAATTAACTTATTAGAGAAAAAAAAGAAAAATTAACTTATATTTAGCTTCATTTTCTTTAAACGAGCAAAATTGTACAGCTATACCAACTTTGACTTAATTTCTATATTTAGGGTACGTTTGACACGGAGATAGGACAAGACAAGGCGAGACAAGATAGGACAGGTTGTTCTGTATTAGGTTTGGAAGGTCTAGGACAGAACTATTAACTATATTGTTATACGTTTGGTATGGCGAGGACAGGATGGGACAAGATGTCCATGTTGGTATAAAGTCTAATTCTTCCATCTACATTATTCGAAATAGCTAAAATATGAATAAGAACATTTAAGAACATCTAAAATATTAATATTACAAAATAATTAAATATCACCTTCATAACTAAGATAATCTTGTCGATGCTATTGAAATATAAAAAAAGTTGGCGATTACATGCAGTTCCACGTCAATATTACTGACTAATTTCAGGAACATTGATATACAGATGTTTTGGTCATCGATTTTTTTTTTTTTTTATGGTCATGAGGGATAGACAAGAAGTCTCTTGTGAAATTTTTACAAAAGGGAGCCGATATTAATACCCATAAAACTTATTAGTACACCCATATTTTATTAAAAATTTTAATTACAAAAATATCCCAATAGAAATTTACCGATAATGACAAGTTACTTTAATTAAAAATGAACCAAATATTATATACACTCATTAATTACACCAATATCATCAACTACCTTTCCAAAAAACTTACCTTTCCAAAAAAAAAAAAAAAAAAAAAAAACACTTATGATAAACCGTAATTTTTATGATAAACCCTAATTAAACTCTAATTTTATTTTAAGTATCGAAATTTCTCATCATCACATGATTATCATATTGTTTTTGTCTTTCTTTTATATATAGTTATAAACTCTATCAAAAAACAACATTTTTTTTTTTTAACTATAGCCGTAAATATCAACAAGTTTTTTTATTTATTTTTAAGATAGTCATAGATGTCAATAAGATTTATATATATATATATATATTTTTAAGATAGCTGTCTAAATAAGATAATTACAAATTAAAAATCTTTTGACCCCATATATATATATATATATATTTCCTTTTATAAGGCTCCTACATTCAAGATATTTCCAAAAGTAAATTGGACCATCGTTAAAAAATGATTTGATTCCAAAATAATATGATTTTTTTTATAAATTGGGTGTGGTAATAATTTAAGAGTGTTTATAAATAATATGTATTAAAATGAATAATTTTATTTCAATGAGGGTACTGTTGGCATTAAGATGAGTGTTTATAGTAATATTTAATTTTTAAATTTTAGACATGAGTGTACTTATAAAAATGGGTGTGCTAATAAGTTTTATGAGTGTCAATATCTATACCCTTTACAAAATTAAGATTGCAAAGATATCCAAATTCATGTTACCATAATTGTAAGGGAGGTATTGAGAGTTTACCAACAATAGCCCTCGGTATAAAATGCATCAGACTTGATTTTTATTTATTTATTTATTTATTTTATAGAATCAAAACAGTCAGTTGAACTAAATTCGATCATACAGTGGACAAGAGGTTCCTTCCTTCCTGAAAATAAAAATTAACTTATCTGTGACTTCATTTTCTTTAAACGAGCAAAATTGTACATCCATACCAACTTTGACTTAATTTATATATTCAAGGACGGCTTAACTTGTCTAACCATGATAATTGGAGCCATATTGTTACTTTCCTATTTGTAGGAATCAATGATTGCTCTACTAGAATGCTTCTCCTTGGCACAGATAAGAAGAAAGGACTTCACTAACAAAAATGTTATATTTATCGAGAAATGACACAAAATTGAAACTCTAAAACTTGTTTCGTTTTCAATCTGATTGATGAAGTTTCAACGATTGTCAATGGCAGTTGATTGTTGAAATACCATACATATTTGTTCAAACCACATATTATTCTCTGATAGCGTTTATAAAGGTGAGCTTTGAATGGGATGATGACCGTTTCAATCACACTAAATCACCAAGAAGTGGCCATCTTTGTATCAACATATTGAAATTATTGTTCATTTGTAAAATCTAGTAATGATGTAATCTAGTAAAAGTATATTTCATTCAAATAAACATATAATTAACAACAGAGAAATTTCAATTGATTCCTAAAGTCTGGAATAGAATAGCTTAAAAATTACATTAAGAAATTATTGAAATCATTATTCAATTATAAAATCTAGTAACGATCTAATCTAGTAAAAGTATATTTCATTCATAAACATATAATTAACAACAGAGAGAAATTTCAGCTGATTCCTAAAGTCTAGAATAGAATAGCTTAAAAATTACATTAAAATATTATTGAAATTATTGTTCATTAGTAAAATCTAGTAACGATCTAACTAGTAAAAGTATATTTTATTCATAAACACAGAATTAACAACAAAGCAATGTCAGCTGATTCCTAAAGTTTGGAATAGTTTAATTTCTTCCTAAAATTACATTAAGAAATTATTGTTCATTTGTAAAATCTAGTAACGACCTGATTCCTAAACTCTAGGATTGTTCGTACTTTGTGTAGGAAACTTAAAATAGATTTTTGGAAAAGTTTAGGACAAGAAAGAAATTGAACAGAGAAGGAGAAACAAGTCTGCTGCAAACTTAAGATAAGATATAAATTGAAAAGAGAAGCAAAAACAAGTCTACTATCAATAGAGTGAGGATATTAAGAAAAAGTAAAGAATTGATAACTAATTTTCCATCCGATCAGATTACTATAAGCTTAAAATATTAAAGGGGTATTATCACTAAAGTCCCTACTTTTTCATGAATTGTCACCTATTTAAACGTCTTTGTCAGATTAGTCACTTTAGTCCCTTATTTTTTTCAAGATACATCACTTTAGTCCATTTGACCAAAAAACTAGTGGTCAATTATAATAGAATGTATAAAAATACAATTTTACCCTCTATTGTTATTTTTTAATTTTTAATTTTAGTCCCTCTAATTTCAATAATAGTTGGTCAACCTCTGAAAAAATTAAAATGTTTCCATCAAGGATCGAATCTTCAACCTTAAGGTTAAAAGTCACAAGTTTCAACCAACTAAGCTACTCTAGCTCAATGTTGAAGGTTTGTTGATTTAAATGTATATATAGTTAAAATTTTAAAAATTACAATAGAGGGTAAAATTGTATTTTTACACATTCTATTATAGTTGACCATTAGTTTTTTGGTCAAATGGACTAAAGTGATGTATTTTGAAAAAACAAGGGACTAAAGTGATTAATATGGCAAAAACGTTTAAATAGGTGACAATTCATGAAAAAGTAGGGACTTTAGTGATAATACCCCAATATTAAATTAAGCTTACTTTTCAAAATTCGGTTTCGGATGTTCTGGAGCTGAAATTCCATGCTTTAACAATTCAATTTGAAATTTCTAGTTGACTTCCGAGCTCTCACTTGCTAAGAAATCTCATACTAGTGAGGCGTCAAAGAGAGAGTGAGATTGTGCGAATTTGAATTTTGTTTCTTTTTTGAAATTTCATAATGACTGAGGGTAAACAGGTCATTTGACCTAAAATTAAATATAAATATTTAAAACTAATAATATAATAAACATTTAAAAAATTGAATAATTTTGTTTCTATCTGCTAATGTCTCTCTCTCTCTCTCTCTCTCGCTCTCCTCTCTCCTCTCTCCTCTCTTTCTTTGATTTGGTGGAATGGGTTGAGTTTGGGTGATTAGTGGAGAAAAAATTGAAATAAAAAAAAAAAGATAGAAATTCGGTGCCGGATCTCCCTTCGATGGAGGATATCAGCGCCGGATTTCTTCCACTAGCATTGGAGATGTGGTCTTGTCTTTTCAATTTATCTCTCAAAGCATAACTGAAACTATGCCGTTTTGAAAGACCAAACATGCTTTATCTTTGTCCCTTTTTTTTTTTTTTTCTTTCTTTCCAAATTTTGATTCGTTCAATTACAAATCTTATTTATTTATTTTATAAATGTTATTTTCTTTTCTTTTTTTATTTACATTTTACGAATTTGTTTCACAATTTGTAACCAGAATTGATCTGAACCAAATTGTGTGTGTTAAGTTCGTTTTTGTCCAATTAATCGATTCAATTTGGATTCTAAAGGGAGGAACGAGAATTTTTGGTTTATTTTTGGTTTGGAAGATCCAAATCGAGATCTGAATCGAAAACTGCAATATTAATTTCAATTAACTATGTATAAAAAGTGGAAAGACTTGTGGAATTATAGCCTCAATTAATTTGTTTGATGTTACAATGACTTTTGTGTCCTTAATATACTTTAAAATGACTTAAAATGTCTACGCCATCTTAAGGATGGAGGCTAAGTATGTCATTTACGAATTGGTATTTCTCTTACCATATATTGTAATTTGGAAAGACAACTTTCCCTAATAAATGTTAAAGTTACACAAATAGTACACATCAAATACATGGGAAAATGGTAAAATAATTTATTTTTTTTATTACTGAAATTAGGGGAAGTTTTTGTAATTTACCAAGTAATCCCAACTTCTTTTCATATTGTTTTATTTATTAACTTTCATTACTATAACTTTCCATAATGGAAAGACATCCATACCCTTTTTAAAGTTTTAAAATGACCTGAAAGTATAATAACAATATATAATAAAGATACTAGTTTTGATATATACAATTAATAATACTAATAAAAAAAAGAGTGATATTGTTAAGAATTCACTAAATATCATTTCACACTCTATTTTAAATTTTATTAATACCAATTTGAACTTCAATTAAAATTACCAAAGAAAACAAAAAAGTTCCAAAGACATTCCAAACCAATTTTTTTAAATCAAACATTATTTTCTTCCTATTTAGTGTTTTACAAACCCTATTTTTTTTTTTTTTTTTAAATATCCAATATTTAAAGTTTTGTTTGATTGGGAAGTGATGGAGAATGATATGCAATCAGAAGTAAAACATATATTAATTCAATGAAAACTTGTAGATAAGCAAAATATCACATGCTTTACAGGAAAAGTGAATGTGCAGAGATTACAAAGTGATGGTGCTTATTGTAAATAGGGTTGGAACTTGGAAGTCCAAATAAGTGGAACAAAAAATCGACTATCATCTAAGGATGAATATTTATCCTTGGATACCCAAATCTCCACTTCCTCATCACCATTTGGGGGAATTATTTTAGGGAAAATGGGGAAATGGGTGAGGATGGGGATGAAATCATCCCCAAATTGAAATGGGGATGGGGATGGGATGGGGATGGGCGAAGGTCCCTCTATCCCCATTTCCCCACTTTCCTCAAATCTTATATATATATATATATATGAGTAATGTTATATATGACAACTAAAATCACAACTATTCCAACACAACACGTGAGACACATGAGGTGTCAATTGGTGAGTGGATACATCTTCATCGGGATATTGAATGTGAGCCACTCATTATGAAGAAGTTTTGATAAGTGTATATACACTTGAGTCAAAGCATGTAAAACTAGTGGCTCATATTCAATATCCTCATGAATTTATATCAGGATACACTAACTTGAAAATTTATATATATATATTCTTAATATTTTTTATTCTTTCTATTCTTAATACTAGTTTTCCAATCTGAGCGTTGTACAGGCTTTGTATTAAAAATTGTTTGTTGAAATTTTTGAAGCAAACATGTTTAAACATAATGAATATATAGTTTTTCCTTTAGCTATCCAAGTCATGTTAATATCAATATGTTATAATTTGTTATTAGGTGGTAGGAATGCTCATACTCCAACGGTTTGTAAATAATTGAAGTTCATGTCTCAAATCTATACTTGTATTATTACAAAAAATTTCTAGTTTGCAGTGCAGGCATTGTAAAATATAAATTAAAAAATATATTTATGAAGTTATTATGGTTATACCAATAGTTAAAATATTACAAAAAATATTCCTAAATCAAAAGTAATACATTTATATTTATAAGATAATTAAAATAATTAAAATGAAACAACACAGTTGGCCAGCATTTTGTTTTTTTTATATTTTTTTTTATTGCTAAATTAAGAGTAATAGTTAAAGATCTATAAAAGAATTAGAATGATACAATATAAAATGACCAAATTCACTTTTGCTAATATGAGAATACAATTATTGTAGTGGATAGATTTAGAATGATACATCAAATAAGTAATACCGAAAATAAAAAATGAAATCAAAGAAAGTGTGTATAATTTATCTTACCAAAATAAATAAATAAATAAATAAAGAAGAGAACATAATTAATGTTCTTTTTTTTTTCTCTCTTTTTTTTAAGAAAAACATAATTAATATTCTTTTCCACACTTACACTATGTTTGGTTTGAAGGAATTGGAGAGAAAGGAAAGGAAAGGAAAGGATTTGGAGGGATTTCTAATTTGTTGTTTGGATGGTTAAATGAGAGGGAAAGGAAAAGAAAGTGAATGAGTCTTTATATTTTAAACACTTTGGTTTCTATCCAAATTTGGGAGGAAATGGAGGGAAAGGAAATGAAAGCAATTCCACCATTAATAATTTTTTCAAAATCCCAAAAGTAACCCTATATATTATTTGTATTCATATTGTTAAAATAAGGATATTTTCATAAATAAAATAAAACCACTATCCTTTCCATTCATTTCCTTTCCACCCATAACCATCCAAACAATAATCATTAAAACCACTATCATTTCCTTTCTTTTCCTTTCCTCACTATCATTTCCTTTCCTTTCCTTTCCTTTTCATTCCATCAAATCAAACATAGTTAGTCGAACTATTCTAATAAAAGGTAGAATTCAATAATGAATGATAAACAAAAAGCGTAGTAGGAGCTGTCATTGACTATATAAAAATGACAACCTACAAAACAATAATGAAATACCCGGTCAGTATCTTCACCACAGACTCCGGCAAAGAGGGCAAGAATTGCAGAAGTTTAGCCATATAATTGAACTTGTTCACCCGAAATTTATACTTCTGTATGAAAATATTCTTGACACGGAACAAATGTCGTGATGCTGTGATCTTGTAGATTGAAGTTAAAAGGATTGACCTGATAGTTGTATAATTTTGTTTAACACAAATTTTTGGTGGCAAGAATTGTTTTTAACGTGTGCCCGCCATAAAATATATTAATAATAAACAACTGATGCAAACTTCATTTTGGACTCGTTCTGCGGATCACTACGTACCACCGTATATTCTCTTTGCATATTAATGGATATTTCCATATTCGCCCACTTCTTTTATAATCAAACTCTCCTCTACCAAGCCTATCATGTTCCACACTCAAAGTTAGCCAAATTTTCTATCTCCTTCTCTTCCAAGCAAATGAAAAACAGAAAAGAAAAAAAAAATTATGTGCATCATAGAAAAAAACCATAAATATTTTCAGCTGAAATCAGAATATGGATGTGGTTTTATATAACAATATCCAAAGAGATATAAACAAAAGCATGAAGCAGAGAAAAAAAGAAAGAGATTGACATACCTAGAAATTGTTGTATGAAGATTGACTGGATCATATAGGAAGTCATAACCAATGAATCAGAATTCTCTACTTATATATATATAATCAATTAATTAGTTCTCGATAGTGATGGAAATGAAGAGTCTTGTTTATTAATGGTATTCGATACCTAAGAGTTTTTTCATTAGATGCCTAACTAAAAATAATAAAAATCATTATAACTGATGCTGATTTAATTAGAATCATAATGACATTGGAAACCTAATAGCTCCCTAGAGATGATAACAATTATTAAAACCGTTTAAATTGAATAAATTGGAAGTATTGGAAGTGTAAAAAGATAATTATTTATTAATATTCTTAAACATATTTAATCATTATTAAACATGTTTAATTGCATGAGTTGAAAGATAAGTATTTATTAATAATATTAAAAAAAACAAAGACACCAATGGTGGTTGGAGCCTCCCATTGGGTGCTCCACCACCAAGGTTCAATCATTGGCCTTGGTATGTATATATATACATTATTTGTCCCACCTTGTGTGGGTACTCTCTCCCCCCTATTGTGGGAGCAGAGTTCCAGGCCGTGCTTTGGAGTCTAATCTCGCTGGTCCGAGATGATTGATTGGAATTTACACTTGAATGAGCAAGTTGGAATTTAATTGACCTTATTCACCATTATACATATGATTGATTGCATTTAAATCCAAAACTCTCATATGGTACTATAAAGCTTTATTATTATTATATATATATATATGATTTTTCTTATTTATATTTGAATTTATATGTAATTTTTAGTAAAATAGGTGAAACGAGGAAACAGAGAAAACAGAAAAATAGGGATGGGCCTTAAAACTCCCCCATCCCCATTTTCCCCAAACGGGGAAATGGGGGATAGGGAAGGGTTTTGGAAACCCATCCACATCCTTAGAGCATCCCCAATATGCTGGAATTGGGGACCGCATTGACAATATTTAGGGAGCTATGATCGGAAAGTGCTCCAATAGGCTCCCTATCCCGCTCCCTATTTTTTATTCCGGCCAAAGCCTCCCTAAATTTAGGGAGCCAAGACATCCTCCCTATTTTTCAATCCTCTCTCCTCAAATGAAATGGATGGTGAGGATGAGTCCACATCACTCATTTTTAATAGTCCAAATTCATTCTCTCTATTTTTTATTTAACTCAACTTCTTTTAATTTAAACATAAATAATTCATTTATTTTCCTCCATTTTATTCTTTTCCAACAGCTAGGCACTGCAAAATTCAATTTTTTTTTAAAAAAACCCAAATTGCTAGTTTCCAACAACTATGATCATTATTCTGTATTGATTTTATTTTTTGGCAGATGCAATGACTCTTGTGCAGATGTGGAACGACTCTCTTTTTAAATATATTTTTTCAATTTTTATTATACTTTCAACTTTCAATAATATTTTAAATTTATTTAAAAATAATAATTTTTTAATTTAAAAATAAATAAATAATAATAGAAAATCATTTTTAGGGAGGCTTATTGGAGTCTTCGGTCTTTATATTGGCT
This sequence comes from Acer campestre, assembly GCA_954870605.1. Classification (NCBI taxonomy): domain Eukaryota; kingdom Viridiplantae; phylum Streptophyta; class Magnoliopsida; order Sapindales; family Sapindaceae; genus Acer; species Acer campestre. Next base: position 12,102,466 of record OX940802.1, on the reverse strand, counting down.
CCCTATTCCTAAAAAGTACAATTCGTTCAGTAAATCTAAAGAAAAAATAGGAGCCTTATTGGGATGCTCTTACACAGTTACGCTAGAGTCGAAAAACCGAGGAACCGGATCCAGGAGCGAATAGTTACTCTGGAGCCTGGGCTCTGATCTCCTGCACAGTTTGTACCGTCTATTCGCGCATCATCTCTCTCTCGCTCTCTCTTTCTATACCCTTCTGGTCTCTATACACAGCATCTCTTTCTCAATTCAAAACCCTAACCCTAATTGTAACTCAATTTAGACATTTTTTTTTTCATTTGTCTTTTCGCATCTCTTGATTCTTTAATTTGTACTCTAATGCGCGGTGTCTGTCAATTCGCTACATCGAGTTTCGAGTTCGTTAATGGAGGTGCCGAGGGAGAATTCGCTGGAGATACAGATTGGAAGCTCGGCGGAGTCGTTCGGGAAGTTTCTAGATTCGCAGAGAGAGCTTTTTCACGGCCAGATCAATCAGCTTCAAAACATCGTCGTTACTCAATGCAGACTAACTGGAGTCAATCCTCTCTCGCAAGAAATGGTGCGTTATTAAAAAAATTCAGTTTACGTTCTGTTATCTTTCTTTGGAACGAAGACAAATTAGGGTTTAAATCGTCAAATTTATGATTGATTCAGCGAATAATAAAAACCTCCACCGAATTCGATATAAATGGAACTAGCCACTCGTATTTTTCTTTTTCTTTTTTAGGTTTTTTCGTTGTTTTAGCAAGTGAGGTTTATAGATTGGATAATTGCACATTCACTTGATACTCTTAATTTAGGAGCTTCATTTATGATCTGCAGTTTATTAAGAGTTTTTAATAATGACGCTGAAGATATTACATACTAATATAAGGGTAATATTTTGAGTGCAGAAACCAAATGGAATTTAAGCATTTGCACATAATCACATAAGCTATAGCCTATTTACTTCGTTTTTTTAATGTTAAATGTTGTAGATGGTAATTGATATGTTAGGTTATTAAGTTCACTTTCTATCTAAAATTGGGGCATGAAGTTCAGTGGATGCCACCACCATCAAAACTTGGCCTGACTTGTATAAACCAACTGTGACGGTTATGAAAGTATTTTGTTAATCCATGAATAGATGTTGCAAGTCAAGAATACTGACAAAACACTGTTTCAAAAGAGTCTCTCCAGCAAAAGTAGTTCGTATTATGTCAGTTTGATTCTTTGATATGTAACCTCGTACTATGTAGTATGAGCCAATCTTACGGTGCACAACTAAAAGTGGACATTTGTTTGTATCCTAGCTATACATAGTTTTAGAAAAATGATAGCTAATAACAATTGTATCTAAATTTATCATGATTACTAATGATCACCTTTTTTGGAATGTGCAGGCAGCTGGTGCCCTGTCAATAAAAATTGGTAAGTTTTAGCAGTATTATGGTTCCTAATGATGCATTATCAATGTCATTCCTTAATTGGGGAACTAAATGCTGATTAGTTTCCAGGGGTCAGGGGGTCCATACACATACATTTCACTGTTTCCACAATCAGTTTAGTTGCTTTCAGTTGGAGTTGAATGAGTTATTGTGTTTGCTCAGCCAACTAAAAATACCAATCAAATTCTCATTATTTGGAGATTCTATAAGAAATATTTTTTTCAAACCAATTGGCTTAACAGCCTCTGTAAATGTTTTGTAAACTTCTTTTGTTTGATTGGGAAAAAGATTAACTGGTTTATAGTCATGTCTATTGTCTAATATTTTACATGGTATATTTTCTTGCTCTATTTTGATACCGTCTGTAGGATATCTGTTTTCCCAAAAAACAAGTGACATGGAACTGAAATCTTTGTGCTTTTTGAGTTTTTTCAACATTTGATTCAATGTTTTCCAGTGTCAAGTATTTTAATTATGCTGTTTGTTCGTTTTCATTGCTATCTAACTACCTTGTTAATATCACAGGAAAGAGACCTAGAGATTTACTAAACCCTAAGGCCATAAAGCACATGCAAGCAGTTTTTTCTGTGAAAGATGCAATAAGTAAGAAGGAATGTCGTGAGATTAGCGTTCAGTTTGGTGGTACAGTGACACAGGTCCTTTTTTTTATCCCAGTTATTATATGTGTTTTTTTTTTAGTTATCATTTTTTATCGTATCCCTTTCTTAACCATATTTTGGATATACTGAAATTAAAAGATATGTACATTATATCGTTTTGCCATTGTCAATGAAATGCATTTTAGTCATTGCTTACACCTTTATGCTATAATCTGTATAGGTTAAGGATTTTTTTGCCAGCCAACGATCCAGAGTGAGGAAATTTGTTCGTCTGTCAAGGGAGAAGGCAACAAGATCAAATGCATGTAAAGAGCCACATGATGACGGGTTCCAAAATAGCTCGGATTCCATGATACCTGTTGATCCTGTTCCTTTAAACTGTGTTGGCCCTACCTGTGTGATACCTACTAATCCTGTTCCCTTAAACTCTGTTGGCCCTACCAGTGTGATACCTACTAATCCTGTTCCCTTAAACTCTGTTGGCCCTCCCAGTGTCGAAGAATCACCAGCATGTTCTGCACTTGATGATTCTCTATTTGGCATAGATGACTTAGATAAATATTTTGTTGTGAATATTTTCAATTTGCTGCGGAAAGAAGAAACATTTTCTGGGCAGGTGAAGCTGATGGAGTGGATCTTAAAAATACAAAATTCATCAGTATTATCTTGGTACTTGCTGAAATGCTTCACAAACTTTTCATTTTGTTATATTGTTTCTTGCTTACCTACTCCAACCATTTCCTCATGTGTTGCAGGTTTTTAACCAAAGGCGGTATGATGATTTTAGCTACATGGTTGAGTCAAGCGGCTGTTGAGGAACAAACAAGTGTTCTTGTTGTCATGCTTAAGGTATATAACTATTTGATTCTATGTGGACAGTTAAATATGTCCTTGCCTTGCAACCAGCTTGGAATTAATTGGTTAGCTGGAATGCAGGTTCTCTCTCACTTGCCTTTACATAAAGCTCTCCCAGAACATATGTCAGCGATACTGCAAAGTGTTAACAAACTGCGTTTTTACAGTGCATCAGGTGTGCTTCTATTTTAGAAATACTCTTTCATGTGGTACTGCGTTTTTACAGGGCATCAGGTGTGCCTTTTAGCAATTATCCTTTTGTGTCCATGGGATATATTTGGATCCTCATTTATCTGATTTGAAGATCAGACATATCAAACAGGGCAAGGTCATTGTTATCAAAATGGAGCAAAATGCTTGTTAATAGCCAAGCTATGAAGAAACCTAATGGCGTTAAATCTTCTACTGATGCTCAGAATGAGTTAATTCTGAAACAAAGGCAAGTCTTATCTTTGCTACTTACACCTTTAAGATTTTTCCAATTAGGTTCTCATTATTGCATTCTTACTGTGTACAGTATTGGTGAAATTATGGCTGATGAATCATGGCAAACAAATAGTGATATTCCTGTAAGTGTTATATATACTCTATTGAAAATCTGCTGAAAGTGGCTTGGTGCATCATGCACTATCTTTTCTAATTAGTGTTATTGCTGTGCAGCAAGCTATTGGTGCTCCCTCATATGGAAGTTCAGAAAATTTCAGGTTGGAAAATAATATAAGATCATACAGTTATTTGGCCAAGTTAGCGTTGTTTGATAGTTGTGGAGGTAATGAGGTATTAAGTATGTATTTTATTGTTCAGGAAGTTGGAATCTCCCCAGCCTCTGAAATTATTGACTGCATCTTCCGATGACTCTGCAAAGAAGAACATCCTAGGTGTATCATCTTCCCGTATCCTTTGTTGTTTTTTCTTAATAAATATTACAAACTTTAAATCATTTAACTAGGAAAAGAACTTCAGATAAAAATTTAGTTGATTAATGCTCCCCTTTTAGGGATACCCTCACCAATGTTACTGATTATTGTTGAAAGAAGCATTGCTCTGATGACTTGAACAATCTACTTTTACTTTGTTCCTCATCAATGCCCTCCAAATGTGTTGAGAAGAATTTCTGGGTACATTTAATCCGTGAAGAATTCCTTTATTAATTGTATAGCAGTAAGCTGCATTCTTAGTGATGCTTTTCTTCTGAAAAGTCGAAGTGTTTCCTGAGGGAATGTTAAATTAACTACAAATTGATATTAGTTGTTTAGATAATGCTTTGCTCTATTGTGGATGAAAGATGTGTAGTAGGAAAATGAAACAATGCTATGTATACATATCAGAATCCAGTTTATAGAATAGGCTATCTTTTTCTTCTTCAAATAAAGTTATTGCGTTACAGTTAAATTTGCCAAGGATTTCATCTAGTATTTGATGTTGATTTAAATTTATCCTTGGATAATGATGCTAACAGTAAAAGTCGTTAACTTTTTAGCGATGTTTAATTTATTTAAAAATATCAGTTACCTTATTTAAAAATATCAGTTACCTAAAAGCTCAGCATGTTAAGAATCTCCGTTCTTTTATGAAATTACCTACCCTTTAATTTTGTAAAGATGTTCAACCACATTGACTTACCATTTTTTCAGGACTGATACCATTCGCTTATTTTATTGGTTGCTATCTTTCTTTCGCATTGTAGTGTTACTGGAGATTCCCACGTGGCCTCCAAGTAACTGACCATACTGAATAGTTCCTCTACTCTTAGAACAAATGAGAACTTCAGGGTGTCAAAACTGTCAAATCTGAAGGTAGTGATTGATCACTGTGATTAATTAAAAAGGAAGAGTAGCTGATTAGGTATTATGTCTTGAATAATTGTCAATTGTACTTTTGGTTATGTAATATTTTCAAGTACTTAGATGTAAAATGCAGCATATCGAGTTATATCGTTAGATGCATTGTTTGAAGGTTCATCTAGTATCTCCAATAAGTTAGATTGTTATCACCATGAGGTTGAAGAGGATTTCTGAGTGTTAAAATGTTATATTCCCTATGCCCTTTCAGGTTAAATCTCAAGGTTGGTGTTTCTTTTTGAATTATGCTTCCACTTGCCCTCGTTTTTTTTTCTCATTTTGCTGGGTGAACGTCCCGAGTGGCATCTATAATTTGGTTATGCCATTACTCCAGTCTTTTTGTAAAGAAGTTGAAATGCAACTTCCTCTACTATAGTGAAAAAACAGTTTGGCCTTTCAAAAACGAAAAGAAAAGAAAAGAGTTTGGTGATTATGGCTTTGAAAATGTTTGTGTAGATGTCCTTAATCTTTGTCAAAAAAATAAAATAAAAAATAAAATAAAATCCATGAATATTGATTATTAATGCCAGATACTAACAAATCTTAATTCTAAAGACAATAGATTAGTAGTAAATTGGTAATAAGCCTAATTTAAAAGTAAATATCCATTCTGAATTTGGAAAATAACCCACTTTTGTCCAATGAATGAATTAATGAACAAAAGGTAAATAAATTGTCTTTGTTGATTGCGTGTTAATTGATTGTATGACCAGAAATGAACTACAATAATAGAAAAGGAATTTGAGACTGTTTTTGAAGCTGTTATAGTAAATGGCATCTAAAACCGCTAACGTAAATTAAGAGGCAATAAATTATTCATCTCATGGTTGTTGATTGAATATCAAAGTAGGAATCGTCTGTTTATCTTGTTAGGCTCAGAATTGGGATTGAAAGCTCTCATCCCGACTTGGAGTTTAATGATCTCTGTTGATTTTTTTTTTTTTTTAAAAATTTCTTTTTGTGTAATCAATAACATAGGAAGAATATTAGATTATCAAATCTTCATAGCTCTAGAAATATGATCTGGTGTTTGATTTTTGTCTGTTTTGGTGTTCTGATCGGTTTCCTTCATATTATCCACTATTAAATTTACTAGGGAATTCTAGTTCTACCTCTATATCCATACTGGCACAGATTGAAAAAGATCTGAATGTATTAACATGATTATTGTTGTTTTTATTGTTATGAATGAACTGAATTTCATAGCCTTAACTAATAACAGATAACAGAGAGCGCAGAAAAGTTCAATTGATGGAACAGCCCGGTCAAAAACTGGCTGGCAGAAGCACGCAGGCAGCCAGAGCAGCTGCTATGAATCAAGGTCGTCCAATGTCTGCTGATGATATCCAAAAAGCAAAAATGCGAGCTCATCATATGCAGAGTAAATATGGGAAAACTAGTTCATCTAATGGAAGTAATGAGGCAAAGACTGAAGCTTTAAACAAATCTCCAGCCACTCCAGCCACTCCAGTCAGCATTTTGCCACCAGTATCTAAAGTTAATGTTCCACCTAAAATTGAGGAACAAAAGAAATTGGTGATTCCTTCCCCGGAAGTTGCAAGTGGGCTGGAAGTTTCTCTTGATCCTAAGCAGAAAATGGATCCAAGGGAGCGTCTGCAGGAGAAGGGCAAGATGGTCCAAATTCCGTGGCAGACACCTCCAGGTACATTTGCTTTAAGTGTTTCTTTGTTGGTTCCTTTATCTGTTTGCCCATAATAGTAGTGTAGAAAGAATAGCTCCATTTTAAGGAGTTCCCTGAATTTTGAGCAATTGAGACGATTTCAGAGGTAATTCACACAATTTCAGGGTGGAATTTCAATTGCTTCTGCGCCACAGATGCTAACTCTTTTTTCTTGATTGCCTCCGTCCAACCAAAATTTTGTTGTTTAGCTCATAATAGGAATTGAGATAACAACACTAAAGTTTTTGTTTTGTGTAAAAGTTGGGTTGTATATACTATTTTTCACCTTTTCCTGTCTAATAATTATAACTAAAGGCATAGGTGGTATTGTTACTTAAAACCTCAAATCGTTGAGTTGATCTTATTTGATTAATAGTTGGAAATCTATATTTCTTACTGAGGTATGAAAATGTTATTACTTCGGAACGTCTTATGAAACCGATTGCTGATTTCATGTAACACAACTTTATTGGGATAACACTGTTTCTTTTGTAGCATCTTTCCTGGGCAGTTTGAAATCATTCTAACAAGTCACTGAGAGGGCATTCTTATCCACATTAAATTGGAATCATTCTATTTTGTTTTTCATAGCTTGATATCGGTTTTCTTCCGAAAACATTGTACATGTTCACTGAGGTTCACTGAGGTCTAAAAGGAGGACCTATCCATCTTCCCGCAAAATTGGAGTGTGTTTGTTATAACCTGCTCCAATACGTAAGTTTGCCATGGAATCCAAAATGGAATCATTTCCAACTCCATGTGGTGTTTGAATGCCCTCCTGAGTTTTCTGATGACAAGCGCTGCTTTCAATTCTAACTTGAATTTTGAGCATATCTGGCGTCAAGTGATGATTGGAAAAAGTGTTTTGAAGTTCATGGTGCTTCTCTACCTTATTGGAACCAGTTCTATGTTATCTATAAGGCCAGGTTGCAATGTTGCAGAGCTCAACGAAACGATATCTAATGAGAGCAGGTTTAATACCAATGATAAAAATATTAAATTCATGACAAAGGACAATCACCAAGTAGTTGGTATTGGATGATTTTTTGAAAAATAATCCTATCTTTCCAGATGTTCGAAAAATTTGACACTTGTAAGAATTTAATTTATATGGTTTGCATGCACCTAGCAATTCAGGTTTGTTTTCCTTTTGCTGTTTAGAATGTGGTAGAAGGTGCAGATATTTTTGACTTATAATTATCAACTCAGCTCAATCCAAATTTCATATGTTTAAGAAATTGCCAGAAAAGCTGAGGGATGCTGTCAATTTTCTGGATGTACCTTTTCCTGGTCCTGACGAAATATCAACTTCTACTCTGTTTTTTTTTTCTTTTCTTTTCACCAATCTCCACCTGGTGACTTGTTGCAGTTAAAAGTTGATAAAACCAATACTGACACTTTTTCTTCTTTGTCCTTTTCTTTTTGTATATAAATATATTTTTGATGGATTGTCCTTGAATGAAAATCGCTGCAAATTCCAACGTTTTATGCGCTTTTCGTTTATGCAGAAGTGATACTGAACGACGTTTGGGGAGCTGGTGCGGGTGAGAATAGCAAAGAGGTAGAAGTACAGAAAAAAAGAAACCAACGAGAGAAGGAAACTATTTATGATACTTTCCAGGGGATACCATCCAATCCCAAGGAGCCATGGGACCACGAAATGGACTATGATGATACCTTGACAGTTGAAATCCCAACTGAACAGCCTCCAGATGCAGCAGATAGTGGTGAAACGCAAGTTGCCACTAGTAATGATATTGTACACACAACACCAGCTGCTACTCCAATGCCTATCCCATCTCAGATTAGCAATGCCAGTTCCACCGAACCAGACCTTGAGTTGCTTGCTGTACTGCTTAAAAACCCGGAATTGGTTTTTGCATTGACTTCTGGCCAAGCTGGTAATCTGTCAAGTGAAGATACAGTGAAATTGCTAGATATGATTAAGGCTGCTGGTGGGTCTGGTTTATCGGGTAATGGTAATGCGCTCGGGGGAATTGTGGAAGAGAAGGTCGAAGTTTCTCTTCCATCTCCAACTCCGGCGAGTAATCCTGGAACGGTGCGTAATTCAGGCTCATGCTACCACTTTTTGCCAGCTCTCTCTCTATACACAATTTTCATGGACTCACTGTTGGTCCAGATTAAACTCCAAAAGAAATAAAATAAAATAAAATAAAATAAAACTTAAAAAGAAACTTGCAGAAAAAAATGAGAGTCACATGTAGATGTTGGGGAAGGAGACATTATCCACATAGTTAATGATTACCATAACAGTAGTTGGAGTTGTTGATTGTGGTTTTTTTTTTGTCCTTATCATGACTGAAGTGACTCTATGAAGATTGAAATAGAAAGGTTCTGTTGTGTCGGTTTATAGCATTAAAGCTCCCTGTAGTGGATTCTTCTCTGTGGATCCCGCAAGACTAGGAAGTTGCTAATGCATTTAATAACAAAAATGAAAAGTCATAAATAAATTGTTGATATTAAATTATCAGTATCGGATTGATTATTTTAGGGGTTGGACATGATTTTTGTTTATCTGATGGTGCAATTTTTCCCCTTTTTGTTATCTGCAGAGTGGATGGAGCCGACAAGAAGTTGTCAGGAACCCATTTTCACGGCAAAATCCAATGGGAAACAGCCCTTCTTCTGATATTGCTACCACTAGCACCAATTTGGTGAGGTCTCAGATTCCTGCCATGAACAACACTATACCACAGCAGCCATCATTTGCCCAACAAGTTCCTTCAACACTGCGGTCTTCTTTATATCATCAGCAGTCCCTCTCCATCAATTCCCCAATTATACATAATCAAGCCTCAGAGATGCACTTAGCCATGAATAATAACTTATCGTCGGCTGCAGCTGGGCCTTCCATGCGAATTGATATTATGCAAGCACAGGAGAGACAACCCGTGTTTTCATCGGCCTCCTTGTTGCACGCATCAACAAGGTCACAAGCACAGCCACAACATCCCCACATGTCTGATCCTATGCATTTTACACCACAATACACCTCTAGGCCACCAGCTGGGAATTTAGGTCCAGTATCTGATTCTTGGAGAGCAAGTCAGGGTTCGGCTTCGATTCCTCGTTATCAAGCCAATCCCAACAATTATAATGCCTCATTTGGAAGCCCTGTGCAGCAGTCTCAGTTGCAGTCAGGTCCTTCTCGAGGAAGAAACAAATATGTGGGCAGTGACGGATTTGAATCATGGAGTCCTGAGCATAGTCCAACTAGGCCGTCTGAATATATGTCACCCGGCATGACCTATAGACCTGACCGGTCAAGGCAGTGGAATTCTCCTGGGTACCAGGATGTCCAGGACCATAACAAGCATGGAAATAAGAGGTGGTCTGATCGGAGACGATAATCAGAATTCTGTTTAGGTGTCTTTCGAAGAGGTGTTGTAACAAGATGGAAGTTTCAAGCATGGAGTTGGTTTTTGGATTAACCGGGACGACGCGGCAACTATTGAACATTTAACTGCTGTTCAAATGCAGCTTTTTCATCATGTTCAGAACTTCCTCTTGATATTGAATTTGACAAAAAAAAAAAAAAAAAAAAAAAAAAAAAAAAAAAAAAAAAAAGAAGCATCTAAAATGTGCTTGAGCTACAACTTCTTCATCTCTCTCCAAGCTAAGTGACGGCATAACTCTGACCTTAAAATTAAAAACTAGAAGTGGAAGTCGTTTGAAGAGGGAAGAGACTGGAAAGTGTTGAAAAGATTACACAAAGAAATGAATAAAATGGAACTGGTCAGCGAGTTTTAGATAATATGGGCTGTAAATAGTAAATACATTTTTGGTATCTACCAAACATGCTTCACTTTTAGAATCCCTTGAATGAGAATTTCTCTCTGGTAGATTCAAGGCCTAACATTTTCTATTCAAGTCCCATGATTTTCTATGGAAAGACTAGTAAAAGAAACGTTGTATAACATTAGCCTTTCTAGATTTAAATTAGGGGTAATTACCCCGGAGGCCATCGACTTTTGCCACCACTATCAAAATGACCATTGGATGGGAAATTGGTTTAGAAATGACCATTTTTGACATACATTGTTACACTAATGACCATTCTGTCAAATCTGTTAACTTTACTGTTAAATAGTGTGGGTATTTTGGTAAATTTCTTTAAAATTACAAAATTGTTTAACATGTCGTTCATTTAGGGAAAAATTAAAGGTTTAGGGATTTTGGTTTTCTTGACACACGAATTGCAGCCAGTAGGGCTGGAAAATTTTGGGCAAAATGGAGAGGACTTGCAAGAGACGTCGACTTGGTTAAGAGATAGGTATTTTTGGTTGTTTTATTCATTGATTGAGATAAATTTTAAAGAAATGGTTTTTGTTTTTGGATAAAGGAGTTTGTCTGCCATTTTGAAATGATGTGGGTGGTCCCTAAAATTGATTTTGTTTGTTTAATAGAAAGGGAAGGATGTGGAAACTTTAAGGATGTTTGCTCTGTTCTAAAATTGATTTTGTTTGCTCTGTTCTTTGTTTAAAGTTATAGTCCAGCTCTTTAAGTTTTTTTTTTTTTGAACAATTGAATAAGCCTGTGAGCTCCCTGTAGTCCCTAGTGATCTTATCCCTTTAAATTATAGAAAGGATTGTGGTTATATTGTGAATTATTTGTGATTAGTAATGGCTTCTTTATCGTTTATTTGTTTATTTATTTTAATAGATATTGTTAGACTAAATAAGCGTCCATGCTATTAAACTAGCCCGGTTAAAGGTTACCCATTACCTTTATTTATTTCCCACTTTGTTCTTTCCACGAGTTATAACAAAACTATACATAGTACATTGTAATATATCATCGTGATTGAGATAAATATATGGTTGAATGTTTGTTTTGACAAAATTAAATTAAATATTTAAGTTTTTTGTCTTGACCTACTATCATTAAGGATATTTTATTTATTGATTCCTACCACCATACGTATTTTACAAGTATATGTGGGGAGTTTTCTCCTGATTTATGGGAGCTGTAATACTTCAAAAAAAAATTTAGAAAAAAAAAAATTGTTTATCACCTATTCACTTCTCAGCATAATAGTATTTATTACTATTATTATTTTAAATAACACATGTAAGGACTAATGAAAGAATAAAAGGACACTGTATATGTCCATCTCATGGGTTGATGGGCATAGTTTAATTGGTAGATGGATGAAATTTGAGGTTTAGATAAATGACTCCCAAATCAATGGGCTCGGATCGTACGTTGGTAAAAAAAAAAAAAAAAAAAAAAAAAAAATTAAAAAAAAAAAAAAAAAGGACACGTGTATGAGAGGGGAGTATGATGAGAGCGGTCTCATGTCTGATAGCAGGACTACAATCGGACGAAAAAGGTCATCGTCAATTTGAAGCTATCTTGTTCTTGTACAAACAATCTGCTAATCAGTGTCTTCCTTGTTTCAACTTGCCAAATTCTAAAACCAATAAAATGAGATTCAGATTCAACAATTTCAACTCCATTTACAGAAGCCTTTCCTCTCAATCCAACAGAACCCATCGCCCCATCATTACCCAATCTCTGAATCCCCAATTCCAAGATCATGATCATCATAAAATCTATTTCAAGGTCCCAATCAGGTGGCATTTCGCTCATTCTCATCATGACCACCACCACCACCAACAACACCACGATTTCTCTGGAAAAGACGCCGAGAACATTTTCCGGCTCGGTCTCGCCTCCGATATTGCCTTGGCCACTGGCAAAGCTTTCACTGGATATTTATCCGGAAGTACTGCCATTATTGCTGATGCAGCCCATTCTATATCTGATGTGGTAATGTCGAGTTTCAAGTTTGTAACTTGTTTATTTATGTTATGTGTATCTTCTGTTAAATTTGTCATCTGGGTTTTGTTTTTCAGGTTCTAAGCGGCATTGCTCTGTGGTCATTCAAAGCTGCCAAGGCTCCCAAAGACAAGGAGCATCCATATGGTCGCTTTTGATCTGTACCTACACACTACTCCATTGTTCTTCAATTATACATATATCTTATTTTGTAGATGATAAAAATGTGGAACTTAGTTAGTTTAAGCAATAAGCAGTTTTCTCTTAGTGTTGTTTAAACACAAAGCAAGATATAATAGAAAATTTGAATGCTATTCAGTATTCAGCATATCCACTCTGTACAGATTGGATAATATTTTATTTATCAAAATTTGATTTCATATCTAATACATGATTGGCTTTCACTTTTTATGAACTCTTGTATTCAGCGTAGTTTTCATTGTAGTGATTTTCCTTATACCTTTGAACTTAGATGATTGGTCTTCTGAAATCTTCCATTTCTATTGATTGCTTATATATTATTAATAGCTACTGTTGACATAGATCATAGATGCTGTAGATGACAAGGTTTGCTAGTAGATAAGCTTGACTTTACAAATGTTTTTCTCAGGGCATGGTAAATTTGAAACTCTTGGAGCTCTTGGAATCTCCTCTATGCTTTTGGCAACAGCTGGCGGTATCGGATGGCATGCTTTAGACCTTTTGCTTGTACAGCTTCTTTCCCCCTCTCTTCACTCTTACAGATAAACTGATCTTTGCATTTCTCATTGCTAATACAAGAAATAAATGTTTGGTGGTGGCTAACTACTGCATGTGAAATGAAATCAGATTCTACTTTAGTTTCTCTCTTTCTCATTAGGTTATAATGTCCAGGGTTTGATGTCCACAGCTCCTGAAGTAGTTAACCAGTCCTTGACACATGACCATGTTCATAGCCATCATCATGGAATTGATATGGAGCACCCAACGTTAGCTTTGACTATGATGATTCTATCAATATCTGTTAAAGAAGGGTACCAATGTCACTTCTTGTTAATTTCATTACGGAATTGTTGGCTTATATACATCTTTTAGAAACGATTTTTTTTTTTTTTTTTTTTGTTGAGGAAAAGAGATCATTATGTTTCCTTCGGCTAAGCATATCCATTCATTTTCTTTTATTAAATCGACCTTTTGTCCAGCTGCGTTGGAAAAAAAAAAGAAGAGAATAACATTTTCCGCATTGCTTTATCATAATTATTTAGGCTTGTTATGAATCTCATTGATTATTCCTTCTTTTCCACTCAATATTTAATAAAATTTGACTATATGTTCCTTTTGAGCCTTTCCTTTGCCCTTGTTTTCCCTTCAATTTGGACCTTGTCACTTTATTTTGGACCTTTTCCACTGGTCCTTGCTGCATGCAACCACATCATTTAAGCAGTTTTCTACAATTCTGTCCTCATTGATATCACCTTTCTCTTGTGATACACTTGTTTGTTCCTCATTGTCATTCCATTTACTGAAAGTTTGTTTTACATGTAGGCTTTATTGGATAACAAAGCGAGCTGGGGAAAGACAAGGCAGTGGACTGATGAAAGCAAATGCATGGCATCATCGTTCTGATGCCATTTCATCTGTAGTTGCTCTTATTGGGGTTGGTAAGAAGTTTTGGTTAAGCATTTAGTTCTGTTTAAACACTTGTAATATATTTCGTGGCCTGTTAGCTTAGTACTTTCAGCTATATTTGTGATAGTCAGTTGTTGAGTTTGTTATTTGATCGATATTAATTGCAAAAACAGAGAATATTGATTCATGGATTATGAAGTTGTCACAACTGCTTAAGTAATATATATGGCTCAATGTATTACCTTTTTCTTTCAGTTTTTGATTGGTTCGGTTACATAATGGGGGATAGACCTTCCCCTCCCTTAAATTATCTAATGATTTCCAATTCTGTCAGCAGTACTTATTATGGATTGTCATCTTGATTTTAGGAGGCTCTATTCTTGGAGTTGGGTTCCTTGATCCCCTTGCTGGACTAGTTGTCTCGGGCATGATCCTAAAAATTGGATTGGAAACGGGGTACCAGAGGTATATTACGTGGACTCCTTATATGGCCACCATCTTTTACTGCATACTCTGCTTTCTCTAGTTTCAGTTCAGACTTGGTAGATTAGCTTCTTAGACTTTGAAGAGGCCAAACTGCACTCGATATTAGGCTAACATTACTGGAACCATATTGTTATTAACTGTCTAGAGTTTCTGTATCTTTTCTTTTCTATTGTTATTTTATTTAGAGTAATGCTACATTGCTCAAATCTGGTGCCCAAATGACGTGGCAACACTCTCATCCATTCATTTAGATTGTATTAGATTTGCTTGATTTGAATGAATGGATGAGAGTGTTGCCACGTCATTTGGGCATCAGATTTGGGCACCAAATTTGGGCAATGTAGCATTACTCTTTATTTTATAATGGTTGCATCGGTTTGCTCATATTGACGGAGGTATCTGACTTCTGTCAGAGTCTTCTTGTGTTTAGAGAAGTTCACTCAGTATAAGCTAGATTCATCAAAAAAGGGTATTTGTTTGGCTGAGAATTGCTGAGATACATTTAAACTTGATGGTACAAGAATATCGTTTGGCTCTGTAAAAGACTTGATTATATGGCTTATGAAATATCTGATGATAACCTTCAATGATGTTGATTTTCAACCCTAAAGTCCTTCAATTTTTTTAGTGGGGATGTATGGTTTTAAATTCTGGACTGATTATTTGGTTTCATTATGAATCTCCATATCCAATTATTAGTGTCTTGGAATTGGTGGATGCTGCAATTCCGATGGAACAATTGGATCCCATAAGACAAACAATACTAAAAGTTAAAGGAGTCAAGGTACCTACTTGATATTTGATATTTTTTTCCCAGAGGTTGCTTTGAAAATTGTTTACTTTGTTTAGTTTTTGATCTGTTAATTGTCATGTTGCTTTGTTTATACTTTATAGGCTCATTTTATATTGCAGGGATGTCATCGTTTGAGGGGAAGGAGGGCTGGTTCATCTCTGTACCTTGACGTACATATTGTGGTAGGTTCTTCTGTTTATTTAATACATGAACGATTTATGCAGAAGTTGAGGTTGGGCCATGAAACTGCAATCTGCATCCGTGTCAGACCGAAACCCTAAATGATTTCTCCCCCTTGACTTGCAGGTTGAGCCGTTTTCTAGTGTTAGTGCTGCACATGGCATTGGTGAACATGTTCGTCATCAGATTCATAGGTCTCATCCTGAAGTATCAGAAGTTTTCATACACATAGGTGTGTTGCTTCGTCTCGTAATCTGTAATTGGTAATTAGAATCAAGTGAACTGCGTCCTGTCTTTCCAATCTACATTTCTAACCTGATCTATTTTCGAAATGTCCTTGTAGATCCTGCTTATTTACAATTGTCTCCAAGCATGATGGACCTGCAAGAAAGTTTGAAGGGATCCATGAATATTTATGTTGAGGAGTCGGATATTGAAGCAATTGTTCACGACATTTTCTCATCAAAATTTCCACAGGTAATTTTCTATCTATCACCATGGAGTGTGAGCATTGTAGTGAACTTGATGACAATTCGAATTCTACGAATGTTTCAGAAAATGGTGGTTGAGCGCATAACACCCCACTTGTTGCAAGGCAACCTCTTACTGGAAATTGAAGTCTCCATGCCACCAGACACATTGATTAGGTCTATAAAATATATTCAGAATTTAGTCATACTGTCTATAGTAGTGGGAGGTCAAATGTTGAGATTTTAGTGTCTGAACTGATTTCAGGGATGCAATGAAAGTAGCAGAAGCAGCAGAAAAGGAGATTTTGAAGGCAGCCTCCAATGTTTTCCAAGTGAGCCTACAGCTAAGACTGGGGCGTCCACTGCCTTCGTTCCACACTGATTAGCTGAAAATGCAACTAACAAGGAGACTCCCACAATCGAAGGACATTCATTGCTTTGCTTGTAAAAACAAAGGGACTGGAATGCCCGAGACTTAACATTACATTGTAAGGGGACAAATCTCACAAAATAAACAAAAACAAACTTTATAGGAATTGAAATGTAATCCAAATGAATAGTTTTTTCTTATTTCAAACCATTGGATGCATAATTTCTCAAAATTTATAAAAGAAATTACTGGGCATGCGATAGTATGTAACCATTGGCATTGTTAATAAACCCTAGAATAAAAAACCAGTGGAAAAGAGAGAGAGAGAGAGAGAGAGCCGAAGATCAGATAATTGTAGTCTGAATTGTTTTAGTCGACACGGTATATTCCGACAAGTTCATCATCACATCAGTGGCTCTCAAATCTCAAGCAAAAACATTACAGATCTGAAAAAAATTAAAAAGAGAGAGAGAAGGCTCAGAAGGATCCATTGGTATTTTAAAATCACAAGGGATATTATAATCCCTCATAAAATAGGTAGTATATTTAATCATCACTGCCTTCATTCTCATCCTCACAAAAAAAAAAAAACACAAATGCTACAATCTATGTGTGAACGTGAAGATACATACAGAGAAGAAGAAGAAGAAGAAGACGAAGACAAAGACGAAGAAGAAGACGAAGGAGAAGAGCAAGAGAGAGCATATGAGATGAGAAGAGCTGTGTGGAGGTTGTCATGTATATATAGTGATAGGACCAGCCTCCATTAGGGTTTAGGGTTTACCAAATTACGACAATGCCCCTCATGTGTACAAAGAAATTAATGGGCTCAAAACACTACCTTTCAGCCCATTATACCCGGACCTTTTTCTAAGTACACCCACTATCACACCAACTTACTTCAATTCATCCTTTAAATTGTTTTCTTCAAACAAACAAAAAAAAAAAAAAGAAGCACCCAAATTTGTACTTAATTACTTTTTTCTTTGCATATTTTTCCTGAATTATATTCTAAATGACGTTATTAGGAAAACAAAATGCATGAGGCCAGCACCAATTGAAATTACAAAAAAACTCGAATTAGATTGCCTTTGATAGTGGTTGTAGTAGAACAAAACAAGCCCAGCCCATTCATATCCATCATTTCAAAATTTCATTGCAGCAATTCTTCCATGGATAATAACATTGTAGAGATTGATCAAACAACTTTAAAAAGTTTTTTTTTTTTTTTTTCTCAAACATCCCATATTTGTTTTTCCATTGAATCCCCATGCGAGAGCTGTTGCTGATAAGGATTCATTATTGCAATTCTTTGCTGGTTCATAGCTTCCATTTCCAGTCTCTGTTGTTGTTGTTGTTGTTGATGATGCATATTGGACACTCTTGATCCTCCAATCCCCAACAAATCAAGTGTCATCATGTCACCACTTCCTCCAAACCTCGACGGCCCCGCACCGTTAACTGTTCTCCCCTGCTGCTGTTGTTGTATCAGTCCATTACTGTCCTGATCACCCAAATTGTACATACTTGTAAAAATCCCCATATGATCGTTCATAGCTACTGCTCCAGTAGTAGTACTGCCTGCATGATCAAAAAGTTGTGACATTTCTTGTGAAGCACTACTAGTACTACTCTTTTGCATGATCTGGTTAGTTGTAGTGAATCCTCCACCGTTGATTCCAACCATGTTTGATTGATGATCATGATACGTGACGTTGTTATGTTGCTGAATAATGGGTGGTCCATAGGGTGGTGGTGGCTTGATTGGAGACAGTTGCTGATCAGGACCTGCCATGCTTGTAGAGAAGCTCTTTTGCATCATGGGTGAGTTTATGCTATTGCTAGCAGTTGCACCCATTTGTGCTGCTTTTTGCAACAAAGCTGTTGCTGACATGTGAGCCGCCGCACCTGAAATTTGACACCCATTTTTACTATCTTGGAGATAGTTGAACCCGGAAGAGCTATTCGAGCTAAGTTGGAGGCTCGAAGAAGACGAGGAGATGTTATTGCTTCTTGGACTGCCGAAGAGCGTGCCGGAGCTACTTGAGAACATACCTCCTCCTCCTCCTCCTATGTTCATGGACTTGAAAGGCATTGGGACCATCTCTTGAGGAACAGACTTGAGAGGGTTTTTTGGGTCAAAAGTAGCGTTGAAATCAGACATTCCAATGGATGTGGTGTTTAAAGGCATAGATGATGATGACATGAGCTCATGAGGCATGTTCTGGTTTTGTATGTTTGATGATCCCATGTTGTTGTTGTTGTTGTTGTTCATTAGTTCTTGGTTCACTTTGTTGTTCTCTTCAGCCAGTGCATCACAAAATGCTCTGTGGGTGATGAAGCTATCTCTTCTGCAAAAAGAAAAAAAACCAGTGGGGTCATATTATAGCTATGTAGGTCGAGAATTCTACACGTTTTTCCATTCAAAATTCGACTACACAAAACCCTATAACACGTAATAAAAGAGACAAAAGACAGATTTTTTTTTTCAAACTTGCTAGTCTAAAAGGCGTCAAAAAGTGCTTATCAGCCTGTCGGCCACGAAAATCATTCAAAAGATATATAATTATAATTAACAGTAAAATTATATACTGCAAATATCAAGTTTTATATAGTAACTACAGTTTGAATTAATGTGAACCTGGAAAAGATGGTTCCACAGTCACATTTGTATTCTCTAGTGCCACAGGTTTTCTGATGTGCTTTCCAATCCGATTGAACTGCGTATTTCTTGGAGCACTTGTCGCATTTCCATTTCTTCTCGCCGTGCTTACGGCTGAAGTGCTTCTTGATCCCGGTAAGGTCACCTAGAGCGCGCGCCGCGTTGTGGTGGACGCAGGTTGGTTCCGGGCATATGTAGACACGTTTCCTGACCTCAGTTGTAGTTCTTTGCTTAAGCTTCCAGGGGAGATTGTGGCCTCTCCTGTGCAATTGTAGATTTTGGTCCCTTTGAAATCCTTTGTTGCAGATCTCACACACGAACCGGTTTGTGGCCATTAGTGTTGTTGGTGATAGAGCAATAACGTCAGCATTTGGATCTAAATAAATTAAATCACGTACCATAATTAAATAATTATAATCTTGTTGAATTTTTCTCTAATGGAAGAAGTAAACTTAATTAAGTCAAAATCATAATCCAAAGGAGATTTTTTTTTTTTTTTTTGTGTGTAAATTCTTCAATGTAGGACATGGATTGAAACAGTGAAAAAACAAAAAAAGAGATACAAAAGGTGTAATCAAAAGCTAGCAAACAGTACTTCTCATCAATAATTGAAATCTCATAGCAATAATTGAACTTTTCATATAATCATTTAATTTTTCTCTTATTATTAATTTGTTCTGCTGAAAAACTTGTAAAAAATTCAAAACAATCACAGGAAATTAAAAAGTAGAATAATATCCATGGTTCATCAAAGTGAATATGTTTGATATATGCATGTTAGATGGTGTCGATCATGGGAAAAAAAGAAGAAGGAGAAGAAGAAGAAGTAAGTTTGATGGAGTTGTTGAATTTGCCTGGAGTTCCTGGGAGATTTCTTTTCTTCTTAACAGTAGTGGTGGTCTGTTGTTGAGAAGTAGAGCCATTGCTGTTAGTTGCAGCACTTGTAGTGGAGGCATGTAAATGCTTCTGGTTTTGCTGGTGGACTTCTTCTCCACCAGTGTTTCCTGAAGAGAAGCTGCCTTCATTATCACCTGTGATATTTGACATAATCTTCTTGGAAATTAAAGACAAACAATTTCAAGAATCAAGATATATAATTAATATAATTATACAAAACTACTAGCTAGCTACTCTCTCTTTGGTGTTGATCGAACACAGAAAATCAGGAGTGTGGTATGAATAGAGGAGGACAAAAACCAGGGAAGTCTCCTTCATTTGTGGGTGATCATGAACAAGCTAGAAGGGATACACATAGGAGGACTAACATTGAAATTTGGTCTTCTTTGGCTTTATATAATTATATATTTATATACACAATAGACAACTAGCTTAGCAAATGCCTTTCACTTGTTGCCTTCCTGATTTGTTTATTTTTTATTCCCATTTTATGCTAGTACTATTTCTTTCATTTTTTTTTTCTTTTTTATTTATTTAAAAAATACATATTTAATTTAATCTTGATTGTATAATGATTCTAGTTATTGGAATTCAACTCTTGATTGACTCAGTTGCTAGCTCGTTCGAGTTCACTCATATAGTAAATGAGTCTAACAACTTGTATGTAATCAGTTAATCACAAAATTGTAATTTGTAATTTATACCTATTGAGTTTGAGTATGATTTCACATGGTAAAGGATTCAAGTTTCACCGTATGCATTTTAGAATTTACCGGCAACATTCTAGTTTCAAGCCATTTGAGGTATATAAATTGAAAAAAAAGATTTTTTTAGTAAGGGTGTATTTAATTTTATCTACATTGATAGATAAATGAACACATTCACACTTAGCAAAGTGGTTATGCACTTTCCATCTACAAACTTTGATAGAGATTAGAGTTTCACAATTGTCCACTATCTTGCAAAGTGTAGGGAGACTCCTTTCCAAATTTCAGATAACAAGAGTTGTATTTCAAGTTATATTTATAGTAATCGATCTCGCCTCGAGCTTTGATTCAATTGGTTATAGATTTTTTTTTTTAGAAAACAAATGTTGAAATGTGGGGTGGAATATTATGTCTTAAGCTTGAGCCGGTAGCATTGAACTCTATTATTACTCATTTCAAGTGGATGCCAATAAGGCTAAACATATGTTTCCACTTTCCACCATCTATTTTAACCATATGAAACTAGTTAGGTTTTAGCTTGTATTCTCAAATAAATTAAACAACTTCAACTGACGTGAAAGTGATCCAAATGAATATGGATGGATGTGATTCAGGAACCGTTAGAAAGAAGAGTCCGAGATGAAACCAAAGGCGAAAACGGCAACGAGAATCAGGGTATGGACGTGCCATCATGTGCAGCCGGAAGATTTGTGTAACTGGAGCATGTTGCTATGAGCCGAAAGTTTTAGGGTGAGTGAAGGCGTGTGGGGCACTATTTTGGGACAACGTTGGGGCGTGTGGAATTTCAAGAAGACATGAAAAAATGTGTGATAGTCGGTTTTCTTGTTTATGGAAGGTTCCTTTTTGGAATTTCTTGTTTAGTCGGTTTTTTTTTTTTTTTTTTTATTTTTTTATTTTTTTATTTTTAGTTTATGAAAGGTTCTTTTTCGGGATTTCTTGTTTAGAAAAGACTTGTTAAAGTATTTCCAATTCCTTTTGGGAGTCTGATTATTTAGAGACTAATGATACTTACCCTATAAATAGTGAGGCTTATTTTTTGGTTGAATATACCAATATATAAAGATCTAAAGATACAACTGAAAGCATCACAGAGAGTAGGGCATTGGTTGTATTTGAGGTTTGGGGTTGAAGAGAAAATATTGTGTGTAGTTACAAATTTCTACATAATGATGGTTTTTCTCTTGTTGTCTTGATGGCAGTGGTTTTTCACAGTTTTAGATTTTCCACGTAAATATTTGTGTTGTGTGATTTGAATTCTTTAATTTTATATTTCTGCTTAGACGTTATCTGTGTTTGTGGTGATTATTAGGCAATGCTTCAGCGTTACCATTCTTAATGTCTAAACAAAGTATAAGATAAAAGAATTCAAATTACACAAAACAAAAATTTATGTGAAAAACTAAAAAAATGAGAAAAACCAAGGTTGTCAAGACAAAAAGAGAAAAAAATATTACTATTGTTGGACCCAAATGTGTAACATTCAGGAGACATAATCAATAGAATATACTCACACAAATAACATAACACACAATGATGCGTACACCGCACATACGTGCAAATCACGTATAAACTCTATAAATAACCTCTTTTATAACAAAGCAAGGGGGGTGAACTAATTCAGAATGGCTGGGTGGGCGGGTGGCCAATAAGCTCTGAAGAGCTCCATTTGACTCATTTTTAGTCACAACAACTATGTATAAAATTGTTACTACTATATACTTAATATTCTCTCTCTAACCCAGTAAAATCAAACCCCAATTACAACCAATAACCTACAAATAGATATAACTATTTGGACCACTTTCGCATTAGTTGCTACATTTTTATATTTCTTCATTAATATATAATTTATTTAATGATTCTTTCTAGTTTATATACATTAACAGCTTACCTTTAAGCATCTACACTTTTCTCTAGTTAGTAACGTTTTATAATTAATTTTTTTTCTTGAAATATTATAGTAATTAGTTTTTTAATTTCTTTTAATAAAAAAAATAACAAAATGTTGATTTTGCTTTGTTTAATGAATCTTTCTTTTTATTTATAAATATAATTGGCTTTTAAATTAATAAGTCTAACCTCAATTTAATACAAATATTTGGAAGAAGCTTATATGCATTATATTATTTTTATTTGTTAATAATTAAGGTGAAACGGTGCCGAATTATTTGTGTAAAATTTGATCCAAACGATGGAAGGAAGCCAAACAAGTCAATGTCCTATTGTCCTTCTCTATAAATTGACTCATTTAATTGTTTTGCTTCGGCAGTTTGGCGACAACCATCTATTTAATATCATCAAAAATCAAAATGATCCATCAACCACACTACTTTTCACTGTCGCCACAAAATTATATATGCGTAATCAATTTTCAATTCTTCATTTAAAGTTTAAACTACTCAATGCGACAAATTAATGTTCCCCGTTTTCATATATATATATATATATATATATTGTCAGGATGAAAAATGTGGACCATAGATTATGGATATGAAAAAGTTTTGACAAGTGCATACACTTTGAGTCAAAGTATGTAAATCTAGTGGTCCATATTCTTCGTCCTGATATATTTATTGTCAGGACGAACTGATAATAAAAAATTTGTATATATATATATATATATTTATGTATTTTTGAAATATTACGATCAATTACGCTATGTTTGGTAGAAGGGAGAGAGTAGAAGGGATTGATAGATTAAGAAAGAGTGAAAGTAGGAGGGATTGAGATGATAACATATATCATTCATGTTGTTTAGTATTGAAAAGATAGTTGAATGGATGAATTGGTATATAATTTATAGGGGGAATTGCATTTTGGTCCCTGTAGTTTGCCTTATTCTGCGTTTAGTTTACGTTTTTTTTTTATTGTAACTTTTAGTCCTTCTGTGATAGAATCCGTCAAAAGACAAATTCTGCCATGTCAGTCGGCCTAAATGACTGTAATGCCCCTAAGACTTTTTGATACCCTTTGAAAGACCATTTTACCCTTAATTAAAAATTAAAAACAAATTTAATAATATATATATATAACAGATATAAAAAACAAATAAATATAAAATAAAATAAAAAATCTTCATCTCTCTCACCGGTATACAACACAATCATCAGATCATAAAAAAATTCTTTAATTTATGATCTGATACAACAAAAAATCCTAGTATACAACACAATCAGTATACAACATAAAATCAAATGTAAAAATCTTTAAAAATTCTCTCTCACCGGTATACAACACAATCATCACTCATATGGAAAAAATCAAATTAACATCACAAAATCATCAAACATATCATCTTTATCAATCCACAAAAAAGTTAAAATAAAAAATTTCCAGAATTTATTTCCAAATTTCGGCCCACCAAATCAAAATCCCCAAATCAAAAACCCCAAAAATCCCTAAATCAAAAACACACCACCACCATTGTCACTCCCAAACCATCGACCATCACCACTGTCACTCCCAAACACACTCCCAAACCATAGCCACCCATAAACACACCACCACCACTGTCAACCACCCCACCACCATTTTCAACCCATCGTATTTCAATCAAATCCCACAAAAAAAAAAAAAATAATTCCACAAACCCAAATCGTGATCGATCGAGGCCCAAAACAAGTGTCTTGGACGATCGGCCTTCGTCATGGTCGACGATCGATGGTCAGAGACGACTGACTTGCATCGACGTGCTGGTCGACGACAACAGGCAACAATTCTTCTCCACCGGCGTGCTCATAACGTAGATGAGATATGGGTCTGGTGAGACCACCAACCCAACAGAAACCCAGATCAAAGAAGAGAGAGAAAAGATTAGTCGATGCGGCCAACCTCCAACTACCATCACTCGACATGAGAGAAAGAAAAGATGATCGTGGAGATGATGATGATCGGTTTGGAGATGATGATGATGATCGTGGGGCTAGAAATTGATTTGGTTTGTGAAATCGGTTTATTTTATGAAGATGATGATGAAGTGGGTTTATGAAATTGGTTTGGTTTGTGAAGATGATGATGAAATGGGTATGATGATGAACTGGGTATGAATTGGTTTCTTGATTTAATTTTGGTATTGTTTCGGTTTTAAAAATAAATATTTAGTACAATTAAATTTTAAAATATTTAGCAAAATGACATGGCATTATCTCATCCACTCAATTGTTTTTTTATTTAATATATTATTAATTATATATATCAAATTACCTTTATAGCCTTCAGCCCTAATTACCCTTTCTGTCCCCACTGATGAATTTACCTATTTACCCTCGTTGACCCTTGTTGACTTGACGGAACCCTAACAAAATTGGACGGTAGGGACTGTAATCCATATTGTCAGAATAATGATGGACTGAAAATTACAATACCAAAAAACCGTGGACTAAACGCAGATTAAGGCAAACTACAGGGACTAAAATACGATTTTTCCTAATTTATAAATTTACTATTCTACCCTTTTATAAATTGGTAATGAAAAATTTGAGGGTAATATTGTCATTTCCCACCTATTATAGCTATTCTCTTCTCATCTGCCCAATAATAGGAGGATTGATTTTGGTGGGCCCGGAAGGATTCTCCCTCCCTCCTTCCTCTTCTCCTCTCCTCTCTCTTGTCTCTCCAACCAAGCAAAGGATTCCCTCTCCCTCCCTCCCTCCCTCCCTCCCTCCCTCCTATCAAATAGAACTTAAGGTTTTTAAAAAGGCAGAGATCGAGACTCGAATCCATAACCTTGTGGTGTAAATGTAAAAGGGCATATGACCAGATCAACCTCATTTTATTCACTGTTTCATATAAGTTTTTTCATTTTACTGTCTTCATATATTCGCATGCAGTTTGAATTATTCTTGACTCAAATTTCTGTTTTAAATAGAATTTATTGCGGAGTTACGTTTCAAACAAAACATTTTACGTGCAGACGACGATCCACATCTTTTATTTATTTATTTATTTATTATTATTATTATTATTATTATTATCTAAATATAATCGTAAGTATTTAAGAAAAAAAAAACTATATATTATGATCCTGATCAAGATAATTCACAAGGGAAGAAGCAAGAAGACTCATATATACTTTTTTTATATATGCATGATTTATTTTTATTGTTTTCTATTATTTGTAATTAAACATATATAGATATTATAAGATGCCGTGAATATATTATTACAACTTACACTATAAGAAAATTTGGTGGCATCTCCTTGGAAGAAATTAAAAAAGAATTTCCTTTTGTGTCTTCTTCTCTCCACAGAAAGCAACAAGAGAGGAAAAAATAACAGGTTGATCGATTAACAGCCAATTTGGCGGTCTCTAAGTTTTCTCTGTTTATAGAGATACATGCTTGTTATGATTAGTCTAGGAATCATATCTAATTTTTTTTTTTTTTTTTTTTTTTTATTTATTTATTTTTTGTGATAGCCTAGGAATACCCAATTATGTCTTCAAGCAACTTCTAGTTTTTGATATCTCCTTTTTAATCATATTAGTGAAGAATCAAGAATATCCCACCATTACACAACATCATCATTTAACTAATCACTTTATATAACCTTATTCATAATTTAAAGAGGTGTAGTCATTTACCTAAGAGATATCCGAACTGTACGTATATTGTTTGATCTCAACAGGTTATAACGTACATTTTGACCCGGCAGTTTCAGAAGCTTAGTGAGAAAGGACAAACAACCCGGCTAATAAAATGAGAAACGAGAAACAAGAAACAAACAAAAGGTAGAATAACATCAAAACACAAGCTAAATTCTGAAATTCCAGTCAATTGTGATATATGATTATTATTCTTCTCCATCACAAACTAATAAATCAAGAACATGACAAAAGAATTTGCTTAGTTATTATCGTAAAAGATCGATGTAATTTATGAAGCAAATTAAACATGAGCACAACAACGTAAGGACAGAATTATTCCAATTTATTGGTTGATTAAATTATGATTATATAAATGGAGGCTGACCCAGCTGCTAATTGACATAAGCAAAGTAACCCTTTGGACAAAACCAACACAAGAGACGGCCAAATTGCCCTCATATTCTTTTCCTTTTATCATATAAAAAATCCATGAAAATGATGTTTTATTAAATAATACAGACAAATTCATGGATATTATATTGTTGATGATATGGACTTGCATGTTTTAATTAAAAGAGAAAAAAAAGAAGAAGCATAAGATAAAAATATTTTATGATTTTGGGTCGATTATCAAGCATGAACTATGTCGATTTGGTGAGACATCACAAGTTATATATATATATAGTCTTTCTATTGTTAATTCGTTTTGATAATAAATATGTTAGGACGAAGAATGTAGACTACAGATTATGGAGAAGTTTTGACAAGTGCATACGCTTTGAGTCAAATTATATAAATCTAGTGATCCACATTCTTCGTCCTGATATATTTATTATCAGAATTGATAATAAAAAATCTGTATATATATTCACGTTTCTTGATTTTAGAAAATACTTGAATTTAACTTGATATGTATGACTAGTGTTGTGTCCAAACTCCAATCCCTCCAATCTAAACCATCAATTTTCTTGTTTTGCTCCCGTTTTTGAAGATATTGTATGATCTGACTGTAAAATCTTATAGAATCCAAAAACTTTTGACTAATTTAGAGAGAGAGAGAGAGAGATGACTGACAAATTCAAAACCCTAGTTTTATAATTATTAGTGTTTGATTAACGATCTAATGAGGTGGGGTCAATTAATTAATGCAAGGAAAATAACATGTAAAAAGGGTCACTAATCTATTCTAGGCTTCAAATGGACGGGCCCAAGCTGCCTCTGCCTGCCCTAGCCTTTTGACCCTTTCAAGATTTCTTTTTACACCTCTGGAGAGATCACTCGTACAGTCATACTGCAACTGAGACTATGACTTATCACCACACTACATCAATTTTCATAACGAAAGGATCGGCACTTCTCTATTTAGGACGGTCTGGAAAAATATATATTCAAAAACCTTAGATATGTAACATTACAGAGCTATCTTGATTTTTTTATTTTTTTATTTTTATTTTTATTCTAGAACCGCTCTGATTAAAGAATTATTAGGTATGTACATATATTTAATAGGGGGGAAATTAGAAATTTATGCTAGGGAGTGACTATGGATTGTGGAAAATGCTTTTTAAGATATAGTTTTGATTGGAACAAGACAATCATGTATTTATATTTATAAATGGTAGCAGCATGGGTTGATGGTCCATAATTGGGACCCTCTTTAGACAACTGCATGGGTTATTTGTCATCCATACATGATTCATGACTGCAATTGCATTGCATGGATAATCTAAAAAGGAGGATGTTTCAGGCTTTCAGCAAGCAAGTTCCCTCTCTTTTTTTCATTTAACTTGACAAGAAAGCAAAAAAGTTGGAACTTATTATAGTATAAAGCTATTTCATTATTGCATGTAACTTTTTAAAATCACATAAGAGAAACTTATAACAAAATGATTAGGCTGCAAATTATTAAAAACTTTGTTCATTACCTGACCATCTCAGCAGCTGAAACAAGATTTTCTGCTTGTAAGGAATTGAGACTTGCGGTAAAATCCTTTTTATTTTTTGTTTATAGTTAAAACCTTGATCAGAAACTGACATTATGTCAATTTTCCTGTAGAGAATGTCACTCCAATTTAAGGACCACACGCGCCGCCGCAAGGCATGTCTTTCTTTTCTTTGTATGCTTCAGAACTGTTATCTACTCTGTATGACTTCTGTATATTACCAAACTGTGTGATATGGCTATATATTACAACGGGTATATGTGCCGCTAGTCCCAAATAGCTAGGCAGCAGACAAGGATTCCTGAGCTTTTCTCATACGTTTATGAAGTATTTAATGCCAACAAAGATACCAAAGCTGAGAACAGAAGAGAAGGAATGGAATGCTAGAACCATCCTTAGCAAGCACAGGCACATTTCTTCAAGAATCGATCACCCCAAGGACTCACCGACTACACTGGCATTACCAGTCCCACATAGTGCATCCAAGCTCTCTATCCCAGATTCAGAAACATTGTTTTGAATAACATTGTTAAGAGTGTCACTAACAACAGTCCTACCACGGACTCGTCGGGTCTGTGGAGCCTCTGCATCTTTTCTCTTCCTCTTTGGGGTCAAGTAACCGTATGCAAAAGCTTCCAACGCTTTCGTAGTAAGTGGACGGTTCCTTGTACTCTGCCTGCGGTTGTTCATGATAGGTTGCTGATCCGTAATAGTCATACCATCACCAAGATTCACTTGTTCAACCTGCTGGTTTGATTCAGATAGAATGGAGGACATGTTTTCATCATTGTTCTGCACAATGCCTGTGATGAATGGTTCATCATTTCCAAAATCAGATGAAACTTGAGGGACATTCAAGTCTATCAATGGAGGGTGTTCATGATTTTTGGGGGATACTTCTCTAGCTACGAAATTCTCAGTAACATTGCCATCGTTGCTCCTATCTGAACTGTCTTTAGCTAAAGAACTAGTGGGTGATAAACTTTGAGGTGGACCTAGATGAAAAATTATGTCCTCACACAAATCATTTGAGTTTGACCTGCAATGGGACACATTTTCATCAGGTTTCCTATCCTCAGAGATATTCTCAATACTGCAGCTTGACTCTCCATGATTACAAGCAATTAAATACTGGAGTTCAGTAGCAGGAGTTGAACTTTTTGAATGGCCAGAGTTTTCCTTCTGGAAGAACTGATGCTTTGTAGTATTTATCTGCTGCTCGTCGGTAAGGGGACTCATGCTATGACTTTCATGATTTTCCACTGCTACAATTGTGGAAATAGGGGTGCTAGGCATACTATTATTCAGAATCCCATTTGTACAATGTGACGAGTCTGCAGATATTCCCCTATCAGTCATGTGATCTGCAACATTTGTGGTATCAGTTTCTTCTTCTTCTTCATCTTCTGAATCTTCAGATGTATCTTGCTCAGATTCACTGGAAAGACTAGATGGGGTAGATACACCAATAGTTTCAAAAGGTAAAGTTCTCAGCTCCCTCACCTTAGGTCGTCCTGCTCCTCGAAACAAACTAGTATCCACGATGGTGAACTGCATTAGCTGCCGGTTGTAACTGGACTTCCGTGGCTGGAGGTAATGCTGTCGTTTATTTGACAAACCATCAGAGTTCTGTTTCATTATTTGGTCCAACTTTTCTTCTTCCTTATGTTCTCTTCCTTTAGCTGCTTCAACTTCAATCTCAAGAAGCCCCGGGTCTGATGCAACTTTATTCAAGACATCACTAATGGAATCAAAATAGTGATCACCTTTCACAAGTTTCCTTCTTGAAAACTTCTTTACACCGGGAATAAGAAACACCAAAGAATTCTTTGAACCAGAAAAACCCTGATCCTTTGGCTGCTCAGAGTGCCATCCTCTTGCTAAAAGACGGGGCCAAACAGCTTCCCAGAATAAATCACTTGATCTGGCTTTACTTAACCTAAAATCTCCCGTTAGAAACCTGATAATGTCTGCGGATGAAAGAGAGGAGCAGGCTTTGCCAACTGGTATTTCAGGATGAACTGAAACCATATGATTGGTCTTTACTGGCTCCATGGCAGTGCCTGTGAGATCTTGCTTCCCTTTGCCAATAGCTACTGCTTCTATAAACTTACTGGCGCCAACTGCGTTTTTTAAATTGAAAACATATACCTCAAATGACATTTTTCCCTCGCTAAATTTCCTAGAATCCTGAAAAGACAACATCATATTTCATTAATAAACAGGATACAACATAATTGTCAGTAATAGATATGGAATTGATCTGGTCACACAATTGCAGCCTCACTAGCTACTATATCAAGGTGAGCCTCTGAACATCAACAAATAGAATTACAAAAATCTTAAAAACTAAACCAAGGATAGAACTTACACATTAGCAAAAAGAGAATGAAATGACAGGCAACATAAAATGCTAAGACGACAAAAGTAAGAAAATATAATTTCAAATATATACTCCTAACAAGTAAGGTGACAATCAATACTCTAAATTATTTTAAACTGAATAATAATAATAAAAAAAATTGAATCTTTTGGTGGTGAATGAATGACCATGGATAAATTTCTGCATATGCTTCAGAAATGTTTAGACTTCAAGAACCAGGTTTGCTTTTAAAAAGGATATCAATTGAGAATGGTTATAAATTTTAGGAAAGAAATCCATTTTCAAGCATTCTCCTTTCCTTGTACTCTAAGAACCAAAAGACACTTCGAGATTCACTCAAGAATATCTTTGCAATTGTTTTCAAACTCATGATAAGTGCACTTTCTAACAGTTTCTTTGGAAAACAACCCAGTCAACAGCAGGTCCAAGGATACCAAAAACAAACAAAAAATTATCAACCTAACTAATGTAGAAACCAAAAGGAGAAAACTATGAGTAGGCTTATAGCCTATGGGAGAGACAGAAAATGAAGAGGCCATACTGATAACAAAAACAAGGAGATGGGGATAAACAGCATGGCCCTCCAGAGAATTCGTTTTCCTATTTGATAATTGATAATTCTATACTAAGTTGTGCAGAAGAAAACATTTCCTAATGAATCTAAAACACTATGAACTATTTGTTCATAGTTGTGCATTTCTATCCACAATAATTGACAGCACTAGCTTTTAAACTCAACAGAAAACAGTGCTCTTGGCCTTCCCTTTCTCATTTGAACAATTCACAATAGTCCTCACTCTGTCCATATTGGTTTCTATGCATAATAACAAGACAATCTCCATAAAGGTCTTCGTCTTATAACTTTGAAAACTTTAATTATATACACCTTCTAAATGCTAACATGCCCTGTCTTAAACCCACTTTCTGCACGAATATGCCTCAACAACCACATTCTATAATATAGAGCATAGCTAATTGCCATGATGCAGCAGTGCTGCAGCACAGTGATTCGCAAGGCAGTAAAATTTTCTCCACATGGGGTTAATGGTAACAGATTAGTCAGTCCACACGTTCTTTTATCTTCGGTAAAAAATTGTTTCCTAATGAAGATATAGCTAGCCGGTCCAGGAATTATTAGTCAACGTGTAGAGGATGAGAAGGAAAAAGCCTTCGAGATAAAACAAACAGCTCTGTTAAGAAGTATCATTATGCATGAGATATTCTCAATCTTGTCCCAAGTATCATCAAATCTCCCATTCTAAAAAACCACAATGCTATGTCATATGAACAAATCGTTTAAAAAGTTAGAATTCTACTCACATTACAGAATAAATAAGAAATCAGTGACTAAACAACAGAACTAAAATCAGTAAAAGTTACTAGGGGATTCATCAACAACATTAACATTTATATTTTTCTGGTTCTGGGTTGATCAAGAACTCAGAAAACAGAACTACAGGATTTAGTAATGCAAACAATTAAAGAGAGTTTACCTAAAACAAAAGCTTAAAAGAAAATACCTCAAGCAATGTATTTTTACATTCTTCTGACACGTGAGAAAAAAATCTCGATAACAACTCTTGTTGCCTCCATCCTGTGAATATCTTTTGTCCATGTATAAACCGTCTGCTTTTTAATTTCCTGCACTCTGACCATCTGTGATATCCATCAGATTTGTAAAACTTTCCATAATAGAAAGACAACACATCCCCCATCCCTTTACTCTCAACAAATCTCTTCACAAGGTTAAGATTTTTCCCAAAGATGTATAGACTAAGGAGAAAACTCTCCTGTTCAATTTCCTTCCAAGGCTCACCCAAAGAACCTGGAAGAGGATAGAGACCTTTCTCTACCTGATCAAACTTAGTTTTTGATTCCTTTGGTAAGACAGAATCGACATCCATCTGATCACTTCCAGTTGTGGGTTGAAGGTTTAAATAGCCTACGACATCTTTTCTATTGTCCGACACAGTATCCAGAAATTGAACATTCGCATCAGCATGTTCATCATTTGACCTAATCTGGCTTTGTTCACTATTCTCAAAATCTACAGTCCCATTGATATTCTCAACTTCACAATATGCCCACATAAGTGGAATGGACAATCCCAGCGAAAAGCAGTTTGGCAGATTGACCAAAATTTCTGATTCATTTGATTTATTTATAAGCTGCAAATGATCATCTTCCATGGTACAAGGTGGAATTTCTGCCTGGTACTGATGCCCAACACGGGGAAGCACCTGTTGGTCTCCAAGAATTTCATCAATAGCAGAAGGTGAAGAAAGTGACTGTTCATCAGATTCATCCTCCATACTTCCCATTTTGTTATCTAAATGCATAGAATCCATCTGCAAAAAATGCGGTAGAAATTCAACTCAGATAATTTACAGGTATGCAACCTCACACTTTTAAGTATACAATAGCAAATCACCAGCCCTGGAGGTGAAATGCTTTGAGTGGGGAGGATGCTTTCTCTATGAAGTAGGATAAAACAATCCCAGTTAACTTCATTTGAATATGACACAAGCGAGATTGCTGCTCTTGATACAAAAACAGCATCAATTATGCACAGTTGACTCAATACAGGACAAACATGGTCACTCCACAGAACTAATAAATAAGCAAGTGTCAGCATTTGAGTGTAGCAAAACACCAATCCAGACTAAATAAACACATTATCTAAAAACAAACCAGGGAGGAGAAAAAAAGAAAAGAAAATAAATAACCACACTGGTTGCTTTTCCATGGATTGATTTGCACAACCTTAATCCCAATCAGGGTCAAAAGGACTCTCTAAATGCAGCAAACCGAGTAACCTTTTCATCTCTTAAACACTATAATTGATTGAAACCATAAAATGATCAAAGAAATGCCAAACCTACTGCCTTGTATGATTAGTCAAAAAATTCACTTTTCCTGAATAAATTTTAGTAATACACACACAAAAAAAAAAAAAAAATTATTATTCCTCTGACCAAATTACTACAATAAATATGAAACTTGTAGGAGTAAAATTCCCAATATGTATATCTAAGTATTATAGATTAAAGTGCTTTATATAGATATAAAAGGTAATGCAAACAAGCTTACATAAAACTTAACATATATAGCAACCACTTTCTGGAAATCTAATAACAAACACCAATAAGTATAACCAAACCAACATTCAAACGCTAAACAAACATCTTGACATGATAATTAAACAAACAAGCAATCATCAAAACACAAAATTGGGAAACCCAACTAAGATATAATTATCAATATTAGCAATATCGCATAATCTCATCATAGGAAACAACATTCAAGTAAAATATATGAGGCAGGAGTATGCAACCATTGTTAATTGTTTGGTGAAAATTGTGATACATGATACATCCCCACTTGATTCAACTAAACAGCAGAAAAAATATATATATAACAGAAGCTTATTAAGTCGCATAAGAACCAACAAAGAGACAAAAACATGCAGAGAAAGATTCAAGAGAGCTCTGGCTGACCTCCACGGAAGAACTTGAACGTTAAAACCCACGTGAAAAGGAAAACCTGGCAAATGGGTATTTCTAGTTATCCATCTATAGACCTCGATTGTCAACTTATATATTTGTTTTTGTTGCAAGAAAACATAAAATAAATAAATAAAGCATGTAAAGTAGTAAAGAAGATTGGTTATTTACCTCGTATAACAGAGTTGTGTTTTCATGGACATGAAAGTTGAATTCTTGACGACTTAGAGCAGAGAGAGAGAAAAGAGTCTGAGAACGAAAAAAACAAAACAAGAGAAATTTAACTGAGACTAAAGAAATTTTTTTTGGCTGTTGAGAGAGAGAGAGAGAGAGAGAGAGAGAGAGATTTATGCTTTGTTGTGTTCGGTTAGTTTGATTTATGAGAGAGTTAGACCACACGCGTCCGTATCGTAGGTGTGGGAGTTTTCTACAGTTATGCCAGAATTACCAAATTGTCCACGTTAGTTCTTCCTTTTTATATCGCTTCTCGCTTGCTTTCTTGGAATTTCACCCAATTTCAAGGCACGTTGCTCTTCCCTTCAAGGCCGTGTTTGGATCTCTATTCAAAACACATAACACAAAGTAGCATTAATTTTATATATATTAACTTCCCGGTTTGGGATTTTTCATACGAAATCTCAATACTTTTTGGATTACCACCCGTAACTATAAAATTACCACTGGTAGCAATAGATGATTTAGTAGAAAATATTTCACCTGAAATTATATATATATATATATATTACTTCTAAAAAAACAGATCATATCCAATTTTTTGTAAAAGGGAAAAAAAAAAAAAAAAAAAAAACCATGCATGTATTCAAAATATTAATCAAGCAATAAATTTAAAAACTTCTAAGTGAAAAAAAGAAAATTAGATTGCTTTGAGTGAGAGAAACAAAAAATGGATGCTTTGAGCTTGATTGTTATTAGTTTTTTAACCCCCTTTTGACGTAAGAATTATATTTTTATGGGGGAATTGTACAAACACCCTTAAGTTTTGATAAAATTGCACAAATATGACAGTTTTGACTATATACGTACAAACTTCCCTCAGCATTTGAAAATTATTGCATAAACATCCCATATCGTTAGATGAATCCGTTAAGTAAATGATTAAACTTGTACAAAGTCTAAAATACCCTATATTTTTATTTTAAACAAAATAAAAAAAAATCAAAAATAAGATAAAAAATATTAATTTTTTTAATACAACTACTGTCCGGATCTGGTGAGATTAATTAAACTCTACAAGCACGGCCCAGAATACAACTCCTACAATCGGGGAGAGGTTACATATAAATTACAACTTTCACAATTGGAGAGAGGGCTGCTCCCACAAATTGGGAGAAAAACTTCTCACACATGCTTGTAAAATGCATATGATGAGACTCGAACCCCTGACCATAAGGTGTGGAAGGAAGGTGCACAACCATCTCTACTAAGAGGTGATACGCTATTAAAAAATATTTTAGAAAATATGAATGTATCTTAAATCTGAAAGCTGTAAAAATAATCCATTTAAAAAAAAAATTTAGTTTGTGCAAGTCCCCCTTGATTTTAAATAAATTTAAAATTTAACATTTAAAATTGTGTTATTATTAAATTGTTTAAAAAACTATTTTTTTTATTTGTAAAGATGAATTATTTTTCCAGGTTTCATATTTAAAATATATTTATATTATCTAAAATATATTTTTTATCTTATTTTTAATTTTTTTAGTTTATTTAAAATAACTAAAAAAATTAAAAATAAAGGGTATTTTAGACTTTTTGACCATTGACTAACCGATTCATCTAACGACAAGTGATATTTATGTAACAATTTTTAAATGTTGAGGGAAGTTTGTATGTATATGGTCAAACTATCATATTTGTGCAATTTTATTAAATCTCAGGGGTGTTTGTGCAATTCCCCCTATTTTTATTTTTCGTTTGGTCAGACGGTGACGCATTTCTATTTTATATTTTCTTATTTTTAATTATTTCCATATTTAATTTTATTGCTGACATGGTGCTGATTTGGCAGCATTTTAGGTTGTGGGACCCACCTGATCTTGATCCCATCTGAACCGTCGAAAACTGCTATGTGGGCCCATTGACGGTTGCCGATCAAACTCTAAAACCAATCGTTCGCGTCCATCGAAAAGTGGTGTGGTGTTGTACAGTAGCTAGCAAAACGACGGAGATCAATCCATCAAAAGCATTCAAGCTTATGATCAGCACAAATCAGAAAACGGGACCCACTTTTGAACGGCCCTGATTAAGTCATATTGTTTTTTTGTTTTTTTTATGAAAAGTCATATTGCAAGAGAGTAATTTGGAGTTTTGGACCTCTTATAATTTTGACACATCAAAGATTCAAAGATCACAGAGACAATGATAAACAATATCACATTAGTCCAGTGAGTGATATGCGCCTCGTACTGTGTCTACATCACTAAAATTGTGGTTTGGAGGTATCTCCCATTCGATTGGGATTCAAATCAGCCGTCAAAAAACCCCAATTTATATCTAATCAGCCAAATTCAGTCATGTCAACCACTATCATGTACATTTAATTATTATTTTTTAAACAGTTTACATTTAATATATGATAGTGATTGACATGGTTGAATTTGGTTGGTTAGACACACATTAAGACACAATTTTTTGACAGGTCATTTGAATCCATCCGATTAGTAGTTTAAAAACTAAATAAAAATCAACAATCAAGGATAACCCGATAACCAAAGTTTAAAGATTTATTTATTAAAAATATTATAGTGACAGGTATGCCGTATGCGCTAAATCATTGTTGGAAATTCGTATACAACTGAGTGCCAAGTCTATTCTAGGTGTTCCATCACATTTTACTTTAAGAATACGCTTACTAATCGGGAATTATAAGAAGGGAAAGTGAATTTAATTCCTTATTTGTAATTGTCGTGTTTTCTAAAACTAGTTGGGACTCAAATTATTCGGGTCTCGTATATAAATAAGCTATTAAGTTCATGTTGGAAAGAGAATTTAATTCCCCCATCCACCTAAGGAATCAAGTTTCATTTCGTGATTCCTTTTCTCATGAAATTTGATTCTTATTTATTTAATTCCTAATTATTAAACGCGTCATAACATTTTTTAAATTAAATACCGAAGGTATTTTCGGAAAAAAAAAAAAAAAAAGTCAAGGTGTGATTTTAATAAGATCATAAAGGGCTAGTTTGGTATTGCTGAAACTTTTATAATAATCACTGTTAGCTGTGCTAGATGAATAATCAGTTGTGAAATTAATCAGCAAATGTTTGGTAATTTTATTGAAAAAGTGTAAGATTAGTTATAATAACTAAAATATACATAACTTTAGGACCATATTTCAATTTTTTTTTCCATTAATTATATATATTAAATCAATATTTAAGTAGAATATTTAAATTATAAAAAAAAAATTCCATAAGAACAATAAAATATTTTTAAAAGATTTTATAAATCAGATCAATATTTAAATAGAATATTTAATGTTGAGATAAAATAAGGTATATAAATGATTTTAATTTTATTTCATAAGGATAATAATGATATTTTAAAAGATTAATAGATTATTTCATAATCAGTTTCAAAAAGTAACCTCTCACCTATTTTTCAAAATCACTGTCAAAACTTGTCAAATTATCAATTAATCACTTTTAAAAGTCTTACCAAATATTATTTTATGTCAAAATAATCTGATTTTAACTTTTTAAAAGCAACACAAAACTAACCTGAATATAATAATAAAATTTCGCAACACATAAAAGGAAAACCAATACATGTGTCATAATAATTATATGAGGTTCACCTAGTGATATGTCATTCACACTTACTTACATTATTTAGGTTGTAAGTTCATGTTGTGTATCTTTCCTCGAAGCATCAAATTAATTGTAATAGCTCAAAAAATAAAATAAAATACTACTATCTTATTAATAAATAATTTATTTACAATGAAGCTTAATGCCTAGAGTAACTAAAGAGTGTAACTTTTCATAAACAATAAAATTTTAATTTAATTTGTTACAAAAAACAAAAAATAGATTTCTGTTTGTGTCACGACTATCTCAAACAGCTGAATAGATCCAATTCATATTTTCTGTCACCGGGCTTTCAAGTCCCAACAAGTTCAATATGATCCAATTGGCAACAAATACCCCTCTCAAGCCCACTTTTCATCAACATACTAAGGCTACGAACAATTTTGTCTATGCACGGTCAACCTAAAAAATACACATTAACAAAAATAAAATAAAGTAAAATTTTACATTATTTTTGCTTTTATATATATATATATATACCACATACGGTGGCGGCGATTCAAACCTAAAACTTTATCAGATTGAATGAGTGTTCTTTCCACCAAGCCATATCAGGAGATGGTAAATTATTAAAAATAGTCGAGAATGACATGAGTTTGAATCTAACAAGTTGTGTGTAATATGACGTGCCATTGTCACTCTATTCATAATTTTTTCTTTCATAATAGTTGGCATTGGGCTTTTGGTGCTATTAAAATTTGGTAAGATAAATGACGAGATGATACTGGTCTAGTGATATACCCCTTACACCTATACTACAAGATTATGAATTCAAGTTATCCCTCTCTCTGAACCCCGAATTTATGTAATACTTAAAAAAAAAATAAAAAAAATGATAAGGCACTAAGGCAGTAATTTTCTTCCATGTACTCACTTTGAGCATACTAATACATATTACCACACTTTTACCATGTGTATTATTATGATTAAAGTTATGTTAATGATGTAATAAAAATATAATGATGTGTATTAATATGTTTAAAGTTGTGTGCTCATCAGAGAAAAATTGACTAAGACATACGAGATACGATGATGAATAGATTGAATAATAATTGCATGGATTTAAAATTTATTTGTATGTTGTAAAGAATAATTTTAGTGATTTTAGAGAGTTGCATGTAGGCCTGTAGGGTAGATTAATAATGAAAATGGACCCGGGATCAAACGCATGGATGATGGATCATGGATAGATAGTATTATAAGGCCCAATTAGCAGTAACTATACATTTGTACTTGTTTGGTGAGTGCTTTGGAAGCCAAATTAATTACCTGCTCTTTACTCGGTTTCATTTTATTGGATGAATAAACGAATTTCTTCCTTTCGCTACTTCACCACCATCTAGTAAGAATATTATATATATTTGCAGCATAATCTCCTAATTTGATTCTTTCTACTTTATTATTATTATTATTTTTAACAAGTTGCGGGAAAAAAAAAACTAGTTTACTGAAGTCATTTTCATGATAATTAAGCATGCA
The DNA here is from genome assembly GCA_954870605.1 of Acer campestre. Lineage (NCBI taxonomy): Eukaryota > Viridiplantae > Streptophyta > Magnoliopsida > Sapindales > Sapindaceae > Acer > Acer campestre. The sequence goes on along the minus strand of OX940802.1, from coordinate 12,063,327 downwards.
TGTCTACATGTACGAGGGCTTCAAGTGTGGGATCTTGTATGTTTTTTCTAGTGGGATCATAGATGATCGGACCTTATAATCCATTTTATAGCAATTAAGATAGTCTAGGATCTTGAATTTGCTTAATTTTTTTTTTAAAAATTTAATAAAGTAATTACTAAATATAATACATAGCCTCTTTCTTTTTAATTTGTATGAACTCTCTACTTTTTTGTTTTGTTTTGAAATACTGTATGTAGTGGTGACGACTTGAACACAGAACATTATCAAGCTGAATAAATGTCATTACCATCAAGCCACATTAAGAGGTGGTGTAGAACACTAGAACTTGTTACTTGAATTTCTAAATACAAATTACTTCAAGTAAGGAGTATACAAGCCATTTTAATGTTTTTTAGTTAATAAAATTATTGAAAAAGGCATACAAAATTCTACAAACACTTAACATACCCATGGCCGGCCCTAACCTAAAGCTCGAGACAAAAATCTAAAAGAACCCCTTATTTATACTCATAATTATATATATATATATATAGTAGTTATTAAATGAGGTATATCTTATTTTAATTTCGGTAAAGACCTTGATGAAATCACATATATTTTTATGAATTTTGATCTGAATTTTTTTGTTGATGATAAATTCATTGAAATCTACATATGGATAAAATTTGTGGTCAAAGGGACTAAATTGATGGATTTTATAAAATATAGGGACCACGCTAGTGAAAAATAGAAAGACAGTTAAAAAAGTTATAAAGTGCCAAAACATAGGGCCCAAAATGATAAAATCCCTTTAGAATATTATATAATCTCATAGTATCTATTTTGGGTTTTTTATTTTATTTATTTTGTTTTTTTTGTTTTTTTTTGTTTTTAATGTTTCATAAACTCTAAATCCTATAATTCTTATATCTCTCTTATTTTTTACAATTGTTACTATTTATTAAAGATATATCTGCGGATCCTAAAAGAAAATGAAGTGTCAATAAAAATTTCTTAAACCTTTTTTTATTTATTTTTAAATAAAATCTATTTAGAAGGAGTATGCTAAGGTAGTTTTGAAATAATTTGAAATATTTTTAACTATCGAAAGAATTTAATTTTTAAAAATGAAATGTATTTAGAAAAAGATGCGACTAGATAGAAATGAACTTTTACATTAATCTGATGGTTATAATTAAAAACAAGACAAAGTTGTAGTTGAATTTGATCACAAATAGCTCCAGTAAATCCAGTTTTAGGTGTGTAATTAATGATAATCATCCAAGAATAAATATACAGTAGAACCCCTCTAAATTAATATTCTTGGGACCTGTCCTTGAGTATTAATTTAGAGGGGTTATTAATTTGAAGAATTTTACCTTATAAAGTATTATTTTATCTTAGAAAATGTATAAAAGTCGATTGCTTGTTTAGGGAAGGTTCCTTTTCGGAATTTCTTGTTTAGTCAGTTTTCTTCTATAGGGAAAATTCTATTTTATTTTATATATATATATATATATATTTTAAGGATTCCTCATCACAATTGTCTGCCCAGGCAATTGAAAGGTTTTTCTTTTCCTCGCAATTGCACAACCCATGCACCACTTACAGAGCTACCTAATCACATCCAACTTAGAAACACCACAGTGCACTATCGGCCACTAAATTTGAAGAAGTGTGTTACACTCCAACTGAAGAGGATTTTATCAATGATATTACAAGACAGAATAATGATGATGTGGTTGAGATAAATGATGATGACGACAATAGTCATGAGGTACCTAAAATCTCTACAAGGCTATTCAAATGCTAAATTTAATTAAAACCTTTTAGCTACAACAAGAGGTGATCACAATAACTTATTGAGGACAATTTAAAAGATGAATGATGAAGTCATAAATATCAAGCATGGTGGCCTAATGCAAACTATCATCTTGAAATACTTTCTTAGTTCTTGAATAATTTATAATATATATTTTACTTTTATGAAATTATTAATTTATACGACAATCGGGACCGAAATTTTACACTAGGTTTCAAAAAATATATATTAATTATTACGATAGAGAGGTTTATTAATTTTTTACACTGGCCCGAGTCGGGACCGGGATTTTTTATTAATTTAGAGAGGATATTAATTTATAAGAGATTAATTTACAAGGGTTCCACTGTAGAAGGTTATTGCAAATTAATTAGTGGCGCCACGTGGTTTGTTCTTCTTATATCTTAATTTGGAATAAGAATCCAATCTGAGAATGATGAGGTTTAACTTTTATGACAACATATGTGGATATTATAGGTGCCAAATTAAAGCATGGTGAGATAGATTAAAAAATATCCGAGTGCTTCAGCATCCAGTGAGACTTGTTCTAGTGGCAAATTGTACGTAATCAAAGAAAGAAAGAATAAGGAGACAACCCAAAAAAGTTGTATTCCAAAAGTTGCATACTAAGTTGGGTTAAAGAAAACCTTTAAACAAATCCAAAGAATTGCAGTGACATAATGATTTTAATTTGCTAGCATTGGTCCTAAACCTAAACCTACTATACAATTAAAGTTATCTAGATTCAGAAAATCTAGGTCAGATCAGCTTAAGATGCCCACTAGAGCAGATATATTGAGAGGAGAATCTTAACAAAGTCATGAGAAGGTGACCTTTAAATTGATCAGAGAATAGATTAATGTATTATATAAATTTCTTTAAGGTCTTACATGACCTAATAAAATTATTAGAGTCGCTCAACTCTTTATTCAAGTAACAAATGGTTTTGGTAACTTAAATAGTTTCACATTACAATTTGAGATACAAATTGAGTTATCAAGTTAATTAGGATGCCTAGCACTATTCTTTCAAATATGATATAATAATTTGAAGCATTTAAGAAGCGATTTGGATGCACATCACCTCTTAGCACACATGATAGTTGTGCACCTCCCTTTTATGGGGGATTCGAGTTTCACCATGAATAATTTACAAGTATTTGAGAGGAGTTTTCTACTTGGTGTTGTAGAAGTAGATATCTCTTTTGAGATCTCTGATCCGACTGTTCGGTGTCATAATTTATTGTAAAGTTATTGCAATACTTAAAAAAAAAATACACCATTTTCTTGTTTTTAGTTTTAGACTGATATATAAGATTGAATTTAAAGAAAACTGTTTTTGAATACAATTCACTCAAAACCTAGGTTATCAATTTCTTAGTGCCGAAAACCATGTCATGCTCATCTTAGGGTTTTACTTATTTTACTGCTTCTGTGATTATCACGAGCCTAGAAAAACAATCATACATGTCATGATCTTTGTAGATCAACAACAACACAATTGTAGGAACTAAAATGTGAGATTAATTAATATGATAAGATCAACATATAATTAAACTAAATAAGAAAAAGTAGTTGAACAAAGTGAGGTTTATGATAAGCATAAATATGTGTTTGTTTTCAATTGTTTATCTTCCTTGCTTTACTAAACGCAAGAATGGACCACAAATAATCAAGTTCTCTAAATAGTGTTTTCACGCAGAGAAGTACAATTAGAGGCAAAAGATTGGTTACCCAACAACGACCTTTCCCGATTAGCGATAACCTTGGAACATAAATCAAGATACTTTATCATTAATTATCAATTAAAGATGGGATATATTCCACTCAAATTATATGTAAATTTAATTAGTTTTTGAGGAGTTTGAGAATATGCACAAAACTATATATGTGTGAATCACTTTATTTCTCGATCATTATATTAGCTCACATAATTCTGCATTCTATTTTCTTTTCATTGGCTGTCCAAAGTATTTGATTTAAAAAAAGAAAAAAAAAGGAGGGTGATGATAGAAGAATATAAAAATAAATTAATATAAAAAGCTCACTGCAAATTATATATGTGAGTTCAATTTTTATAAAGTGTAGATGAAGAAATCTAATATAGATGAAATAATATTTAACAATCAAATAATCATAACATATTTAAAATAATGAGCAAAACATCAATTTCTATGAACTTTTCCTTTTTGATAAACACCATCATATGAATATCATAAAGAAACGAATCAAATTTTACGGTAAGTATGACATCGAATAAATCCTCAACGTCTTTTCGTTAATTTTTAAAGTTGTTTTCTCGAATCTTCGATTTGTAAGATCACGACGTTTAATTTGAATCTTATAAGCATCTAATCACAATTAGTTTACTTAAGCTAAATGTATTTTTTAGTCAATAAATAAATAAATAAATAAATAAATAAATAAATAAATAAAAAACTTAGAGAAGAAGCTTCAGTACTAGACTGTAATAAAATAAATCGCAAAAGTTGATTTATTTCTATAATATTAACTACAAGCTAGCTAACCAGAGATGGTTTAACAATCATAGTGATCAGATCATGACCTGTAAACATTTTATATATAATTAATAAATCTACAATATTCACTTGACAGATGTCAAAGTGATAGAGGTTTATATTTATAGCATATTATATTTGTAATCCAGAGTTTAAGGATCCGACAAGAGACCTTACTAATTTTGATAAGATTTGGAATTGTATAGTGTGACATGAAATGAATATCTAATGTACAAAATCCTAAGTAGTAGGTAATCAAACATTAGGGTTTATATATATTAATTTACTAATTTAGAACTAATTATGTAGGTTTCTTTTTAGGTCATAGTTTAGCTGTTTCTCACTGTTCAACAAGCACACGTGCATATTTGTAGTCCACAAATTCAAATTCACAGCAATTTTTTTAATGATACTAAGTTCGAAGTTACTTTCGAGAGAGCATTAATAATAAGTTTTGATGAGGATTGTAATAGTTGGGGGGGACCATTATTGGCTATAATTGATATAAGTTTTTTAGTTTTTTAGTAGTTTAAGGCTTTTTAGGGTTTCCGTGTATTAAAAATAACCTAACTCTTACTAACAAAGGAAATTGCCTGCCACTGTGTCCCCCAATGACGCTGATCACCTCTTAATCAATACAAGAAAAACTTATGTGATACGGTCTCACCATTTTAATGGTGTCGAAATATGCCACCTCATAGATTTCGAACCTTTACCGTATATCATCTCCTTATATAGATATATATATATATACACACGATCCATGTATATATATATAAATGATCAACGATTTATGAGGAAGTAAAGAAGCAACGTGTCTTTGTTTGACAGGATATAAGTTTTTTCTCTTTATAGAGAGATCAATGGTTGATAATAACATAGGCAATAATTTAGATAGAGATCATCATCACAAGTACAACTTTGCAGGGGGGAGTAGTGGCTCAGGTGGTGATCAGGAATATTATGGCATCATTAAGGAGCAAGATCGGTTGCTTCCGATTGCGAATGTTGGTAGAATCATGAAGCAGATTCTGCCTCCGAATGCCAAAATCTCAAAAGAAGCAAAAGAAACCATGCAAGAATGTGTGTCCGAGTTCATTAGTTTTGTCACTGGAGAAGCATCAGACAAGTGCCACAAGGAGAAGCGCAAGACTGTCAACGGGGATGATATTTGTTGGGCTCTTTCAACTCTAGGGTTTGATAACTACTCCGATCAATTGAAAATATATTTGCACAAGTATAGGGAGTTGGAAGGTGAGAGAGCTAGCCAGAATAAGGCCGGAAACACTGATCATCATCATCATCAAGGGAAGGAAGAATCAACCGCCGGCTTTAATGGTGAACCACTGCCGCGGACACATACACTTCATCCCTTCAAGTTCAATAACATGCCTGATAGGAGCAATAGCTCCACCAGGTTTTGATCAGACACGGTGGTAATTATTATGTTTTATTTTCTTATAATTAATTAAGATGCTGTGCTATGGATGTGGAATGCTTTTAGATTTTTCTGCTTGTGTGGGGTTTTAAGAATTAATTATAAAGCTAATTCTTCTTCAATTTCCTATGAATTTCACAGCTGTTAGTTAGTTCTATAACTAATTAAGATGGTTGATTGATGATGATCACCACCAGTACTACTTGTATCATGGTTTGTAATTGGGAATTTATGTATGAATATCTAGGGTTTGGTTTGAGCTAGTTAATAATTGGATTTTGCTAATTCAAATATTTATATATGTCTCTTGGTTTTATATACTTGACATGAGTTGAGAATAGAAAGTTTGGTATATATTTGTGGATAATTTGCTAGTAGAGTTATTCAATCTGAATAGAGAGAAACGAGAAACGAGAAACGAGAAAGACCTTTTATCTCAATCTGAGAGAAAAATCGGAACCAAAGTTCTTATTGGAAAGCCTGCAAAGTACATGAAAATGTTGTTGAAATCTTTGTTTCTGCAGATTGCCCATCTTCTATATATTGTATAAATTATACAATTTCTTACAATTGTAAGTTTCATCTAGGGTCACATTTTTAATTCATCCTATGACCCAGATCAAATTTGATTATACATGTAAGATTATATCAAATCAAATGCATAGTATATTGTGTGAGGATGCTTGATATATAATGCAAATTGCATAGTGTGGATTTGAAGATCAGTGCATGATGATTATTATGATTAATGTAGCTTTGAACTCTTTGTTTCTCATTGCTAGTATATAGAGTTGTTGAAAGTCTTTTTTTTTTTTCCTTGCAATGGCCTTTTCTTTTGTCCTCTTTCTGATTACCTATTTTATTCATATTTTAGTTAGAAACCGAACTATATATGATCGCACGATAACAAATTGAATGCTTGTGGTTTCACTAGGAACACAAAAGCTCTAAATATAATCATTAATTCGTTTTTTCTTTTTGTTCAATCACTTCTAGCTATAAATAATTTTACACTCTGTCCCATAATTTTGGACTCTTCTGATTTATTAATTTTTTCTTTTACTTTTACAAATATTATTGCAGTACTTCTCAGCTCATATTCGAGACTTTTATTCTTTTAGAGTAATGTTAATTATATACTCAGCACTAGAATCCTGCCGTGGTTTGCGGCCTCTAAACAAATTAGCATACTGTTGAGTTTGTCATCCATACGAGTGTGCGTGCTGATGTATATATATAAAATTAAAAATACCCAGCTCACTGAACACACTCTATGTTCATCTTAATTCAATATAAAGTTGACCAATAAAATTATATTTGGTTGGGTTGGTGAGGGGGCCAAGATGTAGTGATGTTACAATATTTGTGATTTGTCGTGGAAAACCCCCCATCAAGTATCGATCACGCTGCTAGCTACTTATTATTTAGTTTAGTTTATGTTGATAGATTTGGATTTTCTCTCCCCACAAATGGGGATTTCACTAAAATTGTCAAGTGTCTTTGGAAGTTTTGTGTCTAGATTATTAGCGCACGAGACAAGCAAGAGAAAATAATAATAATATTGATCAGGAATTTGTAGTGTTTCTCTAGCTTGAAGACACTCTCCATCGATGATTTTGAATTTCTTGATAATCACAAAAGTGGACGAGACAAATAACGCAAAAGGGTAAAAACTTATGCATTAGAATTTATGCTCTTGAGCCACCCACCAAACAGTACTACATGTGACATCTAGCATCTCTTACTAGGATTTGAATCTTCTGTTGATCTAATTTTTTTCCTGACCTTTTTTAAAACATGTGATTGGTTGTTCATAATTAAGTGGTTGTGAAAATCAATCACATCTTAACCACATATTCATTCAAATGCTTATGTGTCATGAGATTAGATAAGGTCAGGAAAAAGATCAGCCTGTATAAACGCCACACCAATAGGACACATGTAGAGTTGTTAAAGAGTTGAAGACGCTGATCAGTGACACCCTATGAGGAACATGCTCAGTGATTTTTTGGTTAAATCACTTGTTGCTTGGGTATCAGAGTGGTAAATCTCATATTGTTGTTCGGGCATTGATGTTTTAGTTTCAGGGTGCAAAAGAGTTAAGTTTATATTTATATTAACAAATTTTTTATTTTTTATTTTTAAAAAACTGCATAATTATATTAAGTTAAGTTTCTCCTATTAATTATTGAGTTAGCTAGACTGATCAGTTGTTTGGTAACTATATATAGAAATCTTTCCATTCCCGGGTCATTAACTATGCAACATTGCAAGTAATTAATATCTTAAGAAATCAATGCAAGAAAAACAAAACTTTTAGACAAGAAAATTCATGCTTGAATTAATAAATATACTTCCACAAGGACCGCGAAACACAAATAACATAACTACTTGCCTTCAACATTCAACAAACAAGGCCTTTGCATACCATATTATATAGATATATAACATTCTTATATATATGATTATGCTTTTATTATTCTTTACAACGTACAGGTAGACCACTTCAGAGCTGAAATCAATCCCTCTCTTTGATAATCTCTAGTATAGTTTGTTTTGTAATCAAAGCTCATAAGTCATTCCCACTTTTAGCATGCGTTTGTGAGAAATATCAAACACTTTCTCACTTTGTCTCAAGTTTTTCTTCAAGAAATTGTAAGCATAATCTATCAAAACCCTCTTCCCAATACCAGCTCCTTTGCTTGCAACCACTTCACTCTCACCAATCAAATGAACAACACCAGCTCTCCAAGCATTTTCCACCATTTCAAGCTCTCTCTCCATTGCCTCTCTTTTCTTCTTGTCTCGAAAAAACCTCACATCCTGATCAATCTCATGATCTCCTTTAACCAACCCATGATCACCACCATCTACTTCACAAATATTATTATTCTTCCCGTTGTTGATGAGCATTTGAGAAAGCCAATAATCATCTTTTATAAACTCATTCAATTTTTCAACCAACTTTTTCTCAAACGGTTCCTCCTCATTCCTCACATCCGTGTACCCGTACCTTACAACACAACAGAACACATTGAGCTCTCTCGGTTGCACTCTTCGGAAAAGAAACCGTTCTTCTGGAGGAACCTTGCTAATTGGTAGAGATTTGATGGAGACGAAGATGAGGACTGAGTGTAATGCAGGTACATTGCCCACATAATGTTGGAAAATGGGCGGGATACCTTCAACAAGCTCTGAGTAGAACATAGCAAGTCCAGGGATTCGGCAAAAATTTGTGTTAGCGACTATTCCCTTTACTCTCTCCAGAGAAATCTTGTGATCGAGCTCATAATAGTACTTCCTTCTATATACGTCGTTCCAAACGTACATTAGAGTCATTAGAAGCGTGGCGAAGGCTAATGGTAAGTATCCTCCTTGGTCGAATTTGTAGAGGACTGAACTTAAATAGAGAAACTCAACAGAACCAACGATCAGAACATAAGAGATTATGATAAGCATGTTGGTCTTCCATATCATTATCATGATAAGTACCAAAAAAGATGATGTGAATGTCATTACAAAAACCACCGCGATCCCTGCAGCAGCAGCAACATTATTAATTCCATAATCAGTTTCCATATTTCTTGAATTCAGGGTACAATATTAATTAATTTTTCAGATTTAATTGAGCGAGATGTGGTGTTAATTATTACCATAAGCATTGCCAATTTTGGCAGTGGTCTTGAAACCAAGAGTGACTCCTACACAAGCTAACATGAGTAGGTAATTGATTTCAGGAATATAAACTTGTCCTTCGTATTTAGCCGATGTGTGCACGATCTTCACACGAGGGAAACACCCCAATGAAAGGGATTGTTGGATGATTGAGAAAGTCCCTGAAATCATTGCTTGACTTGCTATGATTGCTGCCAATACAGCCACCACAAACATTGGCCAATACAAAGGACCTGCCATGCGATGCACATAGACATATCCAAATTATATCTAGAGGGTCAATGGAAAATATATATATGTGACCATCAATATATGATCATTTAAATTGAATTACCTGGAATGGACTTGAAGAATGTTTCACTGACTAAGTCAGTATGCTTTCGAAGGAAAGCAGCTTGGCCAGTGTATGCCAAAACTAGAGCCGGATATGTCACAGTGCACATACTTATTTGTATAGACCGAACCGTGAAGTGACCAACATCCGCAAACAAAGCTTCAGTTCCTTTAATAGTTTGAAAAGTAAAAACAATTAATCATCAGCAAATCAATTTAATTTCCAAGATTAATATTGTTTTTAGAGAGGCCACTTTCCCTTATTACCACTAATATTAATTAAAGTCTTAATTGGATGCTCTAGTTAGTACATACCTGTTATTGCAAGGACAATGCCACCAAGGGAAATCCAAGCATCTTTCTTGTTTCTTCTGAAATAATCTAGGATGTACACTGGATTTAAAGCTTTGATTACAGATGGATCAAATTTGAAGTAGTTATAAACGCCAATGCCGCCAATGAGAGTGAACCAAACACAGATTATGGGCGCAAAGCTGTAGCCAACCTTATCTGTTCCAAGTCTTTGCACCGAGAAGAGACCGATCAAGATGGCTACTGATATCCAAACAATCCTTTCTGTGAACAAAATATTGTATAATACAGCATCAGAAACTACTGTTTAATTAGTAAAGTGTTCATGGCTATGTATATTTATTTTATTACATTGCAAAATGAGCACCCAACACTACTCATAGCAGATTAATTAACTTAAAGTATGGAAAATAAGTTACTCATATTCAATGTCCTCATATATTTATATCAGTAGATACTGACTTAAACATTTATATATATATATATATAAATATAGTAAAGTAATAAAATGTAAAATTTTATGTATCATAAAACAAAATCTATTTAATAATTCATTAGATGCAAGAGCAATACCTTCTGTCATTGCAGGTGTGGCTTCCTTGATTCCTCCCACAGCAGATAAAACTGCCATTAATTTTAACAGAAAAAATTGCTGTCAATAGTCATATATATAAACAAGTGGGACCTTGCCATTATTAATAAAACAATTCAATGCGCATGCAGTTGTTTAATTCGATCTCAATTGAAGTTATTTTATTTATTTTTTGAACTATTGCAATAAATTAGTGTTCGTGACTACACCATTCAAACCTCCAATTTTATAATGTAGTTGTAAGGGGCTATTCTAATTAACCACCAGGTTATAAACCTCGTATCTTGTGTACATGAAGAAACAAATTACCTGAGATGCAAGGAGTGAGGACACCATCACCAATGACCATAGAAGTGCCAAGTATGGTTGCCATCAATAGGAACAACTTGGCAAACCGACTGTTCTCTAGCTTGGACTGGAGAGTTGATGCCCTTCTAATACCGTTGCTTGGTAACTCAAGCTGGAAATTGGACACACTGCAGTCCTCAGCTTGTTGGCTGGGGAGCAATCCAACCTTCGCATACCGGCATATTAGAGAGTACAAAGCGAACGTCCCTCCTGTAAATTTTATTTACACGAACATGTATATATGTTGTAAGTCCAATGATGACTGTAGATAAAATTTGAAATCCTTTTTTTTTTTTTTTTTTAATTAAATTGTCATTTAGTGTGAGCAGCTGGTATTAAATACAAAT